>OX336389.2:319012393-319504393 GCA_946902985.2 Meconema thalassinum
CTGTGAAGAACTAAAGCCTATTTTCATATATCCTACTTAAGTTAATTCCCCCTATTACCCTTTCACGAATTGATTGCCGGCGGTCGAGATGGGAATTATTCTCTGTTTACTTGTGTCACACGTCACTCTGCTTCGTTGACAGGTACAGTTGCGCGTGTAGGATATGACTCAGCTCCAGTAGCTGTGCGTGGTGACATGACGCTTATCTGCGCTTCTAAGACAGGTAGCGCGCGCAATGCTGCTTGACTTATGTGCAGACTGCACTGTGTCATCACTGTATCCTCCTGTTACAATAATCAACAAACGGTGGCGAAGCCATGCTCAGCTGCAATGAAATCTTAAATGGGTAATATCAAAATACAAAATTTCAGTTTGATTGCTGCAATAGACTCTTAGATATTGAGAAACGATAAAATATTTCGGATGGTCGCCATGTTGGATTTTTATATTATGTAGGTCTTAGAGTTATGTACTGTTACATGAAGATTATTGTGTACGTGTAGTATTCAAACTTCAATCGCACGATTAGGACACAAGAAGTAAAAACGAGATTTTAAAATTTCGCACAGCTGCCATCTTGTGGTTATGGACCAAGTTTCACTGCACTCGGATGGTTAAATTGCGAGAAACGTCCATTTAAATATTTATACTTCGCGTCACCGCCCTGTTGAATTTGTGATGGCCAGGTTATTGAATGTTCTATAGATGGACTTATGTTCATAGCCCCTATGAACATTAAAAGAAATCAGTTTGATTGCTGTAATAGATTCGTAAATATTGAGGACCGTCTAAATATTTCGGATGGTTGCCATGTTGGATTGTTATATGTATAGGCCATAGAGTTATGTATCATTAAAGGAAAGTTATTGCGTAGGTTCATTATTCAAACTTTCACTTCGATCGCATGATTACGACACAAGAAAAAATAACTTAATTTTAAAATTCGCACAGCCGCCATCTTGAGGTTATGTAAACAATTGAACTAAATTAGATACCAGTGCATTACAATGTGTATAAACATTTGCTGTACCAAGTTTCATTGTGTTTTGATCATTACATAGCGAGAAAAGTCTATTTAAAACTTTCAAATTCGCTTGGCCGCCATGTTCGTTCTGTAGTTAACAGGTCTTTGAAAGTCTCCTAGATGATCTTCTAACAGTGCCCTCTATCACCGTACAAAATTTCAGGGTGATATCACTAATAGTTTCAGAGATATAGAATGCTGGTGAAATATTTCGCGCAGCCGCCATCTTGAGGTTATGTAAACAATTGAACGAAGTTAGACGTCGGTGCATTATACTATGTATAAACATATACTGTACCAAGTTTCATTGCGTTTGGTTGGTTAAATCGCGAGAAACGTCTATTTAAAAGTCGCAACTTCGATTGGCCGCCATGTTGGTTTTGTAGTTACCAGGTTTTCGAAAGTCACATAGGTGAACTTTCAGTAGATGCCTTTATCACCGTACAACACTTCAGGGTGATATCCGTAATGGTTTCGGAGATATTGGATGCTAGTGAAATATTTCGCACAGCCGCCATGTTGGATTGGTGCGACATAAAAAAATGAAGGACACGGTCGGGGTCGGCCAAAATGTTGCTATGACCTTACTGAGTTTCATTGAAATCACTCCAGCCGTTTTGAAGTTATTATGGGGACACACACAGACACAAACACACATCACACAGACAAAAGGTGATCTCATAAGCCTATATTTTCATAAAATGAAGGCTAATTATTTAATATAGGTACTTATGAGTGATAAGTATAAATCGATGTTTTTACAATGCGACTCTCAAAGAAACATTCTGATTTTGCTTGTCAATGTTCTGGAGAATGAAAACGTGGTGTTTGAAACATGCAGTGATTGTGGAAGTAGTCTTAAACATTTTGTTGACAAATGTATAGGCATCTTTTGTAATATATTAATGAATAACTATAGAAAAGTTATCGAAGACAAGCTCGTGGCTAAGAAGAAGAAATCATCAAGTAAAGACACCCATAAATCGCCAAAGAAAAGACGAATTGATAAATTGAAACCTTAGGAATTGCTAGATAAGTTTTAAGCAGAAGCTTAATTTTTATGAAAGGTTCCAGTCTATTATTGTGAATTGCTATCATGTATTTGCCTAGAAACATTAAAACTATTGTTATAGGTATTATGGGTTTTAATCTTTTACTTGAAATTATGTTCCGTTTCAAATGACAATTGTCAGCTTAAAATTACGTAAGGAAATGTGAATTGAGGATATATTGGTACATAAACTGCCCTGACACTTTTCCCCCCGCATAAAACTCGTGTAGTACACAAGCAATAAAACTACAATTGAAGGCTTGTTCAAATACATCGACAAGGTTCAATAAATGAACAATACCCCAGTCACAGTGAGAGCGGGCCGTACACTGCCATGCTGAACGTGGGCCACTTCTGTGACGTCACGGCAGGAACCTTGTGGCCTGTCTATCTAGTGCGGCCTTGGGTAATATCGGTCAAAAACGCTGGGTCTGCTATCAAATGAGGATCAGAAATTTTCGGCTCTGGCTTACCAAGCTTGTCAATGAATAGACTGATTTCCTCTCCTAAAACAAAAAACCTGCGCAGTACTTCACCTCTGCTGAGCCATCCCACTTCACAATGGTATGGCACATCACAATATTCGGCATCTGCAGAAGCTAGAAATTCTTTGTATCGGCGATGATTCAGGCCATGTTGCCGAACTAAATTTACAATGCGAACTACCACTTGCATTACGTCACCGAGCTTTTCTGCTTTAACGCAAAGTGTCTCCTGATGAATAAAGCAGTGTATTGAGTATCCAACTTAGCTTGAAGCCGAGCGATAGAACCTATTTTCGACCCCCGCAAGGACGGCGCACCGTCAGTTGTTACAGAAAACAAGCGTTTCCGTTGCAAACCCACAGAGTCAATAGCGTCCTCCACAGCCTGAAAAATATCTTCGCCTGTTGTTGTGTCTTTGAGTGGTATGATGTCCAACAACAACTCCGTAACTTTAAGCTCACTATCGATGCCCGGCACAAAAACAGCCAGTTGCGCTACGTCCGCCATGTCCGTCGATGCATCCAAGGCAATTGAGAATGCAAGGAACTTGTCACATCTGTCCATTAATTGTCTTTGGCATCCTCAGCTAAGTCAGCAATGCGGCGCGCTAATGTGTGACGCGAGAGTGAAATATCCTGGAACTGTTGAACTTCCAACGGGCATAGCTGTTCCGCGGCATCAATTAGGCATCCTTTTACAAAATCCCCTTCTGAAAAAGGCTTCGCAAGGTTGTAACTTGCTCGTAAGGTCGGATTCGAAATTCTAAGTTCCTGTAAATTAAAAACCAAACTGTTAAAGATATGAAATCCATTTTATCACAATGTAATTAAAACAACAAACATTTGCAAGAAAACGAGATACTTACGAGTGCTGTACCTATTTCTAGCGTTGATTTCAACTCATCAAATTTAAGTTGACGCTCTTCGTCCTCGAGAGCCCCAAATTCCTGCTGATGTCTCCGATTGAAATGCCGCTCCAGTGAATACTTTCGCAAGCAAACAACACATTGGCATATAACACACATCGCGTTTCCGTTGTGCGAGATGAAAAACAATTGTTCTCACTCTCTCTTAAAAGAAGTCGCCCTTTCACTTCTCCTTTTCTTTTCAACGCTAGCCATAGTCAAACGTTACTAATCCCTGCGATCAAATAATATCAAGTGAGACTACAGATAGCAATATAAGGTACACCACACCACGACCGTTTGACCGTCGGCACAGCAAAGACAGTACAGGAGGGAGAAAGAGGAGAAAACGAGCGAGAGACAGACATATAATCTTCCCCCACCATCACTGCCAGGCCGTCCACCCCAGAAGCACTCTGGAGTGCAGCCGGAGCAAATAGCTTATAAAGCTTTATAAGCTATTTGGCCGGAGTGCTGTTTGGCCACCTCTGCTCTAAGTGAAAGTGGTTTTGGTGTTCCGTCCTAAGCATGTAACTTGCCCAATTCTTGAAGTAGGACATGGTGTTGTACACCTCTGTGTAGATCAGGGGTTCTCAAATTATTTCTGTCGCGCCCCCTTCTGAAACATGAAATATCTAGCGCCCCCTAACCCCACCTTTATTCTTCTTTCCTTTTTAGCACTTGTCATAGGCTACTTCACACACAAAAAATGGATCACAAGATCTATAGTATTTTCTTCTGTCTAATTACTGCAACTACCAGTTACAATAATAATACTAGTAGGCCTATTATTATTATTATTATTATTATTATTGTTATTATTAATAATAATAAAAACACACAATTTACTATTCTAAGAATACGTCAAAGTTCTTGCTTTCTGAAGGAGGACAAGCACTACCACTTTCATGTTGTTTTTTTTTACCACTGCCAATAAGCCATTTATCCATGGGTAATAGCGTTACATGTAGTATATCAGTTTATTGTAAATCGGGTTAACCACTTCCACTTAACACGCACTAGAATTCACCCGCTCACTCACTGTCTTTGAACTGACTGCAAGGCCTGGCCAAATTCGAGTCGACAATGACAGAGATAGAAGAATCTATTATTGTAAGGGAGTGACAGTCACATTGCCAAACGACTTATTGCCATTAGTGGTTGTTAAGTGTTTGGTAAGGAGATATCGCTGCGGGTGGCGGGTGAAAGGGTGCTGTGTGGGAAATGTTATTCTACACCTTTTCACAGAATTCCTGTCGGCAGGATCTACTGGTTAGTTCTTGTGAAATAAGACAGCAAAAGCTTTTTAGTCTTGAATGATCGTGGGAGCTTCCTGGCTATGATAGGTTCATGGATATGAGGATAGCGATATTTGTTACATAACATGAAATATAAATATTTCAATAAAAGACGGCGCCGCCCCCCTCCACAATCCCCACCCCCACCCCCACCCCCACACACACACTTTGAGGAACTCTGGTGTAGATGAGAAGAAACCCATACAGTTGTGTTAATAAACCCATTTTGAAGAAAAAAGGACATAGGGTCATATACCTCCGAGGTACAGATATTAATATGGAATATACTCGTATATTCTTGAAATGAAATATAATCAACATAAATTACGCAACTGCCTACATGCTTTCGCCCATCAAGAATAGTTATACTGCTTTGAACAACGATCGATTGTTTCTCTGGCCTATCGTATTGAAAGCGATTCTGCGCGCTTTTGAGTTACGGTACATTATTGAACTAATCTAGGCCTACCACGGCCGACTGGATGCGAGCTGCGCTCTAAACCGGCCTTGACATTCCCAGTTAGAACCCATGCATAACATGTAATTGGAAAATTTCTACTCGTTGCCGATAGAGCACACTCCCATCCCATTATAGGCGCGATTAGTTAACAGCTGTACAGTACGTTTATTAAATGTTTTTCTCACAGTGATACGTGTAGAACAACGAAGTTTTGTTTCAGTTTTAATTATTGTAAGTAGTCGGTATTCGTATACTGAACTCCTACGTTTTTTGGAATGTTTGCTGATGATATTGTAAAATGCTGGGGTAAATTATAAATTACGGTTTGAACGCCGCTGCTCAAATCCAGCATGTCATACTGTTGTGTGCCATTTTGCACTTCGAATAGGAAGAAAAGCGGAGGTGTGCTTTCATTTCACGAGTTCCCGTGTGACAGAGATAGGTGTGATGAATGGCTTTGAGTGATTTCCCGCGAAAAGTTTGTTCCGAACACGAACTCTCCTTCGTCTGCTGTATGTAGTCTTCATTTTAAGGAAGATGATTATTCACATGTAAGCAAGTGCATAAGGCTAAAGAATACTGCTGTGCCGTCGGTGTTTGTTAATTATCCAGTCTATAAGTTACCTGTTATAAATAGACCCCGAAGGAGCATTGCCAAGTTCAAATTACACTCACCCAAAAAACCGAGGAGTATTGTACATGATGAGGAAACTCCAGCTGTGGAAATTCCCAGTTCGCCCTTGCCCTACTCTCAGTCTGTGAATATAGAACACTCGAGCACGCAGACTGATGCCTACGACATCAAGGAAATGATAAAAACTATTAATCGGTTGCGAGTGAAAGCAACACGGCTGAACAATTCTCTGCAGAAAAAAACAGGAGGATTTAATGGAAACAAAAGTTACACTTAACCTATTCAAAGTTGATTTATTTCACAAAGAAATTGAGTACTTGAAGCAAGATGCGACTGAAGGAGAAATTCGAGCGAAGTTCATTTTAGAGCAGCTACTTTTGTACAGTTAAACGCAGACCGAGTTGGAGTTTAGATACAATTAGGGAGTGTATTATTTTTCAATATATCTCACCGAAGGGTTATTCCCATATAAGGAAAAGGGGCTTTCTGAAATTACCCTAAAAAAGGACTCTATATAGATACTCCGGTTCTAGTGATTGTGCGACAGGTGTTACTGCATTGATTAAAGATAGGCTTATATTAGAGGCAAACAAACTGAATACTCCTGAAGGTTTCTCATCCCTGGTTGTAGATGAGGCTGCAATAATCCTAAGATTATTTATGATAGGAAACTCGACGCTTCTTCGGGTACAAGGACACAATTCCAGCACCGTCTCATCAAAAGGAAAGAGAGGATGAAAATTACAGCCGGGAACAAGTAGCAGCCAATCGAGTGTTGTGTTATGTGCTAAGAGGTCTTTCGACAAATTATCAGATACCGTGTGCCTTCTTTTTCACGAAGCAGCTGTCAGGACGGGACTTACATAAACTCGTGCTGGACGTTATTCTCGAGGTTGAACAATGCGGTTTCATAATTATAAGAATTGTCTCTGATAATCACAAAACTAACACCATAAAGCATTTAGGGAGAGGGAATTTGCAACCAATGGTCAATCTCCCATACGACGAGTCTAGGAAGTTATTCCTTAGTTTTGATCAGTGTCACATTCCAAAATACATTAGACGCAGTTTCTGGAACGAGAGATGACTGATGGTACTGGAATAATTTCAGGGAAATACATGTCATTACTATACAAAATGCAAAAGGATGAGATCGTCAAACCTGTCAGACACCTCACTAAAAACACATCGAACCCACTAACTTTGAAAAAAATTAATGTTTGGCGTGCCAAGGAAGTGTTCTCGTCAGAAGTTATTGGTGCCATTAGTACACTGAAAGAAAAGCCTCCGTGGCCTAGGCGGCAGCACGCCGGCCTCTCACCGCTGGATCCGTGGTTCAAATCCCGGTCACTCCATGTGAGATTTGTGCCGGACAAAGCGGAGGCAGACAGGTTTTTCTCCAGGTACTCCGGTTTTCCCTGTCACAATTTCATTCCAGCAACACTCTCCACTATCATTTCATTTCATCCGTCATTCATTTAATCATTGCCCCAGGGGAGTGCGACAGGCTTCGGCAGCCGGCACAGTTCATCTCCTCGCCGCTAGATGGGGGCTTCATTCATTCCATTCCCTGACCCGGTCGGTCGACTGGAAGCAGGCTGTGGATTTTCATTTTTCAGTACACTGAAAGAAAATGCAGGCATGCACCCGGAAGCGTACAAATTCATGGACGCAGAAGCAACCATACTTTTTATGAAAAAAACGTTAATAAATGGTTCGCTATGCATGACGTAAGCAACACATCATCATATTCAGTCTAGAAATACAGATAAAGGGCATTTTTTCTCATTAAATGACAGTCGCCTAAACTGGCTAGAGGAATATTTTCTTTCTTACCTTGAAACTTTGAAAGCTGCTAGTAACGCTGCTAGAAAGGACTTCATGACTTCTGAGACTTACGAAGTTATACAATTAACCACGGAATCAACTGTCCAGTGCATAAGGTACCTTCTAAGAAATGGGTATCATTATGTTCTGACTCAATCATTCTCTAGCGATACTGTTGAATCACTCTTCAGTACATTGCGCCGTATGTCTGGGTTAAATGACAAGCTGGACTCAAGATCAGTGAGTTTCAGTTTGCAGAAGATGTTGAAAACTGGAATTCTGAGTACATCAACTTCCAGCAATGTAGAGGACTCTGCATCTAGCATCACAGATAACCCAGTTCAGAATCTGATTCTTGGAAATGCACCAGCTTCAGGTAATATACCTGTCATTCCTCAACATTCAGTTTGCAGAAGATGTTGAAAACTGGAATTCTGAGTACATCAACTTCCAGCAATGTAGAGGACTCTGCATCTAGCATCACAGATAACCCAGTTCAGAATCTGATTCTTGGAAATGCACCAGCTTCAGGTAATATACCTGTCATTCCTCAACATGTCTGAATATTCTACAAGATATGTTGAAGGAGCCTGGTATGTTAAATTATATTTTATAAAGTGGAGTGAGTTCTGCACATAACAATAGTTACTAGTAAGTTGTGTAATTTACCTAAATCATACTAACTCAGTTAAATTTCATTTTCAGCAATACCTTTGCCGACAAGGAAAACAGCAAGTCTGGCTTACGTCGGTGGCTACATTGTACGCACAGTGGAAGAAAAAATTTCATGTACGGAATGTTTGGACTGCATTTCGCAGATCTCTAACTCCTCTCCACTCATGAGCCTTATCACAGCACAAGATTTAGGACATCTGCGTTACCGTAAACCTGCTTTTGTGTCAATACTATCTGTAATTCAGCTCTTCGTTGAAAAAGCTGCGCCATGTGTTCCTGGGAGAAATGTACTAGATGTTATATGTTCGGAACTAGTTCCTGTCTTGTCTAAGAGTCCACTTCTGCAGTGTCCAATTTGCGACGAGACCGGTCCAAACGGACTTGCAATCATTATTGGAGAGAAATTTGTATCGCCAATTTTGGATAATATCGCGCAAACTGAAATTGAAAGACTGATTGCTTCCAAACGCCTACTCTACAAACCTCTCAGCAGGAAAATGCATAAACTTTAATGAAAACCGAGTGATTCTGATCGAATTCAACTTTAAAGAGGTGCAAGATATGTCTAATTTCTCTTAGATTCATTAACACGCTACTTTATTTTGTGATATAATTTGCATTTTGATAGTGCGAAAATTATAATGATAATATATAGTGTCACTAGCAACCCGCCCCGGCTTCGCCTGGGAACAGTTATGAATGTGCAAGGAATTCCTGTCAGACGTAATTTAAGAATGGCGAGGTTCATGAGACACAAATCCCCCTTCCGTCCAAACTAAAAACACTTATAGGGGGCGATGTATCGAAGATAGAGATATGCTCTCCCTACTTTTTTTTGTAGAATTTTTCATGCTGAACAATTCTTACACTCATAGTATATTGATATTTTTAACGGTTTGCCCAGCGTAAGCTTAAAAAGTGCACGGACGCCAGGTCCTTTCTTCGACCGTTTGACTGAAATCGTTACTGCTTGGCTGCCTTTGATAATGCATAAATTATTTTCTACAGAAATCTTCCTCGAGATTACCTTTACAGAATTGTGAAAGCCGCATCAAAATCCATCCAGTGGTTCTCGACATTACCCGTGACATCCAAGAATCGGGGACTGTTTTATACTAAGTAGAGTTAAGTCTATGTCGAGCTATGCTTGGTTGACAGCGCTGTGTGAGCAGTTGAGTAACTAACGGGATTTCATGTAAAAACTCTCATTGTCTAGGCCGGTTGTGGAGAGTGCAGCTCGCATCCAGTCGGCCGTGGGCCTACTCTCATCTGTCGCCCGACTCTCGAATTGCTCGTTTTACTTTCTGCCCATATTCTTTCGTTTCTGTCTGTGTTCCTGTCGTGGTTGATAAGCGTGGTTTGTTTGCACACGTTCTTCGCGTTAATGTAACTTATATTTGTCTGTTTTGCCTTTAATGTATGATGTATCCGTACGTAAAATGCGGTCAACAGAAAACGACAACATACACCGTCTCACTTTGCTGCTTTCCCATTTGTCCACTAGATTGAATAAATTGAACATAGACCGGCTGAGTGGCGCAGCGGTAATTTTCTCGCCTGCTTTGCTCAGGGTAGCAGGATCGAATCCTGGCGCAGTCAGGATGCTTAAGCCTAAATGCGAGGGAGCCGTGTCAGTAGATTTACTGGCACGTTACAGATCCCATTCGGGGCAACATTCCGGCAGCCCAGCGTCTCTAAAAGCTTCAGTAGTTAAAAAGGACGTAAAATCAATAGCATTTTATCATTATTAAACTGGACATAAATTGGTTAACAAACAACATCAAAATCTTCTGCATATCCATTTTTCATGTTTACAAACAACCCGTAAAAAAATCGTCGGATGATAAGTACGGGACTTTTATGTTTCGCTGTTTAATACGAGTTAGCCAACATAACTGCAGGTTGGCCACCATAAATTATATACCGTATTGAAATCGGTTTCAATACGAACTGAAACTGCTCATGTAAATGGGCGTCGTACTGAAAACAGAATCGTATTTAAACCGATGTAAGTTCGCCATGTAAACGTACAGGGCGCCAGGGAATGTTCTCCGCAGTACCTACAGGGTACAAGCTCCTGCTAGAGATTACGTCACCAGTCGCTGTCGCTTGTATCATAACAAACAAACAAACAGTAAACTTTAGACTCACCACAGCCATTCATAACATACTGTTGCACTCTTCCAATAATCTAACTCTACGCACTGACGATTTCGACAGCCCACAGCCCACACATGTGGCCTTCACCCTATCAAGGACACTGTGCTGCCAACTAACCTGATGACGCAACCTCTCGCAGCTCCATCTAGCCACTGCGGAGAACATTTCCTGGCGCCCTGTAGTAAGTGTTGGCATAATTTTCCCTCACAGCAAGGCACACAACACATCCTAGGAACCTTGAAATATTACCAGTAGTGAAGAATTTGTTTGTTAAATCCATTACCAGGTATTTTGGTTATACATGCATCTTAATACGGGAAATACTCACTTCTACAACGTTCAGCAGGTCTGATGTACCACGAGGAATTTCACGGGTGTTGAAACAGTAAATAACAACTGATTTTAAATGCTGTTTTATTAAAATAAACTGTATTTATCAACAAAAGTTTGCACGTGAGCTTAGCGTGTTTACACACCTTACATCCTCCCCACAGTGTTGCCAATTCCACCAAGAGCACGGCTTGAGAATTACATACGGCGATACTTGCATCCGTCTACAGGCAAATGAAGAAAAAAGAAATATTTGCTCGGCTTAGGGTTGTACGTTGGGTCCAATATTATATTAGAAAGTACGATATTCCTATAGTAAAATACATCGTCTCAGTTTTCTGTTTAAATAACACATTCTTGAACTTCCCATCATAAAAGAAAAATCACTACTCTTTAGCAGAATATCCAAGATGTCACTACCGTGGAACTTTCAATAACAATTTAACGAAGGTCTTCCGATGATAATACCATTGTAATTTCACTTTCAGGTCGTAAACAACTGCGTCTAATCATTTTCAAATGGCAATAAACATTTACGATATTTAATTGTGATTGAGCATAAGCAACTTCTTGTTAATTGTCTATTACAATATTAAATCCTTCTTACGAATGGCAATAAACATTTACGGTACCGTACTTAACTTTTATTGTGCATCGCCAATTTCCTGTTAATTATCTATTGCAATACTTAGGCCTAATCCTTAATGCGTAATTGAGAATGCTAGCCGTATTGGAAACTGCCTTTGTTTAAATTTGAAAGAAATGGATGTGTCAGAGCAGTAGCGTAGCCAGGATTTTAGTTTGGGGGGGGGAGGGCATTAGGTCCTCATCTATTACTGCCAGAGTTTTTATATTTTAATCTATTTTCATTTATGAAAAATAGTAGGCTTATGAGATCACCCCTCCCCCCCTATAATGAAATCTAAACGGCCGGAGCGATTTCAAGGAAACTCGGTAAGCACATACTACTACCTCGTCCGACCTCGACCGTGCCTTTCAAATTTCAAATTTTGATGCGTTTCACCAATTCAGCATGCGGGCCACGCGAAATATTTCACTGCCATTCTATATCTCCGCATTGGTAACAGATATCACCCTGAACTTTTGTACAGTGATAAAGGACACTACAACAAGTTTACCGATGCGACTTTATTAAACATTTAGGAGTATTACCCTTCATTTATAAAACCTGTTAAGTACAAAACGAACATGGTGGCCAAGCGAAGTTGAAACATTTTAATGGATATTTCACGCGATTTAACCATCCGAGCGCAGTGAAACTTAAAGCGGTAAATGTTTATACAAATTCTAATCTACTTACATCTAATTTAGTCGAATTGTTTACATAACCTCAAGATGGAGGCTGTGCGAAATTTTAAAATTAAGTTTTTATTTCTTGTGCGACCGTAGTGAAAGTTTGTATAATGAACCTACGCAATAATTTTCATCTAATGTTACATAACTGCATGGCCTACATCTGGCGACCATCCGAAATATTTAGACGGTTCTCAATATCTACGAATCTATCGCAGCAATAAAACTGAAATTTTGTATGCTGATTGAGGCTATTAATATAAGTTCAATAACCTGGTGAGCACAATACCAACATGGCGGTAAAGTGAAGTAAAAACATTTAAATGGAATTGACTCGCGATTTCATTACCCGAGCGCAGTGAAACTTGGTACGGTAACTGTTCACACAAAATCTACTGCCATCTAATTAAATTCAATTGTTTTATAACCCCAAGATGGCTGCAGTGTGACATTTTAAAATTGAGTTTTTTATTTCTTGTGTCCTAATCATGCGATCGAAGTGAACGTTTGAATAATGAACCTATGCAATAATCTTCATCTAACGGTGCATAACTCTATGGCGTACATACAGAACAATCCAACATGGCGTTCCTTTTCGTAGGCGGGAGATTTTTCTAATAAAGAAGACCAATTGGATACATGAAAATAGGCTATATAGTTCTTTACGAAACTACTTGTTTTGTGTAATTGTATAAGTACTTTAGGGTCCCTTTCAACTTAGGACAAAGATCTTCAGTCTGTTCATATGTCTGAATTCTGTCCTCCGTTGCTTTGTTTTGAGGCAGCTCACAGCTGTGTCAGTGTCTATATTTGTCTCTGTCGCTCAGATTTTCAATTATCCGTTATCAGGATACTACTACAATATTATGGCATATTCACACGCTTCTGTGCAGAATGTTCTTTTACATTAACACCGCACTATGTCATGGTGTTTTATAAATAGTTTATTTTAACAGAAATGTTTTTAGTCAATTGAATGAATCTGTCACAAAAAGAAAAAAACATCAGGAGTAGATAACAGGAGGAAGGGACACTCATAAAGGCATCAAACAAGTACCTACGTTGCAAAATATTTAGGTATATTATTGTTAGTGTAATTTATACAGTGCTGTTTTAAGGTACGGTAAGCCTAACGGTCGCCGTGTATGGTACCTCAATCTTGTTTATTATTATTATTATTCAGAGGAAACTGTAGCACCCTATAAATAATAAAATAAATACGAACCTTTTAAAAAAATGGAATAACTTTACATTCTATCAGTGAGCATTGCGTCTTTCTCGTTCAGAGAACATTATTTGTGAAAGCTGTGCCTATATAATGAAATGGGGGCCTCAATTTTCTACACCTACAATAAAAGCTTTTCATAACTTACCGAAGATGTGTCCAGTTTTGCCTTCTTTATGACAAATCTTAACAGTCGCTATTGTGACAAAAAGAAGAAAGAAAAGAGCAACTAACAAACAACTCTGGACTCTTCCCCAATACTACCACTCACAAACGGTATATCTCCTCTCGCACAGACACACGATCACCGTAAATCTCGACAGTGGCGACAATCAACCACGCTGAGCCAGTATTGTTGCCTAGGACATTTTAACACTGATATTTCCAGGAAATGGAAATTAAAAGCTGACAAGATATAACTGGCCCCCTCCAGAGAGGTCTCCTGCTAATTGGCAATCTCCTAATTTCTTGGTAGACTTTTGTATCCCCAGTACTCAGGCACCTACTGTTCTTGGAAAATCCCCCTCCCCCATGTCACAATCCTAATTGCTACCCTGTTATTTGAGCTCCTCCAAGCAGTGCAGACACGGAAATGATGACAGGCCGTGAAAAGATTGGTAGTACATTCTTTGTCAAAGCATTTACTGTATTTAACATTTCGTTGTAGGTTCTAAATTTGTTCGAGCCGTAAGAAAATGTGAAGGCTTATGCCAACCCCAATTTCTGGATTTATTTGCGGGGGGGGGGGGGGGCCTCTGGCTACGCCACTGTGTCAGAGGGAATATGTGTTATTCTGCGTATTAGGACAGCTTAACTTTTAATGGAAACTATAACAGTTGCCTCTATTATATTACGCTGTAACATTTTATGATATTGTTACGTGCCACCCCTTTGTGGCACTTCCGTTAACTGGATTACGGTGGGTAGAAGCACAACACAAATTGTTCCTTTAAAGAAACGTATTAGCTTTATTGCGGGCCAGAAAGATACACCACACAATAGCAAATACAAGCAATTAGTATCTCACTCTAGTTTCCTCTTGCTTGGGAAAACTTCCCTTTCACTTGGTCTTACAGTTAATCCTCGCTAATGGGACCGGTGGCCTCGGTAGAAATACCTGCAACACTTCCTTGAATACACAAGCTACAGTTATTTACGATAGCCAGTCACTCACCACTGCTTCGCTGTCCGCTGGCTAGGGAAACAGCCCCCTGTGTTTTCGCAATTCACCATAATATCTCTGTCGCACTAGGTAAACACACACTCTTCAAATACAGTCCCTCCGTAGGCTTCACACTCCTTCGCTGTCAAGAGAATCAGCTTCACTAGGGTTTCGCAAGTCACGTCACCAACAACTGTCGCTCAGGTAAAAGCACGCACTAGCTCAAAAACACTGTCCAGCTCGCTGGCCAGGTGGCTCTTATATAGCAGGCTGGTGACTCAATGAATGCTTCTAGACCCGTCCAGGATTCACGGCTTCTTGAGATTTCCATCACTGGCTAGGTCACGAATATTCTGGACCATCCCTTTGTCCTCGCAGCCCGTTGCGTAAGGCGCAGGTATTACACTGAGGCAGAGCACAGCCTGGAGCAGCTGTGACAAACGCGGCGAGGCGACGAAACAAACTCACAGCCGTAACAATATTCAGTCCTCATGGTGAGTTTGAATGCATGCGATTTACTCCAAAGTTTATGCCTTTTCAAACAGCTGACAACGGTCAGAGAATGTGAACCTCTCATTATTACGGGTAGAACTAGATGGAAATCCACAACTAGTGTGATTACTTTACCATTACTTTACATTTGGTTAAGGGGCAGATGACCTCGTAGTTCCGCCCTTAAAACAACAATAACTAACTAACTAACTAACATTTGGTTAGATCTTTGAGTAGTCTGTTCACTACTAATTTTATTACCACCGAGATTCAACATAATAGTAATTAATGTACAGTATACCAAATTAAAATCCACTAAAATCCACGGAACACAAAGACCAGCTGGAAAGGTATACTGCCAGACACCATTTCACAAAATGTCCTACATGTGGCGCAGTACAAGTATTTCCATCTACTTAATATAAATGTAGGTACAGTACTACATTCCAAAAGATTTACTCCATGCCGAAGCAGAGTGAACAAAGTGCTGAACAGTCAGTGGCATTCTCGGGCGGGTCAGAGCAAGCTAACGCGGCAACACAGCACGAACTTTCCTGCGGACCTCGCTTGCCAACAACAGACCCCAAAATCCTAATAAATATCAACCCATATAAACTAAACCCATTTATTTAGATCACGGATAGTTACATATCGCCAACGCTTATTATATATGGATTACAACGCACCCAAGAACGAACTTCTGCGGGAGTCCAGTTTCGAAATACGAGCCTTTCACATAATTGATGTTTTCGTTGTCTGTGTTTGAGATCAAATTTTGAAACTTCACATATAGACAGAAAACATATCTGACTAACACATATCCAAATTTGGGTGCTGTAGCACAACTGATTTAAGAGTTGTGAATCTCCAAAGTCGACACTTCGCACGAACCCTGCAAAAGACCGGTACTTTTTACGTTATACCTGCCTTAAAGGATATTAAAATACGTTTCTAAAAATACCTTTGTCATCAATCAACGCAGAACTAAACAAGAAAAAGATGATGTTACTTGTTTTTCTGTAGGCCTTTCGGTTGTTTTGCTATTTATCTCCAAACTCGGGTGCACATAATTTCTGCGCCGACAGGTTCACGAGTTCCTCCACGGAATCACAAATTCTAGAGCTCATTAGCTGTGAGCCCTTGAGTACATGGTTCATTTCGTGTTAACCATGATGTAATCATGCGTGTTCGGCTACACTCACCTTGCACTTTTAGTCACCTCTTACGACAGGCAGGGTGTATTCTATCTTTCACCCGAAGGGAGAGACGGAAAATTATGAAGCGGTCTGACTCGTCGAATAATGAGGATATCAGAAAAGAAAAGGGCCAATTAAGAGTGGAAGTTACCCTAATACCGTTGGGATTTAAGAAAAGCTGACCACGGGCCTCTCGAGTCCAGCACTGTTTCCCTTTACTTGTGCCGGGCTTTTTCTTTTCACATTACCTGTCAACCTACCCTAGTCAGTTCTCGTTCTCTTCCAATCACAGCGGCGTTAGGTATGTATAAAAGCCTAGGGTATCTTTCATTTTCATTATTTATTGACCATTGACTTTTCTTTTTCCGATACCTTAATTTTTTGAGGTGTCGGTACCTACTCTTCTTTTCCCCCTTCTACATAGCATAATTGTAGTTAAGTACGACATCTGACCTCGATGCTTCACTCCTTTAAACAACAACTATCGCCACCAACACAGGGCAGATGAAAGAGAGGAAGCCGACACAAGTAAATGGTTATTCCGGGGTCAGCCGGAGCCCCGTTGTCGTCAACCCAAGTCCAACAATTGTGGTATTCTGGATGGTGGAAAAATGCCCACCGAAGAGGCTCTTTTGTTGTCCATCTGTAGTCTATGGAAATGTCATGGGGCTTAATAAACATTCCGCTGTGTGCAGCAAACACTTTCTAGTATGAGACTACAAACGGAAATGGAAGTCAGTGACTGGCTATAAGTTCATAAAACGTAGTAAACTGTTACCTTGCCGTCCAAATCTAACATCTACGATGTGCTAGAATTACTGATGTGATGTGATATTTTATAGGCCAGATACTCCACTAAGAAGCAAAATACGGTACTCCGTTGGAATATTAAAATTTGGCTTGATCTATATTACATCACGTGCGACTGAACAGGTAAATTGATTTAGCACTAGAAACAGTGGCATAAATTCGCAGCTGAAATTAACTGAAAGTGTTAAAAGGCGAGCATTTATATGTATACTTAATTCTACACAATAACGTATACCAATGTACAGTAAATATAATGTAATGGTAAATTTGTACTGACTTATGCTTCCAGTTTTAATAATAATAACGGAATATCGCACAATGTGCATACATAAAAATCTTAGTGTTGAGTATACAGGTCCAAAAGAGTTATTGTTCTTTTGACGCATATCTCCGCGTGATAGCGTTCACACTTTTTCCCGCTCAGTACACATATACAGTTTGCGTCTGGTTCATGGAACGCCCTCCTGTAGCACAGCTTGTGGTGGAATCCATGAACTGCGAAGTGTGTCATGGTATGGCGCAGTTCATAGCTTGAGTTCGTCCATTCTTGGTTGATCATGGCGTCAGTACGATAGAAGTCTGGCCATATATTTGCTTTCTTCTCGTACAGCTCGTGAAGCAAGGCTTGATATTGCGGTGTAGAAGGCACTGACACTCTCAGGCGTAGTTCCTCTATGTAGAACGGCTGTCGTGTGAGTTCGTATGTTAACCGCGATGGAGTGTTTTTGGCTACACATAGAACCTTTTTGAGGTACGTCGCTTTCACATTTTCCACCAAAGCTAGATCACTCTTTGAGAGATGCTCCCAAATAATGTATATTGCGTAATTCATGATGGGAGAGATCTTGATGTGGAAAAGGGCTATTGCCATCTCTAAGGACAGCTCACGAATGCTTTTAATTTGTTTCATCGCCACGACCGCTGCAGATGCTCTTTCTTTAATGTGTTTGGAGAAAACTTTCCCATTCGTTTGCAGGGTCACGCCGAGATATTTGTAGGAGCTGACCCTAACAAGCTCCTTGTCCCGGTATTTGATGAGTGCTGCCGCAGGAGGTTTCCCTCCTCTGCGAAATGTCATCTGGACTGTTTTCTGTGCATTCAAACACAGGCTGTTCCTGTCCGCCCAGGTGATCAGTTTGTCAAATGCTTCCTGAAGCTGTTGATACGATTGTGAAGCTAATGTCATCTCATCAGCATACATGTAAATGAAGACTTCCTTATTTGCTATGGTTTCGACAACGTCCCTTGTAGCGACATTGAATAGCATTGGACTTAGGAGATCTCCTTGTAACACCCCAGTCGTCTGATGTATTGCCTCTGATCTTGAGAGGTTGTCATCAATGTAGACAAAATTTCTCAACAGTATGGCCTGAATCATCTTGCTCAGGTAGTGCTCTCTACCTATAAGTTGATTTAGTTTCTCTATCAATATAGACCGGTCCACTGAATCAAAAGCTTTGGCATAGTCAATGAACAGTATGTACAGCTTTCCTCTGGAGACGCGAAGAGCTTCGGTTATGTTTTCCATTAAGCACTGAATAGCCTGAATGGTTGAGCGCCCTTTCCGGAAGCCAAATTGCTCTTCAGGTATCATTGAGTCTGTCAAGGTCGTTAGTCTGCTCAGTAAAAGGGTGGACAACACTTTGAGGCCGGCATTCTCTAGGGCTATTCCTCGATAAGAGTTGGGATCTTCAGTCTTGCCCTTGCCCTTATACAACAATTTGATAATGGAATATCTCCATTTCTCTGGTATTGTGCCTTTCTGAAGGCACTGGTTGAATAAAGTTGTCCAGGCTTCTGTGAGGAGTGGACTGCTCTCTTTCAGGTGTTCGTTGCAGATGCCATCTGGGCCGCAGGCGTTGCCGTTTTTTGTACGTTTTATTGCCTCCCGGACTTCATCGGCTGTGAAAGGTTCTATTCCTACTGTGTCACCCTGTGTGGGGAGGTCCATTAAGGGCATGTACTTAGCCTGCAATATGGTCGTCAAGTGTGTTGTCCATTTGTCCATTGGTATTTCCCTCGAGAATTTGGGTATTTTCGGGTTAAGGGCCTTGTACGGATTTTCCTTAGCTTGCTCCACCAGCGCCGCCTCCTGTGCCTTGATATACTTGACCCTCTCCTCCCGGAGTATTTCTTTATATGTCCTCTTCTTTTCTGCACAATCCGCTCTTGATTCTTCTGTGCTGAACTTTAAGGTTTCATGTAGTGCTTCCAATGCTAATTTTCTGGCCTTATAGCAGATTGAATAATTGAACCATGGGTTTGATCTTCTCATATTGGGTTTAGCGGGTTCTATAGCGTCATGTAGGATTGTCTCTATTTGGAGGAGCGTTCCATCTGGGTTTGGGTCGGTGTGATTCCCGATATTTTGGATATCCATCCTCCTTCTTTCCATACTTGCGAGATTCAATCTCCTGGATAGCATAGTTTGTGGTGGTGTGGGGTTTTCTGACTGACCAAATATCTTGAAGGCAGTTTCCACCGGCAGGTGTTTCCTTACGGGTAGGTTGTCCCTCACGGTGGATCGTAGCCTAATACCTCTGTGTTGTTGTGATTCGTAAATACCAGGTCGATTGCGCTTGCCCCATTGTGGGCAATGTAAGTCATTTCTGTGGCTTTATTTGCGAGTGTAAGACCCTCGCCTTCTAAGTACTCAAGAACTATCCTAGATTTCAGTTCCCCTTTATCGACCCTGCAGTTCAGATCACCGGCCAGGATGAATGGAGCATTTGTGTTTATTGCCTCGAGAGCACTGCTTAATTCGTCTATAATGTCAATTTCTGTGAATTCTGGTTGAAAATATGTTGCTGCTATGGTGAGCTGCTTCAGTTTTAATACCAATATATTGTTTGTCTTCACTATAACTTTATAGGGGCAAAGAGTTGGTTTGAACAGGCATGAGATGTCGCCCTTCGGTCTTCCACGAGGTCCTTGAGATGCAAGCATATGTACGCCATAGAAGTCTTTGTGTTGCCATTCTTCAGTGAGAAAAGTTTCCACCAGAATTATTATATCGTATTCCTTCATAAAGTCAGTTGGATTATGAGTTACGACCGTCTGAAGTCCTTCTATATTCCAAGACATTAATTTAAAGATTTTGTCCTTGGTCCAATGAGACAGTCTCGGGTCTCCGCTGAGCTCGGGCGAAACGAAATCGCCGTACCACTACTCCTCTTGGCCAGAAATCTGGTGTCGAAATGACGTTTAAGGCATTGAAAGGCAATGCAACCT
Source organism: Meconema thalassinum (assembly GCA_946902985.2). Taxonomy (NCBI): domain Eukaryota; kingdom Metazoa; phylum Arthropoda; class Insecta; order Orthoptera; family Tettigoniidae; genus Meconema; species Meconema thalassinum. Next base: position 319,032,672 of record OX336389.2, read on the forward strand.
TGAATGCGTTCGTGTCTCCTTGTGTTGCGAGCTCCTCACAATCAATATTCCCTGTGATACCCTTTTTTACTAAGAATCTTTTCACGTTTTCAGTCGATGCTGTGTCATTTGCCTTTCCTACGTATAACCAAGCTCTTTTATTAGCTGCTACTAGGTCATCGTCATTTCCGTTGGTGCCTATCAGCAATTCTCTTTCTCGTCTCCTTCTTTTATGTAAAACTTGTCTCCATCCTTGGTTGTCATGTCCCTCTCCTTCGGCTCTTCCGTTTTGCTGATTATTTCCTTCGGTACGGTATCTGGATATTTTTGGTTTTGATGTGATATCGTCGTATGCTCTGGTGGTTGGCGGTTGTTCAACGTATTTCCTTTCCAAGCGATGACTTTATTTCTCCAAGTTGTTCCCTCCTTTGGTAACCCTTTTCCCTTTTCCTCCGTGGTGGTAGGTTGGGGCGTGCTTCCGTCCTGATCTGTGTTGCACGGCGTTCTTGATACCGTTGTTGCTCTCCCTGGGATTTCTTCCCCGTTTGTATCTTGGTGTGGGGTTTGTCTTCCTTCATTGTTCTTGATGGGGTTCTTTTCCATTTCTTGTTGGTTCATGCTATTGACGATTGTTGACCGCAAAGAGTCTGTCAGAAGATCATTTTTCTCGACTATAGTTTCCAGTAATGTGTTTATCATCTTATTCATGTCATCTCTCAGTGATTTTACCTCTTTCTGAATTGATTCTGATTTCCAGTTTTAATGCCATGCGTGTTCAAGTGAAGTTGTACATTAGCGCTCAGTGGTCAGAATTCGCATCTGTGGGAGACAATGTTTATGAATGGAATGCGGGTAATCTGTGGCTAAGCCGTTACCAAGGTTCAACCACAGGTAGAGGAAGTGAAATAAATCATGCCTATTCATTAGCTGAAAAATCGTCAGTAATTTAAATGTAAAGTTTAAACGCGTTCGTATCTTGGGAGGAGAGGAAATGTAGGCCCTTATATTATTCCTCTGGAGAAATTTCTAGGAGTGTGTGAATATGTTGGTACATACTATGTAAAGGCTTACCAATAGCGGGGAAAATCGTAACTTTTGGCAGGTTATCATAACTGAATGGCGGTACTTTCATGTCGGTTATTGGTGAATGATGAGCTTATTTCATTTTAAAATAGTGTAGTGTAGCATTTAATTTACATTTGACGTGGATTTTTATTTCAAGGTACGATTGACAGCTTTATTCTTTTATTTAGTAAATCCATTGTAATTATAACTGGGTAGAAAATATGGTACCTATTTGGGGTTAGGCGTGCATCAGAGACTAAATGTCTATGGTGCCTAGAATGGGTTCTATACAAAATAGGCTAGGAAAACCTCATATACATATATCTGTCTATTAGGTAGTCAGCTCAGAGGCTGGTTGGATCCCCAAAAAGTACCGCCATAGGTTAGGTCGGTAGATACCAACTAAAACTTAAGGCAGCACTATAATGAGGCATACTAGGCAAGATGAGGAGTTGGAGCCATTGGTTTCCTCACAGAGTCCGAACAATAACACCGACCCTATGAGTAGAACCTTTCACAGGACACCCAGGCACTAGCTGTGCCCTGAAGGCCATTACTCAGCACCACTCATACCTCAAAGCTTCCATATAATCACAGTCATGAGTGGAACTGAGACATCGGTGAAAAGCCACATATTTATACATTTTATTTAAAGTGTTTGATTATCTAAGACATAATAAAGGGACATATAATACAGTACGTGCAAAAATAATGTTGCTATATATCTGGTGTACAGTGAGGACCATCCATATAGAACGGAGCTTTCCACTAGCCGTGCCGCGGACATGTCACAATAACTCACTGCCTTATTTAGAGCTTGTGCCGATTACAACAGCACGCCGTGAAGTCCTGGATGCCGTCATAGGATTTATTACATAATTATGCAGCTGGGAAGATACCTTAGTTGTGATAATTTAGACTTGCTGTGAAGTACTGTAGCCTACCTCGTATCATGTAAACATGGTTAGGTATAGAACAAAACATCGAATTTTCCTAGTGGAAACTTATCTTCTCAAGAAGAAGTTTGCAGTAAATTTGTTCACAAATTTCAGCGCTATGCGATTTTTACTGGTAGACGAACCTCAAACAATAAATGAAGGCTATACAGAAACAATCCGCGTACTCGGAAGGCTCGTGAAAACGAAATAACTGCGCTGATACGAAATATCAGTGTGGATGAATTACAGCGAGTGTACCATAATTGCCTACATTGGTACAATGTGTGATTAGAAATTGAAGGACAGCATTTCCAGCAAGTACTCTGAAATTCATGTAAGTAATTATGATTATTAAATATGTTAAAAAGTGTAAATTTATTAAACTAGTGCCTTGGTCAACACACGTCTAACCACAGTGCCCCAGGGGCGTGGTGGCTCAGCGGTCTAGCTGTATGCCTCTCACCAAGGCGGTCCGGGTTCGATTCCCGGTCAATGCATGTGAGATTTTCGAAGTGAAATGCCATGTCCTGTGGTTCGGATTCCACGTAAAAAGGAGGTCCCGTGGCTCATGATCTCAAGATTAACGGTCACGTTAAACTACAAGCTTCCCTTCCTTCCTTCCACAGTGCCCCAGCCGCCAGGCGGCATATGCGAGTCTCAGTTCTATAGGGAGGATCCTCACTGTAGCTGTTCATTTAAACCACTTGAAACATGCAAAGAAACGATAGCACAAAATAAAAAGATGTTTTTTTAGTCATACCAAATACCCTATCTAAAGCAGCTCTTATCGAAAAGAATAGGCACGTGTACATATGCCTTCTTTTTATTTCCTAGAGATAATGGTTCTAGTACTCACTAATAGTTAACTAAGCTTATATGTAACTTATTTCCAAGAAGAGAAGGGTTCTGTGAGAAAGCGCAAGTGTTGCTAGTCAATATTATACCTATTTGGCAGTGGTGTGTTGATATGGTAACACTAGAAAGGTTGCTAGTATTACTACCGCCCTTTTATTTGTTTATTTAAATGTGACAATGGCTTGCTCCAATTAAGAATTATATTGATTGTTGGAAACTAAGTATGTCAATAATGTAGTCTGTAATAATTAGAGCTGGGATTTTTATGTAATATCAAGTGGCATAATATGTACATAAATATGTAACAAAAAGCACCAAAATATGTAGTAAAATATGTAGATTGGGCAAAATATGTAATATCATATAATTAATATAAACTTACCATTTTGTCAGTTACAACACTCTCGACACGCTTTATATTACATTTTGTAGCACAGTGAACAATTAAGTATTTATCAATGTTCTTTGGAGTCATATTATATGAATATATCACACACATATTCAATAGAAACTTATTATTTTCATAACTCAAAGCACGTTTATTCATTAAATTTTGTAGCACAGAGAACTATTAAGTATTTTTCGATGTTCTCTGGGGTCATAGAAAGACGTTTGTCACTTAGGATGTTCTTATATGCAGAGAAAGATTTTTCAACATCACATGATGTAACTGGGGCAAATTTTAGGAGAGTAATTTCTGCTGGAGAAATGTCCTCGGGAGGATCAACATCATCTCCATTTAGAATTCGGCACACTGTGAAATGTTGAATAACCAGGATTTCTCTTCAACACTTTTTGCAATTTACTCAATACACTTTCACCAGTTTCCCCATGCACAGCACTTATCATCCTATCATCCTCTCAAATACCTGTCACTCATAATTACCTTAATCCCCCTGTTGAGAGGACAGACAACAGCCCCACATTAAGTGTGAAACTTCAATTCAGCAATTTATTTCATATAAAAACAGGAAAACTCTGAAATATGTAATTTTATGTATTATCACTAAGAATATGTAGAATACCCAAAAATATGAAAAAATATGTAATTACATAGAAATCCCAGCTCTAGTAATAATATGTCATACTGTCAATTCTTATTGTGATTTGTCCCATGTTTTCAACACATAGGTCTCTGTGACATACTGTATCTCAAATAGTATGATGCATCTCGAATAGGGATTGATGCAATTGTACTTCAATACCAGGTTGAAAATGAAAAGGACAGTTAGGCAGATATCCATGTTACATATTATTTTCAATTAGGGGTAGATTGTGATAACTCGCTTGAACAAGTAGCAAAAGATGGTTTCAGTGACAGAAGCATCAAAATCGTGTGCAGCAACGGTGAGAATTAATTCAGGCCTTGTCTGTATGATGGCATACTCCAACCTTCGCTGGACCAACTTAGGCTACATTGGTAAATTTTCTGTTAAAATACTCACTACCAATCTTTTTGAGCCTTAGAGGAAAATGAATGCTTGTATGACATACCTCCAAAAAAGAAGAAAAGACACTGGCCATTCTGAAAAGAAAAATAAGAGGGCAGATTAATGTTCTGGTTGATTTTGTGGAATAAAATATGTTGTTTTGTAACTAATTATGTTACTATTGTTTCAAATAGTTTGAAATGCAATCTACTTGAACCTGTGGGTTTATCCACGTTTTCTTTCAAGGTTCTTAAAGAAAGGGCATTTTAGAATACATTACTAGAAGATCCTTGCTGCTCCGCAGCATTTATTTGCACAAACCTTCTGCACTTCTTTCAATACGACATTTGCTGTTAACCAAATTTGTGTTGAGGGCTCAACCAGTTGGAACAAATGGTGAAGCAAAATGCCAGCGAGTGCTTGCATGGGATAGCACATCTGACTCCTTAGCATAAGCTTGTTACAGAACATTTGACTCCACCTCTCACTGCGATGCACATTAGCCCAGATGAAGTGAGAAATATGCAACTAACAATATACACCAACCCCCCCCCCCTTGCCCATATGGTTACAATAGGCAGATTCGTGTTTCAGGACCCTTGTGGCCCCTGTCCCTCCATGTTTTAAGAGATTTATGATCTTTCCTCAACTTGACTGACTTCATAATTCACTCTTGATTAGGAGTTTAGAATTTTGTGACAGATTCACCTTTGGTTTTTAAACACTAAGTAGCTATCCTATGCCCTGAAAAATAATATAATAACCTCTCTCCCCCCGCCTAAATTTCATTACGATTGGAAGGGTCCTATGACGCCAATCCCAGTTAGGAGGACACTCGAAAGCTGCCCTCAGCAGTGTCCTGTTTCGCTAGTGCAGCTGCCTTCATCTGCCTCGTTTGTGACGTAGGAGGAGCTTTCTGCTTTCAGTGCTTTCCTTGTGAGGAGCGCGCTTGCCAGCCAGCTAGTGCAGTGGTGACTGTTCGAGTATACAGAGTTTGTTGTCTCATTAAAATTAATATTATTTCTAACGAAAATGTCAACCAAAGGCCATCGACTCCTCTAACATTTTCTTGTCTGTGGGGGAAGAACTAGCCTAATCTTGTTTGTCGAGTATGGAGGAATGGCAAAATGTTTTGTGTGTTTTAAGATACTTCAACATGTGAAAAACTTCAACCATCAGCGTCATTATTCGGCATGCCATTCGCTGGGGTACGACAAATATGAGGGAGAGGGGCGTACAAATATAATCAAGCAATTAAATGATGTGATGTTAACAAAATGTTGAAGACCACTCTCTTACTGAATCAGCTGTACGTCTAAGTTAAGTTATATGCTTTCCGTACAGATAGCTAGAAAATTGCGGCCTTTTAGTGATGGGACATTCATAAAAGGGTGTCTAATTGTAGCAGCAGAGGAACTTTGTCCAAACCAATTATAGTTCCCCCACTTTCCTGGTTAACGAGCGGCGATTCAAAACGTAAGGCAGTAGCACGCGCCGACAATAACCATTGTTTGCTAGTGACCAATAGCTGACGGTTGTTGACCAATAGAATGCCTCCTCTATCACTCCACGTGGACTCGTAAGTCCCGCCCTGGAGGCTAGCTTGTGTCTCCGACAGGTATCAGTGTCCAATGTTGCACATCTGCACATAGTTCTGTCCAATCTCGCTGCTTGCCCTCAGTGGCTACGGTGGAAATTTGACAACGCTGTGCCTCACGCTGGGACAGCCTTGGCCCCAGGTGCCATGGAATGTAAACATATCCGCCCAGCTAGATTTCAAAGGCGAGCCACACGTTAACTAGGAAAGTGAGGCAACTATATCAGAGTGTGAATCTATTAGCTTGAGTGCTACTACATTAATGCGATGAATCAATGATCTAGCTAAAAAATATTAGTGAACACCTCATTCACACGTCAAGTAAGTTTATTGCATATTCATTGGCAATTGATAAGAGTACTGACATCTGTGATATTGCTCAACTTGCCAGTTTTATAAGAGGTGTTGATATGAATCTTAACGTTACAGAGGAAATATTGGATCTAGTTGCTATGAAGGATATGAAGGATATTTTTCTGTGCATGAAGGAGGCAGTACAAAAAGCTGGTTTACCGTGGGGTAAACTGGAATCTGTGGCGACGGATGGTTCTCCAGCAATGTTGGGGGGTAACAGTGGACTGGTGGGGCGTTTAAGGGATGAAACGAATGTTCTTCATGTTCCTCATGACATTATTCTGGTTCATTCCATCATACATCAGCAGAACCTTTGTAGTAAAAAGGTCTCTCTCAACAAGTAGCTATGTTGTCATGGAAGTTGTTGTGAAGACTACAAATGCCATCAGATCTATGTGCGCCCCGATAAACATGGCAAGCTAAGCTGGCTTTGACTGGTGCAGATCACGGGCGCGCGTACACGGTTCAGCCGGTGTGGTTGGCGCGAACTTTTACACTTTTACCAAACATGTTCAATAATGTGTACTTAAAGATGTCAGGTGTGTGTTACAAGAGAGGGAGGACATTTTCAGCATCAGCTATGAGCACTGTAAGTACACATTATTGAACATGTTTGGTAAAAGTGCACGCCAACCACAGGCTGAACCGTGTACCAGCGCCCACGATCTGCGCCAGTCAAAGCCAGCTTAGCTTGCCATGTTTACCGGGGCGCACATAGATAATGACCCTGTACCCCGTCCGACCTCGCCCGTGCCTTTCAAATTTTGATACGTTTCACCAATTTAACATGCGGGCCACGCAAAATATTTCACTGGCATTCTATATCTCCGCAACAGTAACAGATATCGCCCTAACATTTTGTTCAGTGATAAAGGGTACCGGTACTACAACAAGTTTACCTATGCTACTTTATAAAGCCTGTTAAGTACAAAACAAACTTGGCGGCCAAGCAGAACCATTTTAATGTATATTTCATGCGATTTAACAATCCGAGCGCAGTGAAACTTGCAACGGTAAAGGTTTATACAAATTCTAATCTACTCACATCTAATTTAGTTCAATTGTTTACATAACCTCAAGATGGCGGCTGTGCGAAATTTTAAAATTTAGTTTTTATTTCTTGTGTCCTAATCATGCGATTGAAGTGAACGTTTGAATAATGAACCTACGCAATAATCTTCATCTAATGGTGCATAACTCTATGGCCTACATACAGAACAATCCAACATGGCGTTCCTTTTCATAGGCGGGAGAATTTTTCAATAAAGAAGACCAATAGGATATATGAAAATAGGCTGTATAGTTTTTCACGGAACTATTTGTTCAGATTATAAGTACTTTAGGGTTCATTTTTAGCTTAGGACAAAAATCTTCAGTCTGTTCATGTCTGTCTGAATTCCACCCTTCGTTGCTTTGTTTTGAGGCAGCTCACAGCTGTGTCAGTGTCTATATTTGTCTCTGTCGCTCAGATTTTCAATTATCAGTTATCAGAATACTACTGTTATGGCATATTCACACGTTTGAGTTCAGAATGTTCTTTACATTAATACCTCACTATGTATTGGTATCTTTTAAATAGTTCATTGGTTGTAGTATATATCGCGAGTCCCAGGGTTTAGTGGGATGTTAGTGACATCCATGACGTCACCTATGACGTATTTGTGTTGACGCTCATTTGTTGCGATGATACTTGATCTGATTGGTCAGGAGACGTTCATTGCCTTGAATTGTGATTGGCCAGCTGATGTGCGCTGTGATTGGTCAGCGCCATCTACGATGCGCACACAATACACACTCAGTGTTTTGTTTTCAACCTCACACGCAGTTCAGTTCATTCCGTGTCGGGTCAACAGTGCTATGTATTTTAGAGTAAATAAATACTAGTTTGTTTAAACTGTTGTTTAATTGACTTTGCCCAGAGCCTGTTACGCTGATAGGTTATGGGCCCAGGACGAGCGACTGGAGCGAAGGTTTGTGTGAAGTGGATCCCAGGCTGTTGACTGAATCCTTGTGCGACCAGCCTCGCCTTCCGCTTCTCGAGAGAGCCATCGGGATGGAATATGTTACGGAGAACGATCCTACTGCCGATGATTTTGATGCCTTGTGGTCGATCGACGAGTACCCAGGTGTCGTTTTCCAAGATTGATCTCATCTCGTTGACGATGGCTTGGAACCATTCGTCGGCCTCTGGGCTTTTCATTGCCTGACCCATCGGGATTTCGGCAATGAATGTCTCCTCGACGATTGCGCTCTGCTCGGTGTCTCCAGTTTCTGTAGCTTTTCTGCCGCGAAGATTGTAGCCGCTGTTCTCGGCGACCTCCTTGGCATCGCTAGGTGGCACCTCGACCATGGTGTCATCGCTGTCGTAGTTGTCTTCTGCGTTGTGTAAAGATTTGATCATCGATTGAAGAATTGAAATGTCTTGTTGCGGTTCTTCTTCTGGATCGAATCCTCGAAACTCTTGCACTTCTTCCTCCTCGTCCGGAGGAAGTTGTTGTCCAGCATGGATTGGAGCATCCCAATAAAACTCCGCGTGTTTCGGTTGGCTCCTCTGGCTCACATCTTTCTCTTGAATTTTCGGGGCGGTGACGATTTTTCGACGATTGCACTCCTCCTTGGGTTGATCTTTGTCTTTGCGCTCCAAGAACTTTACGTCACGGCTCACTATCACCTTCCTCTTGTCAGGAACCCAGATCCGGTAACCTTTGGATTCTGTCGAGTATCCCACCAGAATACCGTCTCGTCCACGTTGCTCGAACTTGTTTTTACCTGGTTCTCGGTCGAGATAAATCGCAGGGCTCCCGATGATTTTCAGGTGTGAAATGTCAGGAGGATTACCCGTCCAAATCTCGTATGGGAATTTTCCTCCCAATTTTGCTGAAGGTAACCGGTTCTGCAGGTAATTTGAGGCGTTGATGAGCTCTGTCCAAAGTGAATCTGGTACGTCAGACTCCAACATTAGACATCTGCAGTCGTTTAACAGGGTGCGGTTTTTCCTCTCCGCGACGCCGTTCTGCTCCGGATTGTAAGGTACGGTGAGCCGTCGAGTGATGCCCTTGCTCTTCATGAACTTTTCCATTTCTCCACTGAAGTATTCGCGGCCGTTATCCGACTGGATTTGTTTGACGCGCCGACCGGTGAAGTTCTCAGCGAATGCAACGTACTCTACGGTTGCCTTGAATGCCTCAGCTTTTGATTTTAGGAATCGAACCTCGCACCAAATACCGAGATCCGCCCATGGATGTGATCGGATGTGGACCCCAAACATCGGTATGGATGATTTCAAGTGGTTCCGATTCTCTCTCGGAACACTTTGGGAAGGGCGTTCTTGTCATCTTCCCCTTGATGCAGGTATCGCACTCCAGCTGAGACACTTTGTCATCGAGTTTTATGCCAGCCACTAGCTTATCGCGCATGTCCAAAACGTCTATGTAATGTCTCAAGTGACACTGTCTTTTCGTTTCGCGAAGCAGCACATGCGTTCTCTTCGTGTTCACGCACATAATATAAGACCCCAACTCGATCCGCACAAAACTCTATTTCGCCACTCGCGTTCACGACCACTGCACCTTGTTTACAAAACACAACATCGGAACCGTGATCGGTGATTTTGCTCACCGACATGAGATTTGTGCTAAGTCCTGCACGTGAGATGCATCATTAAGAGTCACATTCACTTCTGTTCCCTACACTTCGGTTTTGAATGAAACTGTAATTGACTTTGCCCAGAGCCTGTTCTGCTGATAATTATTATTATTATTATTATTCAGAGGGAACTGTAACACCCTTTAAATAATAATAAATAAATACGAACCTTTTAAAAAAATCAAATAACTTTACATTCTATCAGTGAGCAATGCGTCTTTCTCGTGCAGAGAAAATTATTTGTAAAAGCTGTGCCTATATAATGAAATAGGGCCTCAATTTTCTATGCTGACAATAAAAACTTTTCATAACTTTCCAAAGATGTATCCTAGTAATCAAAAGATTTCCTAGTTCCGCGTCGTCAATACATTATATTCAAAATTTTGTGATGTAATCACATGTCACAATCTACATAGGTACATGCCTATATGCATTGGCATCATCATCAGCCTTACAGTGTATTGGCAGCACTTAAAAATCACTTTGTAATTACAGTAATAAAATGTTGACATAAAAACACACTCAAATCACTTATACACTGGAACACTTTAAAACACTTTCAAAGTTTCTTATAAAGTTTAAAAAAAATTATGGTAGGTACACATTGCAAAACTCTTCCCCAATACTACCACTTACAAACTGTATCTCTCCTCTCGCATAGACACACAACCACCGTAAATACCGACAGTGGCGACAATCGACCACACTGCGCCAGTATTGTAGCCTGGGACATTTTAACACTGCTATTTCCAGTAAATGGAAATTAAAAGCTGACAAGAGAGTGTAAGCTGACAAGCAATAACTGGCCCCCTCCAGGGAGGTCTCTTGCTAATTGGCAATCTCTCAATTTCTTGGTAGACTTTTGTCATCATCACCTGGTTGTATCCCCAGTACTGAGGCACCTACTGTTCTTGGAAAATCCCCCCACCTCACAATCCTAATTGCTACCCTGTTATTTCAGCTGCTCCAAGCAGAGCAGACACTGAAATGATGACTGGCCGTGCAGAGATTGTTAGTACATTCTAAGTCAACACATTTACTTTATTTAACATTTGGTTGTAGGTTCTAAATTTATTTGAGCCGTAAGAAAATATGAAGGCTTATGCTCACCCCAATTTCTGGGCTACGCCACTGGTACGGTATTACAAACTTGAGTGTTGGTACAGAAAATTGTAACAGACAAAACTTACCAAGGCCACATCAAGAAACCTGCTAGCTCAGTGTCTGACCCTTGTGCCCGCATCACTGCTGGCTTAGAGGTCCAATTACGGTGCACAGATTCCTTCTGACCCCCAGTACCGTCACTTAGTCTTGTGAGGACCCTCTGAATGTTTGATTGCTTGTTCTAGATGGCTGATAGAAGAGTGCTGCCAGAAAAACTGTACACCTTGGTGCTGGTTCGCCAATGTGAAAACATATTGTTGGGACTGAAGAAAAGAGGTTTTGGCCAGGGTAAATGGAATGGTTTTGGAGGAAAAGTTGAAGATGGTGAATCGATTCTAGAAGCGGCTCAGAGGTATTGATGCTTTTAATGTTATTATGGAAAAGTGAATCATTGCATTTAAAAAGAAAACATCACTGGGCCTTGAGATTTTGGTATTGTAGATTCTGATTTGACTACACACATGTGCTCAGTAGGAACAGGATTAGAAGACAATTTTTTAAAACAATTATAACTCAATCTAGGAACTAGATAAATAACATTGGAAAGTTGTAAAATATTGAGGGAATATGTGGATTATTGATTCATAAGCTTAACATTGTGATTTAAAAATGTACTAGTTTCATGTGCTGATTTAATGGTCGCATTACATAATTCTCAGCAAGGGTAAACTGGGACAAAAAAAAGGTCTATGGAATGAGATATTCAAGTGGCACGAAACAGATCAACTAGCTCCACAACTGATTATCATATTTATTTTTGTCAGTGTGAATTACAGCTGTAGAAATCTATAGCTATATCTCCTCATAGCATCAAACTTTCATACTGTATTATAAATTACCACATTTACTGTACTGGTATGTGATTTGATTCCTTCGTAAATGATAATGCCTCTGTGTAAACCTAGGTAATAACTAACTGGGCCAAGTAGCCTGGCCTAATACTATAATGACACTATTATTATTTCACTTAATATGGGAGGAAATATTTAGATGTGAATTGAATTTAGAAAGTAAAAACATCAAACTGAGGATAAGTGATGAATATTTATTCTAAATCAAAGAGAAATTGAACATTCTAGAAATAAAATACAGTAAAAATTATTGTAAATAAAAACATTATACATGGTCTTATTCATTCATTAAATTCAAAATCCATAACATGGGAAAATCATAATACAGTGTTCATGCCTATAATTCGAGAGTCAAATACTCAAGGGACATAAGTTAGATAATCTGATCAGAATCCTTGGTTATGGCAAGGTATCGCTGACCAGGTGTTCTGAGCTGGAGTTTATGTGCGGTAGGGTGGGCAGTTCCTTTCCGTTCCTCATGCCAAGGCATCCAGCAGGTTCCCAATTGGCATCACAAGGCTGAGAGAGCTCATACCTGGCCGTACCATGACTTTTAAATTCTTGGCAGAGCCGGGGAAGACTCATTTATTTACATTTAGAGTTTTTTAAATACCAAACAGGAAGTGACATCATAGCAACCATTGTAGCCTACTTATGCAGCAGGATGTTGACTATAAATCAACATAAATTACTGCCTTCTAGAGCAAATAGTACCTGAGATATCTTGTCTCAATTGAGCAAGTGCTCATGAAAGCTGTAGAAATGACTTGTGCAGTAAAATATTTTCTGCAAGATGTTCAGTAAAGAACATATAGCCTACTATCTCTATAATGTATGTGTATAGTTATAACTCGGTAGTTAAAATTAACATCCAATGTTCCACCTGGTCAATACTTATAATTTTCAAAATTAAGTGTACAATTGTTTCTAGTCCAATTGACTCATTTTCAGCACTTATACAAAATTACATAAGCCATGCGCTTATTATATAAAATATAAAAGTTTAAAAAAATACATAAACTATAATGTTAGCAGTGTTAAGACGATCCTTAATTGGATGGACATGTCTATTGTCATATTGTCGTGGCTTCCTTCTTGTGTATATGGTACTTTGGTAGTTGGAGATAGAAAATTCACAATGTTGTAAAATGAAGCCCATCAATACGGGACTGAAAATGCTTTGTTGTTACGGCATCTCATAATGAGATTAATTGGAAGAATATCCATTTCGCAAGGTCCGTATTGACGTGTACAATGACAATTTCAATGGGTTGAGTGGTCTCCGCCCAATCAATACAAGTATTGATTGGGCGGAGACCACTCAACCCATTGAAATTGTCATCTCATAATGATTTGAACATTTTTGTTGTGTAAAATGGAATCATCCTGTGAGTCATATTCCTTTGTTTTTTGTAACATTCTGGATGTTGAGAATGTATTTAAACTTTACCCCAAGCAGCAAAAGTTGTTTCGTCTTTTGCACGAAAGCTGACGTTATATCTCTTCGTCCTTATCAAACAGGATGGTGGAATGTTCTTGTGATGAACATGGAGTTGTACCCTATATAAGACACCTATTTACTAAGTTTCATTGTAATTCTCCTCTTGCATCCAGAGGAATTCTAAGATTAGAAAAGTATGTCCAACCACCATCTCGAACATATCAAATCGTTGACCTTGTGCCTTTTGCAAAGAAAACTTCTTATGTGAGACTACATATTGATATCCCGCCAGGAGATAGCAGTTCAACACGCTGCCATGGGGTGCATGGAATCTTGCAGTACACATGTGCGGCCCACCTATTCCAAACCTAAATACAGTAGAGCGTTGTTTATCCGGAATAATTGGGACCGACAGTGCTCCGGATAACGATTTTTCCGGATAATCAAACATTGATTTATTTCATAGGGAAAAAAATGCACAGTACATTATGGTAATAACCACCAAGCTTCTAATTTCACTGCAACGCTTTCTCACAGAACAAAGGTCCAGAAATGGGATCTCCCTTACTTCTTGTCTGAATAAACCATAAGTACACCGCTTCCAATTTTTATCCCTAGCCGATCTCATGGTTCTACTCTTTTTAGACCCTTCTTCCCTATCTAACTTCGATGCATAATTCAGAATTTCAACAGTTCTACTTTAATACTAAGTTTAGATATTGTATATTATTTTTATATTCCATGATTTCAAGATGGCCACTGCACACTATATTTAGTGTGATATTCCTTTCTCCAAATCACAAATTGTGGATTTTCCAACACTAAGTTTTCATTAGACACTGCACTCTCTCACCTTTATCCAGTTTATTAATGATCTCCACCTTCTTCTCAATGGATAAAACATTGCGATTTCATTTTTCTTTTTTGTCACTCGTAGAAGCCATTTTCACAACGTAATACAGTACAGTACACACACTCGCATACTGTAACACATTGAAACATTATAGAGTAAACAAACGGTAGGAGACAACAGAGACAACAATTGAAAACGAGAACCGACTCACTACTGTAGGCAGCGCGCGCTGTTCCGTCTTTTTTTTTTTTTTTTTTTTGCTCGTCCGGATAATTGACGTTCCGGTTGTTTGACATCCGGATAAACGACGTTCTACTGTATATCGGCTTCCCGCATGCCAATGGTTGTCATTGCAGCTGATGGCATGGCACGCAGCCAGTGAAAGAAGGAATGTGCTGAGTGAGTGAAGCAAGTAGTAACCAACTTAATGTTTTTGGAATTCACGATACACAGTGAGCGGGAAGACCTCTGCAGTTCAAACCCAACTGCCATCTCCTGGCGGGATAACAATACTTGCTGGGTTTTGTCATTGTAACTGTAATAAATAGTGGATTATCAATATTAATGTCTTATATATTGAAGATGGTGGCTGCATGCTCTATGCAGTGTGATAATCTCATGACTTATGCCAGTGAAGTCTATTATGTGATACTCCTCTCTTACAAAGTTTCCTGCTAATTGCACAATTGGTTATTGAGTTATTGATTTTGAAGTTTTGACAGTGTGATCAACCACCATCTTGAATGGTGTTCTTTTATATTAGGCATGTAGAGCTCATATACAGTTCTACTCAGTGCTGTAGTTGGCAAAAAAAACATTTAGGCGGTACTCACCAAAAATCACTTAGGGAGGTTCCAGATGGACTCGTAGTGGACTTCGTTTAGTGGGTCACATTATCGACACGCTGTTTCTTCAGCTGATCTTCTTCCTGATCTGAGCCAAGACTGCACATAAATTTCTGGATTAAATCTTTCCAATGGCGGCCCAACACTTCTGAGGAAAATTAATCTTCCGGGTCGTTCTACCAACAAACTCTTCCTTTTTTTTTTTGTGATAATATCATTCATAGCACTAAATTCTCTTTCGCATTCTGATGTGGAAATTGGAATTGAATCAATTATTTGTAGAAATTGTTCAAGGTCTTTAGGTTTCATGTTCGTGTCCACATATTTCCTGAATGTATTTTCTCTTGTCTTGAAGTTGAAAAACCTCACATATATTAGAGATGCTCCTATCTCCACAAGTTATGTCAGTATCTTGTGGCCAATGCTTTGTCGCTACAAGAAGAGACATGACAATTACCGAAGCTGTCAAGACTATAAAACGTATTATCCGGGTACTGGAGTCCATGGCATCTTCAATACTTCAGTCCTCAGCTTCTTTTCGTTTTCTGTGCTGCCTGGCTTGGTCTGAGAACCTATATAGGATGCATGGCTAGGATTGGCGACAAGTCTGTGTTTGAGATTTTCAGCTAGACTTCGGTAAAACTGGCCACTATTTATTTGAACAACTTTACAGTTGTTGTGTAACTCAATGTCTTTAAAGACCTTGTTTTTAGCTGCTTTAGTTGTGCTCTCAGCATGAGAACCTGAGAAGATGCCATGGACTCCAGTACCCGGATAATACGTTTTATAGTCTTGACAGCTTCGGTAATTGTCATGTCTCTTCTTTGAAGAAACAAAGATAAATCTTAGAGCTCAATTAAAGCATCGTATACAACTGCTAAATTTATAACAAATTCAGAAGAACTCAAAAGTTTTGCAAAGGCCTTTCTCTAGAATCCCTGTATTTATCAGCAGCAGCTTCTGTGAAATGTTTGACAAGAGATCTTTAGTTATTCCAAACAGATTTCAAAGTTCTAGCACTTGAGGCAACCCATCTGATTGTAAATATTTTCCCAACTGTATTTAGTTTTTTACCAAGATCTGCTGCATATTCTCTAATCTGAGCTTCATTTTTAGGCGACAGTTTATCAAAGAAGAAATGGAAATGACTAAGACCTTGAACCTCATCTCTCGTGTTGTGAACTGCTCGTTCGAGTCTGTGGTTAGCACAGTGCCAAACAATCAAGTGAGGAAACCTGTTCTGTAACGCCACAGCAACTCCATTTCTCTTTCCAAACATTACCGGGGCTCCGTCACTTGCAAATCCAACAAAGTTATCATTGAGGTAAGAATGAGAAAAACCATAAGAACTCAGATTCTGCAAAATGGCATCCATGATTGAACTGGATTTCGTGTTGTAACGTGTTTTTCGAGGGGTTTTATGCAACTGGCATAAGTCAGTAGGAAGCCATTCTATATTTATTTACGCGGCAAATTGTTCAGCCAAGAGAATTTTTCATGTTAATTTATTATTATTATTAATTTATTATAATTATTATTTAGGTATTTTCGGAGCATTTTATAAAAATTATTAGGATTCAGATAGGTTTTCTATGTCTTAGAAAACGCTATCCAGCAAATTATTACGAACGACGATATCATAGAAAATTATCTGATTACGGAATTTTACGGAGTTTTCGTCAGTTAGGGTATATCGAGAGACGTGACTCACTGGGATTTCAAGTACACGCTTAATCTTGTCGAGAAGCATGACGCAATCTTGGGTCGCAAGGTCTAGAAAAGGCGAATTGTTGGAACGGAAAACGACTTCTCCCTCTCGCGCGCCGAGTGTAAAGAAACCAGAGGAGGGGAACTAGCGGTGGGTCAACCAATCAGTGAGGACCACGCAAGCTGAAGCCGGCTGAAGAGTGGGGGAGCCAACGTGTGCATATATCGTTCGACGCGCCGTGAAACAAGAACTATCTGTGAAATACTTGAGGAGTATGGGCGCGCGTGCGTGTCGCTCCGATGTTCAGTGGAGTTAGTGACTATCTGTGTAGCCTAGAACTTGCGGAGTGTGGTTGCAAGTGCGTGTCGCTCCGATGTTCAGTGGAGTTAGTGACTATCTGTGTAGAACTTGCGGAGTACGGTTGCAAGTGCGTGTCGCTCCGATGTTCAGTGGAGTTGAAGACTAACTTTTGCAAAACTTAACCAGTGCGGTTGTACGAGTGTTTGGGTCCGAGGTACGGACCATAGAATTATCTAATCTACCAGAATATCATCAAATTCCGACGGAGATGACGACGTCCAGGAGACTGTGGGAAGCTCACAGCATCAGCAAGTACGAGGGAAATGCCTTGGCAATTTCCAATGGTAAGCGCAAATGACGCAGAAATACGCAATCTCTCATTTTTCTTTGTTTTACATTTCATATTTCAGTAACTTCATAGCTTGGAAATAAGAGTAAAATCAATTTATCAGACTCCGTTTTCACGTAATTTTCTATCGGTAATATTCAAATCACAACGCTCCAATTTAAATTTTGTACTTATTATTATTATTAATTTTGCTATACTTGTTTTATATAATAAATTCATTTCTTTTACAATGCAATCTTTGCTTTCAGTAGCTAGCATTAGATATAGACCAATTCCTTCTCCTGATACAATTGTTTGTTGGGTTAATGATCAAATCATACCACGATCTGAGTGAATAGTGTCTTGAAGGTGTTCTGCCAGAGCTAGACGTTGTTAAATACAAATTTAGATTTCAACATTGCATTGAGGTCTTGGCGCCCATTAAAACAACATAGCTTAGGCAAAGGTAAACAGTTACATTTATCTCCCAACAGTGTGGGCTAGCCAAACTGCCACATTGTACGCTCAACGTTAGGGGCTAGCAAAACGTTCCACTTGTCGCTCAACGTGAGGGCGAAAGAAACCATTACATTTGTCGCCGACAACTTGGGGCTGAAAACCTAATAACATTTGTGGAAGGAGAAGGGTATATATTTCTGTGCCTGTATTTTGGGGGTTATTTGTCTTTATCAGTGTATATCATTATGGGGGATGAGAAAGAAAGACAGATGAGGTTACGTAGTGGTCATCAACGGGAGAGTGATGATACGAGCAGTATGTCGAGTGATGGTAGTACCGGGGTAGCGGAGGTAAATCCCGATACTGAAACAGGGAGTGTAGGCGGCCAACCAGAATTAAAAACTTTACTTCTCGAGTTCATGTATCAGAACAAAGTTAGTAGTGATGCCTTAAATGCAAAATTAGAACAGAATAATGCAAAATTAGAACAAAACAGTAGGGAAAATAAAGAAAGTACAGAAGCTTTAAATAAAAAATTAGAACAGAATAATGCAAAATTAGAACAAAACAGTAGGGAAAATAAAGAAAGTACAGAAGCTTTAAATAAAAAATTAGAACAGAATAATGCAAAATTAGATAAGAACAACAAGGAAATTAGTGTGAAAATGGAGCAGATTAGAGGAGAAATCAGAGGAGTAATGGAAGAGAAGGTTAAAGAGATCATTGCAGATGTAGACAAGAAATTAGGAAAAGTACAGGAGGAGTTAGAAATTAGAATCAGTACACAGGCTGAAAATTTAAAAGAACTAGTGCAACTGGAAACACAGCAGGTCAAAAAGCAATTGGGGGGAGAAATTGACAAAATTCAGGTAGCAACTAAAGAGGTTAAGGAACAGCTGGGGGGTAGAATTGAGAAAGTCCACTCACAAATAGTTGCAGAAGTAAATGATTTAAGAGAGAGTAATAGAGAGAGCATTAGCAAGATTGAGGAGAAACAAGCAAAGCTATATGATAAAGTAGAAGAATCAGAAGGAAACATTAAATTAACAGTAAACAGTATTGAGAGGAAGGCTGAGGAGAAAATCGCAGAATTAGAATTAAAATTAAAAGCTAGGATCAGGCAAGAAAATAGTCAGAATAGGCCAGTTTTTGTGAATAGCACACACAGGGAGGTAGAACTGGGTAAGTTCAGCAATCGACAGGGGTGCCCAATGGAGTTCATGAACACTATAGAAAATAAATTCGGGGAAAGGTTGGAAAATGGTAGTATTGAGTGGTGCCAGGTAGTTGAAATTTTAGAACAAGTGTTTGTGGGGGAAACGAGGAATTGGTTTGCTGTCTACAGAGACAAGTTTACTGATATCAATGATTTTAAAATGAAATTCTGTGAAAAGTTCTGGAATGAGGTTATTCAGTCGCAGCATCGTGAGGGAGTAGTGTGTGGTAAATATAACCCTAAAGGAAGCTCTACCATGACCGAATACTTTTTAGGGCAGGTATTAGTGTGTAAATATCTTGATGGCTTGAAGGAGGAAAGTGATGTGGTAAGGTTGCTACTTAGGCACTTTCCCTATAGGATCAAGGAGGCTGCTTGTATCCAGAATGTAAAGACTATATCACAAGTAGAAAATTTGTTAAGCACATTTGATGCACTAGGGAGAGGGGGTTATGAGGACAATTTCAATCGGAACCAGGGTAATAATAATAATAGACCTAATGAAGCCAGGCATCAGGAAGTTCAAGGGAACGGTGGCGAAGGGGCCAACGCTCAAAATAGGAATAATAATAATCAGCAAAATCAGAACAGAGGAAATGGCTATGGGAATCAGTATCAAGGGAGAAACAATGATTTCAGGGGAAATCAAGGGAGAAATTATAATGACAATAATTACAACCAGAATAGGGGTCAAGGAAGAGGACAGCCTAAGGGTAGTAATATAAAGCAAAACAATGACAACACAGCCCAGAACATCCAGACCAGTTCAGTAGTTAGTAGTACTACGGCCAGCTGTAGCGGTTCTTTAAACGCGAACCAGGCTGCGAAGTAAGGTCAGAATCTCAGTCTGTAGCATGCCCTGTCCATACAATTATACAGGAACCCTATGACCTAAATGTAAGAAATGAATTATTACATGAACTAAATGATGAAGGTATTATTCAGGAAGTGGTTAGTAAGAGCCCCATAGTTAAATTTAACGTGTCCGAGGCGTACACAGATGTTTTAATTGATAGTGGTTGTATGAAGAGTTGCATAAGTAGTGCATTTTATGATAAAATGAAAGGAACTGGAGTAAATTTTGAGGAGATGCCAATTAAAAGCACTTTTGTTATCACAGCTGTTGGGAAGAGGTCTAAAGTAATTTCTAAGCAAGTTTTAGTAGACATTAAAATTAATAATCATGTAGAGAAGCAGATTTGCCTTGTAATTCCAAATTTAGTATTCAGTGTTATCTTGGGTTCAGAGTGGCTAAGTAGAGTGTCTGGTAACTTATGTTATGATGTAGGGAGTTTGAAATTTAAATGGGGAGATTCTGAAGTAGAAGTAGCGTTCAATGACCAAATTCAGAGAAGTAGTGTTGTAGGTGTGATTTGTACTTTAAATGAGATATCGCCAGCCGTAGAGCGGGGTTCTCCATGTTTTGTGGGCAGTGTGATTACGAACGGAAGTCTAGAGGACTCGTTACGTGAGGCTGCATTTCAGGGAAATATAGAGGATGAACAGTGTGTTCGGCTCTATGATGTGTTATGGTGTAATAGGAGAGTGTTTGAGGATCGCATTGGTATGGCCAATTGCTATACACATTCATTGAACGTTATTGATAGGTCAGTATTCACAGGACATAGATATCCTGTACCTTTCGCTTATCAGAGTGCAGTTGAGGCACAAATTAACCAGATGCTTGAAGATGGGATTATTGAGCACTCGAACAGTCCATATGTTAATTCTTTGATAACGGTACCCAAGACCGACGGCACTGTTCGTATTTGTTTAGACGCTCGTTTGGTTAACAGTAGAATTAGTTCAGATCAGCTGAAATCTATGTCAATAGAGGAATTAATGCAAACATTTGAGGGGAAGAAGTATTTCACTTGTGTAGATTTGAGTTCCAGTTTTTGGCAAGTGCCACTTATGTACGAAGATAGACCATTTACAGCTTTTAGTCATAAATATAACCTTTATCAATTTTGTAGAACACCTTATGGGTTAAAGAGTAGTTCAGCAGCTTTAATTAGGGCTTTAAACATCGCATTAGGGGATGACACAGGAGAGTTTGTAACCATTTACATTGATGATATGGTAATTAGTTCACGCAGTTTTGAGGAGCATCTATGTCATTTAAATATAGTTTTTCAGAAGTTAGATCAGGCAGGGTTCACTTTGAAGCTGTCTAAGTCGTCATTCTGTCAGTCAGAAGTGACATTTTTAGGTCATAGAGTGTCGAGTAGAGGTGTAACACCAGAAGAAAGTAGGGTTAATAAGATACTTAACGCAGAGGTGCCACAGAATGTTAAACAGTTAAAAACTTACCTGGGAATTTGCAACTTTTTCAGGAGGTTCGTTCTTAAATACTCAGGGTTGGTAGAACCATTCAGGGAATTGCTTAAAAGTGGGACTCGGTGGAGATGGGAGTCCAAGCATGATCAGGCTTTTAGAGCGCTGAAGGAAGGTTTTGAGAAAGCTGTAGTGCTGAAATATCCGTTAAAAGATAAGGAATATGTGGTTATGACAGATGCTTCACATATAGGCATTGCTGGAGTATTATGTCAGAAAGATGATGAGGGTAATCTGTGCATTGTATCTTTAGCCTCGCGAGGACTGACAGCAGCGGAGAAAAGATACACGATTACTGAGTTAGAGCTTTTAGGTATTGTTTTCAGTTTAGGGAAATTTAGAATGTATTTAGTAGGGGGGAAATTTGAGATCCACACAGATCACCATGCATTACTGTATATGAGGACTTGTAAACTCAGTTCTAACAGAGTTAGTAGGTGGATTCTTGCTCTGCAGGAATACGAATTCACAGTAAAATATATTAAAGGTAAAGATAACATTCTTGCAGACATGCTATCGAGGGACACTAATTTATGTAGGGATTATCCTGTGGTTAAAGCAGAGGACGGTATTTTAATATGTGCATGTGTGGACAGTAGCAACAGGGCATCGTTACAGACACTGAGAAATATGCTAGTGGAGCAACGTGATGACGTTAAGTTAAAGGAGCCACTGGCTAGGTTGGAAATAGGTGAAGAAGAGTATGTGAAAGTAGGACGGTTCACGTACAAGATGCAGGATGGGCTTCTTGCAAGGAAATGTAGGAATAATCGGTGGGCAATATGTGTTCCTGCCACTTTGCGGGAGGAGCTAATTTGGTTCATTCATAGGGAATTAGGACACTTTGGTGCTGCCAAGGTCTTCTATGAAATTGGTCGTGACTTTATTTGGAGTAAAATGGGAAGGGACGTTAGGAGGATTTTAGCTAAGTGTGACACCTGTCAAAGGAGTAAATATCCAGTTAAATATTTAGTGGGGGAGAGATCTGCAGTTCTCACCAGTAGTCCCGGTGAACTACTGTGTGTGGATTTATTTGGCCCGATCGTTAAAGGACAGTACGGCTACGAGTACATTTTTATAGTTATTGACGCTTTTAGTAAGTATGTCAAGCTATATCCGCTAAGGAAAGCCACGGGACTAGCGTGTAGCCGTCTGATCATTAATAAGTATGTACCTGAGTTTGGCATTCCTCTCAGGATACTATCTGACAGTGGACCACAGTTTACTGCATAGAAATGGAGAACCAGTATGCAGGAAGCTGGTATAACACACGTTCATTCCTCTGTAAGGTACCCTCAGGGTAATTCTGCAGAGCGTCCATTAAGGGAAGTGGCTCGTCTTTTTCGGACTCTAGTGCATGACAAGCATGCGGCCTGGGTTGGACATCTTCCCAAGGTCGAGACTTGGCTGAATTCTGTCCAGCATGAGAGCACGAAATTGACGCCATACGAAGTTCACTTCGGAAAAAGACCACAAAATGAACTAGCGAGGGTGTTGGGATTAAATGAGGGTAAGCAACCGGGGATGGATTACATTGTCCAGTTGGCGAAACAGAATTTATCTAAGTCAGCACAAAAGAGAATTCGCCAACAAAAAGAAACTAAATTTGACCTATTCGAGGCGGGAGACAGAGTCTTACTTAGAGTGCCGAAACAGTCAAATAAGCTAGAGAAAGTCATGTCCAAGTTCTTTTATCTCTACGAGGGCCCATTTATAGTTTCCAAACGTATTGGCAAAACAGCATATGTGCTGGAGAATAGTGAGGGAAACAGATTATACGGGACGTATAATATACATAGTCTACGAAAATATGTGTCATAAAGTGAGTGTGTTTAGCTGGCGAGCCAGCCTATCAAATGAGTAAGTGTGGTATTTGGTGCGTGGGAGGATCTGGTCTTAAGGCAGGCGTATCAGAAGTCACACAGGGGGGTAGTATGTAAGTAAATGAGAGTTTTTAAGGTACAGGGAAATATGATGGGATTGTCGGATGCTGTTGAGCACTAAATTGTCTCGATGCACCAAGGCCATTTTGGCAGCGCTGATGGGTTCCCATTTATCTCCAAGAGATGGGGGAGCGCTTGTATAGGGCTTGTTAGCTTAAGGCGTCCACGAGATAAAAGATGGGCCATCAGAATGCGAGACAGTCCTTCATGAAACTCATACATATCAGCACACGTGATTTCTGTTTACGGCCTCGCCATGTAAGATTTGTAAGTGTGTAATTTAAGATAATTTGTACAATGGTATTATTTGTGTGAGGAGAAATGGTCTGTGTTGAGAACTAGTATTAAGTAGAATATGGTTAACGGGAACTTAACAAGACAGGGCGATTACGGCACAGAAATATTTGGTGTTATATGTAATGCGCATTTACTGTTTTTTTTTTTTTCAGAAGTCAATATTAATTTAATCTACTTTAAAGAGAGATTAAGTATTATGGTCACGAGGCGCTGCCACAATAGTGTGATCGTGTGCTCAGTGATAAGTGGAATTAAATGTCACCATAAGGAGGGGACCTCCAGTGAAATTAGGAAGTTCTATGGTGATATAAATATATCAGAACACCTTCAATGCGTGTGATATGACATCATAAATACATAGTGCTCACACATTAATTATGTCTATTTCTCCAACATAGAGAAATTTGAGAGGCGGAAATATCCGTGGAACACTATTCCATATGTAAAACATTGGACTGGTTGCAAAGTGCAATCCATAGTGACAACAAACTTTGACGCAAAGTGCGTGAAGAAAAATTATGAGTGTATATATCTGTAATTTAGGGTGATTTCATTTATGTAATATGTATTTTGGATGGGGATTATTAACGTGTCTGGGATAATCGGATAATGGACCGTCGTCACGGTAAATCATCCGATGATCCGAGGCGAATATGTAACGTGTTTTTCGAGGGGTTTTATGCAACTGGCATAAGTCAGTAGGAAGCCATTCTATATTTATTTACGCGGCAAATTGTTCAGCCAAGAGAATTTTTCATGTTAATTTATTATTATTATTAATTTATTATAATTATTATTTAGGTATTTTCGGAGCATTTTATAAAAATTATTAGGATTCAGATAGGTTTTCTATGTCTTAGAAAACGCTATCCAGCAAATTATTACGAACGACGATATCATAGAAAATTATCTGATTACGGAATTTTACGGAGTTTTCGTCAGTTAGGGTATATCGAGAGACGTGACTCACTGGGATTTCAAGTACACGCTTAATCTTGTCGAGAAGCATGACGCAATCTTGGGTCGCAAGGTCTAGAAAAGGCGAATTGTTGGAACGGAAAACGACTTCTCCCTCTCGCGCGCCGAGTGTAAAGAAACCAGAGGAGGGGAACTAGCGGTGGGTCAACCAATCAGTGAGGACCACGCAAGCTGAAGCCGGCTGAAGAGTGGGGGAGCCAACGTGTGCATATATCGTTCGACGCGCCGTGAAACAAGAACTATCTGTGAAATACTTGAGGAGTATGGGCGCGCGTGCGTGTCGCTCCGATGTTCAGTGGAGTTAGTGACTATCTGTGTAGCCTAGAACTTGCGGAGTGTGGTTGCAAGTGCGTGTCGCTCCGATGTTCAGTGGAGTTAGTGACTATCTGTGTAGAACTTGCGGAGTACGGTTGCAAGTGCGTGTCGCTCCGATGTTCAGTGGAGTTGAAGACTAACTTTTGCAAAACTTAACCAGTGCGGTTGTACGAGTGTTTGGGTCCGAGGTACGGACCATAGAATTATCTAATCTACCAGAGTATCATCAAATTCCGACGGAGATGACGACGTCCAGGAGACTGTGGGAAGCTCACAGCATCAGCAAGTACGAGGGAAATGCCTTGGCAATTTCCAATGGTAAGCGCAAATGACGCAGAAATACGCAATCTCTCATTTTTCTTTGTTTTACATTTCATATTTCAGTAACTTCATAGCTTGGAAATAAGAGTAAAATCAATTTATCAGACTCCGTTTTCACGTAATTTTCTATCGGTAATATTCAAATCACAACGCTCCAATTTAAATTTTGTACTTATTATTATTATTAATTTTGCTATACTTGTTTTATATAATAAATTCATTTCTTTTACAATGCAATCTTTGCTTTCAGTAGCTAGCATTAGATATAGACCAATTCCTTCTCCTGATACAATTGTTTGTTGGGTTAATGATCAAATCATACCACGATCTGAGTGAATAGTGTCTTGAAGGTGTTCTGCCAGAGCTAGACGTTGTTAAATACAAATTTAGATTTCAACATTGCATTGAGGTCTTGGCGCCCATTAAAACAACATAGCTTAGGCAAAGGTAAACAGTTACATTTATCTCCCAACAGTGTGGGCTAGCCAAACTGCCACATTGTACGCTCAACGTTAGGGGCTAGCAAAACGTTCCACTTGTCGCTCAACGTGAGGGCGAAAGAAACCATTACAGTGTCTTTAAGTTCAATGACATCCCAAAAAAATGATTGAACTACAGTGTTTTCTGATATGGCACATCTCAAACATAACACAAGTACTGGTAAATTACTGCAGGTAGAGGACTCGTCTACCATAACACTCATTTTAATACGTATTATTTTTTATAAGGTGATTAGCTATTTTCTTCCTCATTTCTGTGGCTATATGATCCGTAATGTTGGTACAACTGAACTTAGAATGTAAGACTCTTCCCATATCCAAACCATTAAGTTCCTGGACTTGAATGTCTATTGGAAAATCAGTGAATGGTCTTCCTAGCTTTGCCCCTTTATATGCTGTCCGAAACAGTCTACTTGTCCTGTTTCTAAAGGTTTGCTCTCAGCACTAGCCTTAGCCTGCTCTGCACGTATATGACTCGTAGATTTTTCGTGTTCATATATTTTCTTTCTTAAACTATTTTGCTGCAAATATTTAGTATTTCCAAAACAAGTAATTTCCCCATCAACCCACTCTTTAGCTGGTCTTAATCCTGAACCTTGCTGTGGTCCGAAACCATGCCTGCCAGCTTCAGCACAATAAGAACAACCAAGCTTTTTTGTTCTTTATTACTAGCCAGCTGTTTTCAGTTTTAAAGTAATCGTGCTGAGACTCCGACCAGCATTCTGGATAATCTAGGATCACTGAACTTACTTGACCACAAGGAATAACTGAATCACTTCCTACATTCTCCTCAAAATTTTTGTTCTTTGAGATGATCGATCTTTTCGAAGGGCCTTGTTGGTCACAGCTAGCACTGTTCTCTTCAACATCCCTGTTATCATCTGGAGTTCTTCGTTTGCCACTATTTAACCAGTTAAGCAAGCTCATTATTACTTTGAAATTATGATGTACGTACTTTCACATGCACGCACACACACGCACACACACACACGCACACACACACACACTTTACGTCTATACACAGACAGTACCTAACGACAAGTCAGACTCAATTCAAACAACAGCACAGCGTAGCACTGAAAACACACAAGCAAGTGTTTACCGCCAAAAGAAACCAAGTTCACAATGTTGCCAACAGCTGAACATGTATTATACATCTGGGCACGATTGAAATGTCAAACTCCAACTCTTATGGTCCCAATTAGTTCCAAGTTGTGCCACGAGATAACTCTGAACAAGTAAATAATCATTTCCGATTTTTCTTTCTGAAATCCATTGGACAATTTACAGTAGGGCTATTTTTTTACAGATTTAAAAAGGTAGTTTAACCGGTACGCTTATATCGAGTTTGGATTATAGGTGGTACGCCGTACCGGCCCAACTGCAGCACTGGTTCTACTTTAATACTAAGTTTAGATATTGTATATTATTTTTATAATCCATGATTTCAAGATGGCCACTGCACACTGTATTTAGTGTGATATTCTTATGGCTAATGCTAGCGAGGTCTTTTATGTTGTACTCCCCTATCACCAAATTCTGCACTAATTGTACTAATATATCCAGTGGCGAAGCGTGATATTTTTTGTAGGGTAGGCTGAAGTTGAATGAATTCCGAAAGTAACAAACGTGCTAACTCCTCAAAATGCACAGCTTAAGTCTACTGGAAAGGCTGTGTCCCCACCCCCAGTGTCCCTTAACTCATCAGAGGTCGGGCCTTTTTTTACTTTAATGGGGCACACACAGTTACTCATACCATGTATGGAAAAAATTAAAATAGAACAATTATCTCAACTAAATTGTATTCTTCACTTACACAGTCATAATAGAGCAGATGTGTTATTTCAAATAATTAAATCTAATTCGACAATGAGCATCAGCAAATTAATACATTATCACTCACCATTAAATTCTTTTGTAGATAAGTTCGATCCTTCTGTCCTTTTTCTGGGCGTAGACGTCGATAACTCGAGAAATGAATTCTTGACGTTTGGAAGAAGATTTAACAGTTCTCTTCTCTATAGCTAAAATTGCCAAATTTGATAGTCTATCGTTCGTCATTGTGTTGCGGAGGTACGTTTTAACACGTTTCAATGTACTCGTGCTTCTTTCGCATGAAGCAGTGGTCGCCGGAACTGCAAGTACCAAGGAAAGTAGCTTCACCCACTCGGGGAGCACATTTTTTAATCCATTGTGTATAATGTATTTGAATAAATCCCTAGGCGATAGGTGTTTATCCTCACTACTATAAACGAACATAAGTTCTCCGGTCAGTTTTTCATGATCGAAGAATGGATACACTTTAAACAATTTTTCGAGAATAAATGTCGGGAAATTATTTGGCCTACTGTAATACAAAAATTTTTCCTGATCTACCAATTCCGTAAAATCTAGCTTCTGAAAGTCCTGGAATCTGGTTTCCATATTCACTACTATAGTGTCAACCATTTCAAACGCAAATCTCTTCAATTTTTGTGATCCTGCTTCATTTAGGGTAGTTTTAAGTTCACCTGCTGAATTTAGTAGAGAGTTAGCTTTCTCTATGCAGGCAAGAACTACTTCTTCACATCTTAGTTTGTCAACCGCCTTGGTGCAATATTCAATTTCGTACTTGCAACGTCTTATATCTACGGTTTTGCTTTGCAGGATGTCAAACAATACACCCGTATGCTGAAAAATCAAATTATAAAGCTGCAGCAAAAAAAGAAACGTCAGATCATTCAATATATTGCAGAGTCCAATTGCCTGATGTAAGGAATTATCATCCCATCCATCATTGTCTATAATATCATGAAATGCGGCTTTTAGTTCCGCATAGTGAAGGATAATTGTTGCAACAGCGCGCGAATGAAAGTTCCATCTTGTTTCACATGAGCTTGGCAATTTGAAACCCCTTGCTCTAAGAAGATCGCTTCTTTTACTAGAACGGCTAAAGAAAGTATGGAATCCTGCGAGGTTTGCTACAAAAATCTTAACTTGCGTAATTGTTTTACAAGCATAAAGCAGAACCAAATTTAATTGATGCGCGTAGCAATGGATGAAGAGGGCATGGGGATATTCTTGTTTTACAATACAGTGAACACCAGCATTTTTACCTGCCATTGCACTGCATCCATCGTACGTTTGGGATATTAATTTCCCTTTCGAGATCTTCCAGGTTTTGAGGACGTCAAGCAAAACAGAGGCTATACCTTGAGCACTTCGGTCTTTTGAAACGTCATAAAATCCGACGAATCTCTCTTCAATTTCTCCCGATTCGTTATTGGCATAACGGAAAATAACGCTCAATTGACTTGTAGTTGAGACATCCGTGGTTTCATCAGCCTGTATAGAAATAAACGGACTATTTTCAAGTTCACTAAAAATCTGTTCTTTAACTACTTCCGTAATGCATTCGAGTAGTTCATTTTGTGTGTCAGAGAAGTGCCTTTATATACCCGATCGGATAATAAATGATCTTTCATATATGGTTCTTCCTCTGCCAAGAAATCCAATAATTCTAAATAATTGCCTTTGTTTAAAGAAGTCTCAGATTCATCGTGATCTCTGAGAGCTAACTCTTGCCGCGCCAGGAAACAGAGAGTTGAAATCAGTCTTTTCATTATATTCCTATTTCGCTCGACTTTTTCATTGTGTTTCAAAGCTGCAAGACGCATCGCCTCAGAAAGTGCATGGTCAATTCTAGCGGTACCTAAATGATTATATTTAACAGCTGCTGTGATGTGTGAAATTCAACACTCATGTTTTTTTGCCTTAGAAAGAAAATTTTTAAGACTTTCCTCACCAACCCCTCTTTTGCCCCATTCTAAATTGTCTTTAGCAAAAAGCACACAATAAAAACAAAATAATCTATTTTGGGTAGCACTACCACTCAACCATGGTTTCGACTCGTACCATTGTCTCTGAAACCGTCTTACAAACTTTCCATCGGTTTTCTGAAGTGACAAGCTTGGCGTGGGCTTCCGTTCTTTCACCTGGATTTTTTCCTCCAAAGAGAGTTGAGAAAAAAATGTTGGATTTTCAATATGAAAATTCAATGAATCTTGAGTTGTATTGAATGCATCCATTGAAACGCGTGTGCCGTGTAGATTAGCGTATTGATGCCTACTATTTGTTTTCAACTACACTGTAACACAAACACACCACACAGTAAGATACAAATAGATTAATAGAAACACACTTCACTGCACTTACATTTCACACTGGCAATAGGCTACACAGATTCGTATCATTCACCGTGTAACCAGGACTGCCAACATGTCGAAAGAGCACATTTAAAAACAAATATCATTCTGCAAGTTAAGTTATGTATTTTAAAGTAACACATAATGAGATTTATCTTAAATTCAATTTTTTGCATTTGTCTGGGTCCTGTTCAGATTTATGTCCATGTTCAATAATTTTTCATGTCAGAAAATTATGCCATCTTGCATTTAATGTCGTTGACAACACTGGAACCAGTATCATTCATTATACTGTGCTGTCTTAGTTCTGCCAAACACCCCTAGATTGCAGCAGTTATCGTTGTGGGGTTTCTATCTCCAGGAGTCCTTGGGCAAGCCTTAACGCACACGTTTAAAAGATACACACCCCTCTTTACCCCACCTCTTAAGTAGTTGCTACTGCGTCTGCGCGCGCCAGGCTGAGTTGAGGTGAATAGCTATTGGCTGATTTGGTTGTGAGCAAACACAGCGCTAGACAGCGCGAGTTCAAATATATAATATTTGAAATATCAATCGAAAAGCACCAATAACAGCGGAAGAAAGCTAATTTAAGTATTTTTACGGATAGGCTGAGCCTCAGCGCCCTAATGGGCGCCTCGCCCCTGAATATATCGTAAGATCATAATAGTCAAGTTTTAAGAATATATCCAGCTGCCATTGTGAATGTACGCAGTCGCTGTTCATTTTACTTGGTCACAGGAAGCCACTTGCAAGGTTCTACATTACTACTTATATTTGTTACTGTAGCTTCAAAATGAGTTATTCATTCATATTCTATATTTTCAAGATGGCTACCACACATTATTTTCAGTGTGTTATTTTTAGGACTTATTTCAGCAAGGCCCCTTATTAGGTTCGTCTTTCTAACTAAGCTTTGTTTTAATTGTGCAAGTAGCCTACATTCTGAGTGATTCTATATTATGTTTTAGTAGTAGGCTATGTCTAGCCTCCATCTTGAAAATTTGGAGTTGATGTACTTTTTCTTTAGTTATTTATATTTAAAGTGGCTTAAAATGCTCTACCCTATTACTAAGATTCATTATTATAGCTATAACATTGTGAGAGTTCTTAATTTATTTTGCAATTTCAAAATGGCCACTGTGCGCTATCTTCGGTGTAATAATCTTTTTACTAACGCAAGTGAGAACCCTTATATTATACTCATCTCTACTCATCTCTTGTCAAGGTTTGTCTTAATTACACAGTTATATTCTGAGTTGTCGATTTTAATGTTCATATTTCGCGCAGTTGCCATCTTGAATGTATAGAGAGGCTGATCTTTTGTGTTGGTCATATAAGGTGGGGTGTATGGTCCTAACTGGTCACAAATTTTTGTCATTGTAGCTGTTAAGTATTAACCTTCCAGCGGGCGCTCATTCCTGGATCTCGCAGGCGGGCGCGCGGCGGCTAAATGGCCGCCCTTTGATTTAACATAGACAGCTCTCGATTTTCATGCAATTAATCATCGGGAACTAAAATGAATAACTTCACATACATTTCCACAAAGCACATAATAAACTTTAATAAAAAATAGTTGATAACATCCCCATAAAAAGACAGTGGCATGAATAATGAATAATACATTATAATATAGCCTATATATAGTTACTTTCCTTGAACTCAACTACACCATATCTTCTTCTTCCAAACTCTTGAGGTGGTCCCGCAACGATAACAGATACATCGCGTTCTTGAAACACTTGCTGTACTTCCATTCGGTGCACTATTCCTGTACTCTTCCAAGAAAACATGCAAATCCTTTGGAAGAGACCAAATCATTGCACGGTGTTTGAAGTTTTCCTCCATGAGTGCCATAGCCAATTTGAAAGTGTATTCTCTCCTAGAAGTTTTATTGTCTGCGTTGTTTGCTTTATATATTACGCAAGAATTTATTCCAGCAATATCGAGGAAGCGATGAAACAGTACCATTGGCCACCTTTGTGTTTGTCTCGAAGTCGAGCACCGTGAAGTCATGAAGTCCACTGTATCGACCCACCCTTTGGTGGCATTGTAATCCATGATGTGGAATGTTTTCCCAGATTCCTGATCAATTTCATTATCATGCATCGTGGATAGTACCAACACAACTTTCTTCCTTTTAGTAGCCACTGATACAAGGCCTTTATCATATTGGCATCCAAACTGGTATGTTCCGGGAACTAAATGCCTATTTTCAGCCACAAACTCGGGTGGAACTTCTCGTTTGTTCTTCTTCAGGGTGCCTACAAAGGTCAGTCCTTGTTCCAGTAGGTATTCGGCCAAAGGGTAATTACTGAAATAATTATCAGTAGTCACATTTCGGTTGGTGTTTTTTATTGGCTCACTCAATCTCGTTACCACATCAAAGGGCTTATTTGAAACAGCATAACGCCCCGGTTTCTGCGTCCCACAGTATACCTCCAAATTGTAAGTGTAGAATGCTCGGGAATCACACATAGCATAAATTTTGAGGCCATACTTGGTGGGCTTTTTGGCCATATACTGTATAAAACTACAGCGCCCACGAAATGCAACTAACATTTCATCTATAGTTACAAACTCACCAAGAGAATATGAACTCTGACAGTTTGCAACGAAGGTATTAAGAAATTCGCGAATAGCGGCCAGTTTGTCATTTTCCGCACGTTCAGTTCTAGTATTCACATTGTCAAATCGAAAGCGACGTTCACTGAAGTTAGCCCGCAGTATTATCATTCCGGTCCCGTTGGTAGTAAACAATGCCGATAAATTTGTGCGGTGTACTCATTTCACGGCCATCAAGAACAAGGCGCCAAAAAGAGCTAAAATTTCCGATCTTGTTTCTCTAAAATCTCTTTCCCGGCCTTCTGGATGTTGCACTTTTACCCTGTCAATAAACGTATTTGTGTGTCTAACAATTTCATCAACCATATTTGAATTTATTATGGTGAGAAAACATTCTAGTTCAGTTTTACACTGGCGAGCTAGTCCTTTAGGACCAGGAAAAGTTTTTATCAAGTTCTTTGCCTTTGTTTTTGAACTCCTACCCATGGGTTTATTTCCCCATAATGTCTCACTATCTTTCCCAATGAAGAAACATAGGGTGCTGTCATCACGGTCGTCATCACTTACATCATCAGTTCTGTCCATTTCAACTTCAGAGTCACTACTGTGACCGTCCATTTCGATAACTTCGGGTTCGAAATCAATATCATTATGATCGTCCCAAATATCTTCTCTTTCATTCGTTTCATCATCTTCTAATTCATCAAGTATTCGTAGAATAGAATCAGGATCATTGTATCGTACCCTGAAACGCGAGTAATAAGACACAACTGCGTCAATATGACGAATATGAAGAACAGGAGAAAGGAATGAATCTAACAGAAAACTAACCAAACTTCAAAATCTAAATGTGTTTGAACATTGTATGTACTGTATAAGAGAAAACGTTTCTCTCTCTCACTTTCTCTCACACACACATACACACAGACATGCGCCTACACACACACACAAAAGAAATATATTTACTTACATGTCTCATTCAAGTGTGAGAGAATGGAACACAATCGGGCGCGTGCGCGTAAACTGGCCGCCTGACTCGAACGACAATGGCACGCACCACTTAGCAACTGAACAATGGCCGATTGGCGCAGACTCGAAAATTTACGGAAGCCCTGTCTCACGTCGAGATGAGTAATTAACGAATACCCGGAGGTCCCGCCTGGTAATTCGTCAATAAAGAGCACAATCTCGTGACTTTCTCCAAAAGGCGGCCAAATTGCCGCCCACGCGCCCGCTGGAAGGTTAAGAGTTATTTTATTTTATGTTTTCAAAATGGTCTCATATAGTCAGCACATTGTTAACAGAGGGTCCTTATATAAAACTACCTGAATGCCAAGATCTGTGAACATTTATTCATTGGATTATATGTTATGGATCATAGTGCCTGCATGATTCATGCGGCTGCCATCTTGTAATTATTCCGTTGATGATCTTGTAGTTTGGGCCCCAGACACTTCTCACATGATGATTTGTTTTTACAAAATTTAGTAGAGATCTGATGATTAGTTTAGTCGTGATTCGACGTGAGTTTTAAAGGTTTTAACAAAATGAAACATGACACTGAGGTACCCTTTACTACTTCTACCTCTGTACCAATTTTGATTGAATTTGGTTTTGTCCCGTTTCAATTGATTTGGGTGGGTACATACATAACACGGACATTTGGCCTGTGTAGATCTTGTAAGTCTACTTTCATTTCTTACAAAATTCGAAAGTAGGCTAAAAATTAATAATACTTACATAGGCTACATAAATTTTTATTTGAGACAGTTTTGCCTCTCAGCTTCCAGTCTAGTCTGAAAGCCTCTGTTTGTGAACAAGTCCTCTCCATGTTGGTTTGTTTTGATATAGACACATATGAATGTTATCTGGAAGAATGTAGTCTGGCTGCATCACATTTTATCACCAGAATCATATACAATGAACCTGGACCTGCCTAAAGGTTTTTATGTTGAAAATTAGACTATAGTGAGGGTTGTTTGATAGGTTGAGTTCTTGGTTCTTGGTACTTACTTGTGTGAGACAAAGCTGTTATCGCTCATCATTAGTGATAATTTTATTTAAGGATCATTCGTTGAAAGATATAAATTCGTACGGTGGGATTAAGTTAGATGGAAATCATTCAAGCAGTTGGCTTGAACTGATTACATGGTTGTGATGACAGACTCTATTGAAAGCTTACACCGGATAGAGCCGCACAAAGGCACCGTTTGCTTTTAGGATACGCTGGGAGACATCCTTTGCCGCTCCTCCATCTTTGGTCACCACACTGCCCAGGTAAGTAAAGCTATCCACATCCTCTATAGGTTCATCCTCGAAGACAAATGGGTCAATTCTGTTGGTGTTAGTTCTTAGGGCCTTGGTCTTTTTTGAGTTTATTGTTAGCCCCACCTTTTTCCCTTCTAAAACCAGGTCTTGAAGCTTTGCTTGCATTTCACCGTGAGCCTCAGACAGAGGACACAAATCATCAGCAAAATCCAGATCTTCCAGTCTATTGGTGAATCCCCATTGGATACCACGTTTCGCATTTCTAGTCACATTTCTCATCACCGCATCAATCACAATCAAGAACATGGTTGGCGACAGGATACAACCTTGGCGTACTCCTGAACATACAGATATAGTCTCGGATACACGGCCCTCATGAATGACTCTGCATGTGTACTTCTGGTATGTTTCTTGAATGAGACTAATAATCTGTGACGGCACTCCATAGCGCTTCACTTCCTACCACATGGCTTCTCTATTGATCGAATCGAAGGCTTTCTCAAAGTCAACAATCACTGCATAGAGGCAAGATGACCATTCCGCACACTGCTCCAGAATTTGTCCTCAGGGTGTTTATTTGGTCAACACACGAACGATTTTGACGAAAACCTGCCTGTTCTCGTCGGAGCCTTCGGTCAACATATTCTTTAATTCTGTTTAGCAAAACCCTCGTAAAGACTTTGCTAGAGATTGAGAGAAGTGTAATGCCTCTCCAGTTATTACAGTTTGACATATCTCCCTTCTTTGGCAACTTCACCAGCAACCCACATCTCCAGTCCGCAGGCATTTCTCCATTTGTCCATACCTTCTCAAATAGCGGCTGCAACATATTTGCTGTGGTGTCCATATCAACCTTCATGACTTCTGCTGGAATATTGTCAACTCCTGCTGCCTTACCAATATGCAACTCTCTCAATGCTCGCTTGATTTCCTCCACTGTAGGTATGCAGGTTTTAATCCTTGGATCATGCTGGATCTCTTCTTCATCTCCTCCTTCTCCCTCTTCTAGTTGATCTTCCAGGGAGCGGTTTAGAACTGCACAAAAATGTTCCTGCCATCGCTTCAGTTGATCCTCAGGGTTTGTTAAAAGGGTACCATCTTTGTTCCTGACTGGCCGATTTCTCTGCATCTGCTTTCTTGCCAGTACTCGGGTGATTGTATATAGTTCTTTAGGATTTCCTTTCTTGGCTGCCTCTTCTGCCTGTTTAGATTCATCTATCCAATTTCTTTGATCTCTTCTTGCACTTCTCTTAACTTCCTTGTCCTTTGCAGCATATTTTGCTTGTAATTCTGCCTTTTTTGCTCGTGTCCTACATGCGTTCATATCCTCCTTGATCTGTTTCCTTTCTCTGATGATATCCTGTGTCTGTCCAGTCATGCAATCTTTTATTACGCCTATCTTTGAAATCCAGGATGTTTTCACTTGCTTTGGTAAAGACCGATCTAATCTTCACCCAATTTTCCTGAACTGTTTATCCTCCACGTGAGCAAGTGCTTGGAATCGATTCTTTAACTCTATCCTAAAGGCCTCCTTCACCTTTATGTCATCCTTTAGCTTTCCCACATCATACCGGTTCCTTTTTTGGTCCATCCTCCTTTTCTGTGCCTGAATCTTCATTCTGAAGATAGCCACAACAAGGTGGTGATCACTGCCGATGTCCGCACCTATCTTATTTCTCACATCCAACAAAGAACGCCTCCATCTCCTTTCAATCGCTACATGATCTATCTGGTTTTCTGTCTTATGATCTGGTGATACCCAGGTCACTTTATGGCAATCTTTATGCGGAAATACAGTACCACCAATAATCAAATCATGGTTGGCACAGAAGTCCACAAGGAGTTGTCCATTTTCATTTCGATCTCCTAAACCATGCCTTCCCATAATATGCTCAAGTCCTTCATTTTCCAGGCCCACTTTTGAATTTAAGTCTCCTCCAACTATAATGATATCCTTCCTCTTCTGTTTCTTCATTGTACTATTTAGATGTCCATAAAACGCCTGCTTATCTTCTTCCTGCACTGCCTCTGTGGGTGCATAGCAAACAATCATCACAATGTTCCTAATATGGACTTAATACGTGCCACAATTATCCTTCCCTACACTGGATACCACTCTATAAGGCTCCTTTTGGCCTACTTATCCATCATTATACCTACACCTTCACAACTTGCTCTATCACCTTCGGGTCTTCCAGAGTATATAAATGTAACTCAATCGTGGGTGGCCAGCTCAACAAAATCTCTCATACTTCACTCAGTTCCAGGATGTTCAGACCGTAATTCTTCATACATGCCACTGCTTGCCACAGTCTTCCGCTTTCCCGCAGAGTTCTCACATTCCATAATCCAACTTTCGTCAACCTTTTCAAGCCAAAAGTCGTCCTCTTAGGATCCGTCCGGTTTCTCTTCATTGATGTTTCTTTAATAAGTTGTTTTAAGGTGTGCAAGTTATTAGCCCTCAGCACCCAATTTTGGTGGTGGGGCTGCCACCTGCGCCTCCAAGCTTGTGGTTTTCTGTTTGGGTTTTTCTCCCTTAGCCTTCGAAGATCGCTCTTCACCACAAGGCAGTGGTTTTCCTATTTTTTCACCGCAAG
Source organism: Meconema thalassinum (assembly GCA_946902985.2). Classification (NCBI taxonomy): domain Eukaryota; kingdom Metazoa; phylum Arthropoda; class Insecta; order Orthoptera; family Tettigoniidae; genus Meconema; species Meconema thalassinum. The sequence continues at coordinate 319,070,002 of OX336389.2, forward strand.
AGGGAGAGTTGCCTCCTCCGCCAACTTCACGGTACCAAAGGTCTCCGCCTACATTGCCGTTAAGGACTTCACCATAGCCCCGTTAGCCATTACTTTTCAGGGTTCCTGTAAGGCCTTCACAGTTACCGTAGCGGTCCTTGAAGCACAAGGTCCCCACTGTACTTCACCCTTACTGGCTATCCCCTGCTTCATAATGTTTCCCGTCCCCCACGACGTGGACGAGGGGTTGGACTTCTAGGGGACGAATGCCAGTTAGGCAACACTAAATTAGAGCAGGAGAACTGTTTCAACTACCATACTTGGGCAGTGTAATTTCTCAGAATGACAGTGTAGTAAAAGAGACGGAGTCAAAGTGTAGCAACACTAATGCAGTAATCTCTCTGTTTTGATGTATTGTATTCTGTAAGAAGGAAGTTATATGCAGACCAAACTCTCCCTACATCACTTTACTCTCTGGGAGTGAAAGCTGGGTGGATTCAGGATATCTTTTTCATAATTTGGCAATAGCAGATATGAAGCAGTGGAAATGAGCTGGGACAAAATCGACGGGAGCAATAGCAAGAGGGTTCTCATAATGGAGGATGAAGCTACTTGTAGGAGGCAGCTTGGGCCAAGTGAGTGTGAATGAATGAGGGGGGGGGCTACTCAGCTACTTAGGGTAAGAGAAGCAGAGGTAGACCTAGGAGACAATGGACATAATTATTCAGTGATTACGTGTTTAAGGGGAAGAGGCATAGATTCAGATGAGGTCACAATACAAACTGCAAACATGGGATCACGGAGGTTGCTCATTTACTCACAGAGGCTTGCTACTAGACTGAACGCTACAATGAAAATGAATGATTAAATATGATTTTAATATCATTTCAGAGAATTGGAAGAGGAGTGTGGGCTGCACAGCGATGACCTGACTCCTGTGGGCATCCTCCGATTTGAATTTGAAAATGTCCCAACAATACTGCGTGTGCACGTTTTTACTACATACAATTTCACTGGAAGTGTGGAAGAGAGTAATGGTATGTAATTACATTTACAATGTTCATCTTGATGCAATCACCAAGTGCATCAACTTCAATATCAGATTTGTGTGTTGTGTTTCTAGAATGTGACCACATAGGTGGTCATTAGAGAATTAATTTTTATGAAGGAAGGAAGCTTGTAATTTTTCTTAACTGTTAATTTCATGATCATATGCCACGGGGCTTCCTTTTTACGTGGAATCCAAGGCACTTGACTTGACATTTCACCTCTAAAAATCCCACATACATTAAAAAGGAATCGGACCCGTTCTGCCTTGGTGCTAGACAAGCAGCTTGGAATTTGTATAAAATTTCAAAGTAAAAGTTGAAAAGTTGCAGATGTTGAATGTTGCATGAGGTATGGACTCCAACGAAGAGGGAGTGACAAGTTTTGTATTTTTAGATAATTTCCATACCTTTTCCTATTTTTTTTTTTTTTTTTCCCTGTTTAAAAATGATTCTTGCAATTAAAAACTACAGTAGAATCGTTGTTAGGCCTAGGCCCTTCATGGACTGTAGTGCCAGGGGTTATTTTTATATAGAACCGTTGTTATCCGAAACACTTTTAATCGACATTATAAAAAAATTAAAAGAACGTTGGTTAAGTTACAAAAGAGAATTAAAGAAAAATTTGTTATTTTGAAATAAAACTGTTTCCTGAAGGATCCAGGATGTTTTTACTCCGAATGAAGTTAATGACAGCACATCAATTTTCAAAGACAATTACATAATTCAAATACAGTAAAACTCTGTTAAGAAGTTTTTCAAGGGACCATTAAAAAAAACTTCTTAACAGGGAAACTTCTTAAAAGGGTAGTGGCCTGATATGCATGTGAAACGCACACATTTTTGTTGTTTGTGAAGGATCCTATAATATACTGTACATAGGCCTATATAAAAGCCAGAAAAAGAGAAGCCCCAATATTAAAATCTGACTATCAGACCAGAGATTAAGAGAAATTAATTGGCATAATCCTCACAATTCACATTAATAGAATTAATTTCAATAACTGTTTGAGCACACACCATATATTCCAGCAAACTACAATTATAGACACATTTTAGAATGTAAATAAACAACAACTAAGACTGAATTGAAAACACTTTTTTGACCTTTTTTTCCCCTTCAAAACCAAAGATTTATCCGGAACAACCTGATAAAAAAGTCCGAATTCGTCAACATTAAAAACGTCACAATGTTTGTAATTACTGAATTTTGCCGGCAGCAGTGTTTCCTTCCACGATTCCGTTTCCTCTGTACTTACACTCGCAGCTTCACCACTAATAGTCTTGTAAACTATGCCAGCCCGATTTTTAAAGCGGTCCAGCCACCGATTCGACGCAGTAAAAGGCACTTGTAATCGACACGCGATTTCTTCGGCTTTCTCCTTCACGATAATCCCGCTGAAGGGAATGTTTAAACTTCGCTGCTGTTTAAACCACACGAGCAGAGCTTGTTCAACGTCTTGGTATTTCGCGCTTTAAATCTTCTTGCAGCTTGCCGAAGTATTCCCGGCAGAAGCCAAGATCTCTTCTTTCTTTGCTATGATGCCGTTCAAAGTAGACGGCGGCATTCCGAGCTCCTTCGCAAGAGCAACACGTGAAAGAGTAGAAGACTCTACTTTTCTTATAATGTCCACTTTATCTTTAATAGAAAGTGCCTTTCTTTTGATGCCTTTCATCTGAGAACCATTCATTTTCACAATGATTTGAAAACTTTACTTCACTGACGATGCAATTCTCGTAATCTCAATAATGTTATGCTACGTCTGTCAATGCTTGGCTAACAAGTTAGATCACACAGAACAGCGATAAAAGCCACGAACAAAGAATATAGGAGGCCACAAATGAAAGCATGATGCTGTATATTGTAGTCGGTCTTGGGCGGGTGTCGTCATAGCGTGACGTCATTCAGCCTTGAAATGCTCGCCTGGTCAGTGACCCGCGAACACTCGGAACGGCTGTATTCTTTCATTCGGAACACCGGGCCCGGTCAGAGACCCGCGAACACTCGGAACTCTTGTATTCTTTCATTCGGAACACCGGATGTATCTTCCGCGGAGATTGGCGAGTTTTTATTCTAAGTCAGTTGTCTCTCAGTGAACGTCTTATGCTGTAAGGGAATACAAAATCTGAACTATTTAACCGGGAAAACCTCTTATGCACAAACACTATATACGGGAAAAATATACATGTATCTTATGGGACGAATCACGGGACCGAGAATATCGGACGTCTTAAGCGGAAAAACGTTTTATGCGGGAACTTCTTAACCGAGTTTTACTGTAGTTGATTCGACTAATGCAAACTGGTTTGCCAGCATTTCACCCCGTGTACCATTGGGTTCATCAGTTGGTATGGTACACCTCTCCAAGACGCTGGCTAATACATACTGAGAAGGCAAGCAAGCAAAATGAATTATTTCATTCCTGCTTCCGCGCTTTGTTAGTAGCCCGGACTAGCAGCCCTTAGGCCATGGGGGCAAGAAAAGTGAATTTAGAAAAAAGAAAGTTAAGAAGAAAAGTATGTCAAGACATACGTACTGAAGAAAGAATGTATGGTTTGGCGCAGAGGTCACCCCAACCAAAACGCCCTCCAGGGCAAGACCCCAACACCGCACCCTGCCTGAGCAGAGGATCCGCACTACTGCCCCGTTTATTGTCATAAAATACAAAGGCAAAAGACAATACAGGCATTGTGGGCAAAATACATACAAAGAATAACAGTCGAAGCACAGTGCTGTAAATGTTTGGAATGTTCATATAAAAACTGTTCATATAGCAGTCCCGGCTGCCTGTTAAAGAAGGTACAGCTGTAGTTCTATATTTAACACATTTGTGCAGGTTGAGAGCAGTGCAGCACTGATGTGATACAAAGAGCACTAGTTCATGAGAGTCACTGGGGTGACGAGCTGTAAGCACTGGGAATAGCTGTGGAGGATACACTGCAAACCAGGGCCGGGGAACTGCGTTGGGAGAAATGCAATGCTCTGTAGGCTATGCGCCTGAACACTCACTCACTGCGCAATGTGGCAGCCCAGGACGGCAACCACCCCCCGGGAGCAATAGTGCACACTAGATGTAACATGAGGGGAGAGAGGAGTAAAACAGTAGGGCTGGGGGGTGGGGCTGTGAAGGAGGGGCTCAATTGAGCTAAGATATGTGAAGATGAAGAAGTTGAGAGTTACCTGGGGCGAGATTGTCGTTGAGTATATCTTGGACAAGCTGGGAAAGAGGGAGGGCTTCAGAGAAGTTGAAGAGTTTGGGCAGAGGGGAAGGTTAAGTATGGAGCAAATTGGGCCGAGGAGTGTCCAAGGGAAGGTGCTAAGCGATACGGAGAGCGTGGCAGTCAAGCTTGGGGAGGTTGAAATACAGGGGTGGGTCAGCGGCGAGCTAAGAGAGGGAAGCTTACTGGATGATGGGACGGATAAAGGTTTTATAAATGTTACTGATTTGGGGGGAGGGGGCTTAAGTTCCCAGGTGTGGCCGGTGAGGGTTCTGGTGACGGTGAGATGATGGAAGGCATGGAGATATTGTCTGAGAAGGCCGCTGCAAAGCTGCTATGAACCACGAGCAGTGCCAATGTACTCAAGTCTGACCTTGACTGCCCCTGTACGTGCCAACTCTGATTACTTTGGCTCTAGTACAATATCTGTTTGCGTAATGGTGATGCATCATTTAAGTGAAGTGTTTTTATTATGCATCATGTCTGCCATGCTGAAACGAGTCGTGATAACAATAGAAGAAAAACTAGAAGCAGTTAAAGAATGTAAAATGTTGAGATATTGCATACTGTGTCAGCTGGTTTTGGTGTTGGTGTTCCAACAGTTGGGTGAAAATGATGAATAAGTTTGAAGAGCATGCTTCAAAAATGCATAACAAGAAAACAAGAAGACCTGTCAAATGATAAAGTAAATGATGCAACAAAGAGAGAAGAGAGTTACATTATATCGGGACCAGTTAATCAAGAAAAAGCCAAGATGTTATCCGGATTGATGGGCGAGGAGGGTGAACGGTTTAAAGCCAGTGCAGGGAGGCTAGAAAAATGAAAAAATCGGTATGGCGTGCGTCAGGTAAATGTTTGTGAGGTAAAGTTATATGCTGATGCTGCAGCTGTCAAAAGCTTTGATCTACAGTAATGTTTCTGGAACTCACCGACTGCAGCCTATGTGTATCGGAAAAACTAAAAACCCAGGGCTTTTAAAGATATTTGGGCAAATGCTCGTGTGTTCCACCGGAACCAAAAAAGATCCTGAATGTCCACTGCCTTCTTCACCGAATGGTTTAGCGATGAATTTGTCTCCAGTGTTGAGTCTTTTTTTAAGTCGAAAATTCTTCCCAGAAAAGCAGTATTGTTAATCTATAATGCCCCTACACACCCTCAGAGTCTTCAGGATGGTGACATCATTTTTCAGTTTTTAACCACAAATGTCAGAAGTCTGATCCAGCACCTTGACCAAGGTGTATTACAATGCTTCAAATGGCACTGTAGGTCGTTATTTCTTAGATACTGTATATGTTGCAAGAGATGTTGTTATTTTAAGGGGCCTAACATCTAGGTTATCGGCCTGTTGCAAGAGACAAACTAATCAAAAAGTGTTCCTGAAATCCTGAAAAGCATCAACATGAAACATGTGGTACACTGGTGTGCTCAATCCTGGGAGAAAATAAAATCATCAACCTAGGAAAAAATGTTGAATAGACTTTTTGATGTGACTTTAATTGAGGACGACACTGAAAAAGACTAAAACTTTGCAGACCTAATTGTAAAAATACCAGAATGTGATGAGATCAACAAAGGTGAAATAAGTGAATGGGTAAATGGTGATGACTGGAACTTGATTTCAATGACCAAGACATTATTGACATGGTATTCCACGAATCACACCACAACAATGCAGCAGACGACGACCTAGCAGAAAACACCAGCCATGATACCGCAGACGAGGTATTCCATGCATTCGAGGTAAGAGTTTAAAATACATTATGGGTTAGTAAAATTAGGCTGCTTTCTCAGAAAGTGTTTATATTTTAAGCTAGCATTACAGTTCGACGAAAGATGTGACGAATCAAAGCCTGGTTCTGCTAATGAAATGTTGGTGTGACATTATCAAAGCTGGGAAAAGTAAAACGAGGAAAATTGATGACTTTTTCATAAAATTAAATACAGTACAGTAAAACTTCGTTTAACCGTCACTCTCTAACCGTCAGTTGCTGTTAACCGTCGTTGCTGTAATAGCATAATGATACTGCAATAACAAAGTGATTTAAGGTGCAGTGATGCGTTTGCTTTGTTTACTTACTCTATTTTAGTGGGAAGTGAGTGTACCTGCCCGCCATTTTCAAGCTACATGAACTATTTCACCTGTAAGTTTTTATTACTGTACTGTACATTATTTTGCCACATTTGTAGCTACTGTACGGATGTTTTTATCATGTAATAAATAGTTTTATTTGCTATTACAATCTTGTTTAATTTCTTTTTGCTCTGAAATATATTACATTACTGTCAGAGTGGTATCTGTCTATAATATAATTGATTGAGGTCATGTTTTGGAGGAATAAAACAGTGTTTCCGTTATCCGTCTATTCGCTCAACCGTCACGACCACGGTCCCGACGATGACGGTTAATCAAGTTTTTACTGTATATCCATAGTGGTGATGGATGAAATCATACGAAAAGTGGTAAATAGCATTGGGGAAAGGAAAATGAAGGCAATGTTGTTTGCTGATGACCTTGTGGTACGGGGAGAGGCTGAAGAAGACTTACAAGAGCAATTGGATGAGTGGGAGAAGATAGTGTTATCATATGGGATGAAGTTCTCAGCACAAAACAGTGAAGTGGTCATCACAATGAGGAGGAAGAACAGACTGGATATGGGCATAACACTTGGGAGGACAGCAGTTGCAGAAAGTAGAATGCTTCATGTACTTGGGAAGCATAATTGAAGAAAAGAGAGGCAATAGGATGGAAATAAATGAAAGTGGAAGGTGCGCAGATGGATTTTTTTTTAAGAGTGTTAGGGGGATGATATGGAATAAAGATGTACCTCAAAAATGTAAAGGAATCATCTACAAGACCTACTTTGTGCCAATTTTGACGTATGGTTCAGAAACAAGGATGATGAAGGAAAGGGACAAGAGTAAAATACGAGCAGTGGAGATGGAAGTTCCAGAGGAGTAGGGTAGGAGTAACAAGAATGGACAGAGTAAGGAATGAGAGAGTCAGAGAGATGGTAAGAGAGGAACCATTGCAACATAGAATAGAGCGGTCTAGGCTACAATGGTATGGACATGTAAGGAGGGTGCGAGAGGAGAGGATACCGAAGATGATGTTTGGAATGGAGATGAAGGGAGGGAGGCCAAGGGGAAGACCAAGGGACAGATGGACAAAAGGAGTTAAGAAGAGTGTGGAGGAAAGAGGAGTGTCCTGGGACACAGTGAAAGACGAGAGATGGTGGATGGACAGGAAACGATGGAGAGGCTTATGTTCCAAGCAGACCCGACCAGCGGTCGGAAACTGCTCAAGATGATGATGATATATTAAATATATTCCACTGATAGCTTCTTTCCATACGCAATTTGCTGTTGGCATGCCTTTATGCTAATGACCTAAACAGATAGTTACCGCCTGTCGCCTTTCAAGTTTGCAGGGTGTCGAGCGATACGGGAATTATACGGGAATTTTAGTGACCCGGGAAAAATACGGGAATTATACGGGAAATTCGCACTTGATACGGGAAATCTTCAAAAGTCTCATAATGCCTGACTTCTCAGCCCCTGAACGCTCGGTAGAGTCCTCCCGCTCAGTCTTCTATTTCGCCTGCAGACCGCGCTGCCACCCGCAATTTGCGTCACCGATAGAGCACTAAGCGGGATGAGAACCCAGCCATCGTCGAATGCATGCTTTGCCGGGCCGACCGCCGGCCGTACCCTCTCCGCGCGCCGCGCTGGTTGCTGACAATGACATGCACGAATTAGTCCGCATTGTTATTCAGAGGAGACCTGGGTTTCTCGACAAGAGCAGCCCTTAAAGAAGTTAACAGCTTAAGATCTCAGAAAATTCCAAACGCGTATGTGCTGCAATTTCGCACCAACTGCCGAAAATTGTACATTCGTATCCTATGGCTGAAAAAATCAGAGAGGTCAACTCTTGCTCACAAGAGACCCGTACTGTTTCCTGCCTGGACCGTATAGGGGTCGCTGAGACTCTTAAGTTGGAAGAAGTTAGGATCGTCATTGCCCTGGAAATTCTTTGTAATCAGAAGAAGTTGCCTTCTGGCGCAATGGCTGACCGCTTCAAGAGCAGCTACTCCGCACTTCTGAGACTGCCCTCCGTCACTGCGCGTTTGAAGCAGTTCGACGGAAAAGAGCCACGCCTCGACGTGCTGTGGTCTGAAATAGTGGCTTCAGCAGTTCCTGCAAAAAAAAAAAAAAAAAAAAAAAAACAACAATGATCTCTCCAGCTTCGTTAAAATGATACTGATTTTGTATCACAACAATGCAGCTGTAGACAGAGGTTTCTCCCTGAACAAGGAGTGCATGATCGTCAATCACAAAGAAGCAAGTCTGATTGGCATGCGTATACTGTTCAGGACGCTGTGATGGCAGCTGGTGGAGTAGAAAAGATACCGTGAGCAAGAGTCCATACCGCCCGAAACTCCTACGCCGTGTTCAAGGAAGCAAAACAGGTGCAAATCGACGGCTAAGGTGGCAGTCGAAAGAAAAGCCACGAAAGATCTTCAGGAATTGGAGAAAAAAGAAGTACTGTCAAAAGAACTTAATTTTGTGCTGTGTATAACTGAAGTTCCTAGTAACAATCTTGTATTTGTCAAAGTGACTTATTTAATTTCGTTTTGCATTATTTTATTTTCTATTATCTACTTTGATAAAATAAATCTGAATTAAAAAGTATTTGCGGCGTGTCGCTTGTGGAATGTTACTGTTTTTAGCCTTTCCATGATCTTCTTTCGCAGGGGAGATACACATAGCCTACCAAATTGTTTTCAAGTCCGTGCAAACACTCAATCCAAATGCGTCACACATAAATTTCAAAAACTACAAACAATATCTCACAGCTCTCGACATTTTACTATCAACCCCCGTCACCAACATGTGGCTACAAAATACACAAAACACGTGACAGAATTCTTCTCGTATGGGCAGGCATTGTTTCAGTCGCTTATTAACCACTGCCTGTTTCCTTACTTTTACTTCGCCGAAGTTCGACCCGAGGACTGGATACATCCCGTACAGCATGTGCAGAAAGAAATACTGAAGGCGATCTGGATATCGCGGTGGATGAAATGATTATTAACATTGGCAATTCATCAAGCTCTGACGAAGACAATGATGGTGGTGATGATGATAGGGACAGTGAAGGGATGGAGGGTGTCAAAGAAATCCTTGCCAAGTGACTGAGGATAAGTTATTTATTGGCGTCAGTTCGCTTGCGTCAATCGATAATAGACCACAGGCTATTGTTTCCCATCATAGTGTTCAAAATACCGTCTGCCATTCAATAGCCTACAACTCGACAATATAAAACCACGGCAATAATATCGCCACTGAGTGGCTTGTTTGAGTGCTCAGTGCTAAATATGTATTTACCTTAACTTTACTTTTGTATTATCACGAAAGCTAATATTAACCGTAGAGAGTCGCGATTCAGAGAGTGTGCATCTGTCAACTACTGTAGTAAGCTGTGAACGACCTCCGCTCAGACTCTTGTTTCATGTTAAAGGATAATCATTGCATGGTGAGTGTTTTTATATTCATTAGCTGTAGAGTGTTTGCCCTATCTGTCGTATTTATTGAATTGGTACCGATACCGATGATAAAGGTATCATAGCTTCGGTGTGTAATTTATTTATTCATCTAAAAGTATCGTATTTCTCTGTATGAATGTCCTCGGCGTTGACTCAGGATCGTCTTTTAAAATGTATTACATATACCGGCATATCCTTCGCGTTGTTTCCTTCGAAATACAGGGTGTAGGTGAGAAGCATGCTCAGAATTCTTGCCGTGTGGCGGTTGGACGTAGGGTCTTGTTATGTGGCGACCGTGGTTTGCGGAGAGGAAAAGCGGGGCATAGTGACAGGAAGGCTGTCAGTACCGAATTCATGGGGTTAGCAATACTGTATTTGTCCCATAATTTACGCGTGTAATAGCGGACACACTTTTACTATAAATGTCGTGATCTGAAAAGGGATAGTGGGTGGGTTACATCTTATTACTACATGACCCGTCCGGCTCTGTGGCTAAATGGTTAGCGCGCTAGGCTTTGGCCCAAAGTGCCTCGGGTTCGATTCCCGGCCGAGCCATCAGGGATTTTAATCTCCTGGGGGTTAATGACCTTGTCTCGGGGACTGGGTGCATGTGCCGTCTTCATCATCACTTCATCTTCATTACGACGCGCAGGTCGCCGACGCGCGTCAACTAGAAAGATCTGCACTAGGTCTCTTCGGAGGCCACACGATCATTATTATTACTACATAACCCCAGGATTATTAGTCATTATTACAAAGGGAATTTTGACTATTTTCAGTAGTGTAGAAAATCGTATCGTCTTGTTCCGTGCTCCTATAGAGCTTACATTTTCTTTCGATCTTTCATTTGCCATAGGACGCGCCACTGGCGTATGTTTATGAATTACCATTTTCTGGTTTAGTAGTCAGGTAATGGAAGTTATGGGAACTGTGTACTACAATTTTCGTTGCATGTAACTAAGCAAATTATTGTTATTAAGAGAACTTAAAATGCACCAAGAATATATGATCTTCAGCTGTGTGCAGTGAGAAAGCTCTGCATGTGTTCATTCCTTATGTATTAATGACGCGAAATGTTAGTTAACGTTGTGCCACATACAACACTCGTAGTCTCTAAATGTTGCACATTTTCCCGTAAATTACAGCAGTTTATGTTTGAATTGCTTATAAGATCGTGACAGAGAAAGTGTTTCTCCAATTGGATGATAGTATTTAACTGTATGCACGTCGTGTGATCTTGGCGAGGTGTATTTTTTTCACGGAGCAACTTTACACCGTAGTAGGCACGCAGATTTTTGCATTTAGTTTTCTGGCATCTTGTTTTAAATTATTGACTAACATATTTCTAAATGCAGACAATCCATACCTCCATTAGGATTCGGGTTCCATAATTCATGCAAAATGAGGTTCGTTCGTTTGTGAAATTGAGGTCATAATCCCCCTACCCTTTCAGTGATTACCGTATGGTACTTTACGTAGATTAGGGTGAAGATGTAAATGAGCATTTAAAAACAAATTGTCGCCAGTTGTTTGGTTTATTAACTTACGGTAATATTTTCCATAGATACTGAAATCTAGGCACGGTTGGATTTTAAGGTGGAACCGCATGTGCTATCGAATATCGCTTTCTTGCAATACCTGGAATATGTATAGAATTATAAACTGATTTTCGGTTAAATGAGTGTTGAAGATAGGCTATTATAATTATAATGATTAAATAAATATTAAAGAAGAAACGATGCGTTAGTAAATATTAGGCCTACGGGTACGGCGAATAGTCTATAACTCGTAGCTTCCGTCACAATTTAGCATTTAAACGGGTCACGTTAGTGCATAATATACTAATATAACAACCGGATAGCAAATTATAATAATATTCTCACATATAACCAATTTAATTTGCACCAACTTAAATATTGTAGTCTAAGAAATGCCGTTTGAAATGTGCAAATCGCACACTTTGTAGGCAAGCTGTTTGTTATGGTCGTCTCTGATGCGAAGTTTTACTAATTACTCTTTTAGGAGATACTTGTCTTTGGAATATTCATGAAAGGCCAACTCTCCAGTTCTTATTTCATAAGTTGAACGCCTAAAAACAAAACCACTACGGTATCCGAAATAATTAAGAAGATAATCGCGAACGAACGATTCACTGCCAATGAAAATCAAATGGAGATTCGCGGACCGGAAGTTCCCTATGCATAAGCTTCGGTGTCATTTGAACTCGTGGGAGCTCTATACGGTTACGGTAACATACAATTCAGTCACTTCCCGTAAACATTTATTATGTGACACTTCTATTCTCTGCTCTCGCAACCCTCCTCAGTAAAACAGTCGTTTATATCAGCTCTCCTCAGGTAAATGGTATCTGCGAGAGTGTTCACTCGCGCGCGGGCTTTGCTTACGCTACGGATTAGGCCTAAATCTCGCCAGCACCCGTGGGTTGCGGAAGTATCTCCAAACAATGCAGTTACACTTACGCCAGAACATCTTGATTCGCGCTTTAAGATTCATTTTTTAGCCATTCGGTATGCGAACTGTAGTCGTAGAGGTTCTAAAATATACGGGAATTTGGTGGGTTTTCGTACGGGAAATACGGGAATTATACGGGAATTTGAAAAAAGGCCATCGCTCGACACCCTGAGTTTGTAACATCAGTAATTGAGGTTCACTTCCGACTCTTCATTTGAATCATCGTTTTGGGATCACACTCAACCTCTAAGAACCAAATGCTGAACGTTGATACTTGACTCGCTCCTCCCTTCAGAAGAATAGCCTAGTTGAAATAAAATATTCACAATTATTTTAATACATGGATGACACACAGATTGACTCTACTCAGCACAAACTGTAATATTGCTATAGAAGGTACAAACAAAAAATAAAAACCAAAATGAAATGTTATCCAAAAGGAAGCTAACTCAAATCCATAGCTAAATCATAAAAAATGAAGCACTGAACATGATTTGATGGCTGAAGACTGGCGTTTATCATAGCTGTAACAGTATAAGTACTCTTTACTTGATTCACTTCCAAACAGGCAAATATGAATTTGGATCAGTATTAACTGTAGTCATATAGGGCAGAGGAAACACCAACACACATCTAGCCTATGTATCCAGAGCGTCAAACACTAAAACATCATACTCATGAGTAGACAACAGTCATGATGTGTCAACATCAAAATTAAACAATCAAATAGCTCCAATCACCTTATATTACGCATGCTCAACATATCACAGTAGTTTTATATGGATGCAACCATATCTAAAATAACTATACATGTAAAGCAAAACAAACTAATAAATTAAACTCTGAAGACAGAGAAAACTACATCGATGTCTATGTATTAACTTAGGATAACATCATGTAACCCCCACATCATGTAATCAAATCAATCATCAGAATTCTAATCTTAAGGATTGTGGCAGAAATACGGTACAACATTATAAATTAAATCTCAAACAACATCTATTCTAAATGACACTGATAGCTTTCATGATCCCATAAACATTATCAATACTCATACATCAATAACATCGCTAATACTATTCTCAGATATCAGCCCTGTAGTTATTTATCTCATCATTCTAACATCAATTATATCATCCTAAATTAGGAAATTCCTACATAGTTTTAAGTCACCAGGACCCAGATAATTATGTGCTTAACTTTTCAGAAAAATGTATTTATTCATGTGCTTATAAGTGGAAAATATATGATTAAGTTTCCAAAATATGTTCTTAAATTTGTTTCATACTGTATTTATGTCCCCAAACTCGAAAAATAGTTGAAATGTCCAGCTGCTTGAATAATTTAATACAGTCCACAGTACAAATGATCCCGCTTAACAGGCGGGGGCTTGCCTCTGTTTCGGAATCCTACAATACTTGCTGCAGATGTGCGATACAAAATTATATGTGTGCTGTTTTCGAATTTCATTCTAAAGAGCGGAAGAAAAAGTCACTTCAGAAACTTTACTAGCACTGATTGTTTTGTCTTATACTGTTATTTGTGTTCGTAAATATGCTCGGGGCTCTGGGAAGTGACCTGGGGAGGTCTTCAGACTTCTAGAAGACCTGGACAAATGGGAGTGTGATGCGATGATGCAGATCACCAGCATCAATAATACATGGACTCAAAGAAGAGAGTCCACTTAGCCTCTCCACTCCAACTCCAAACACAAACCTACACTTGGGGTCCCCTGTTAAACCGAGCAACCCAGTGGAAGGTTGGGTAACCAATCCCAGCGGGAAACTGGGTCGGTGAGCCGATTGTGTTTGGGGAGCTGGGGAAATTTCCTCAGTTCGTTTAGGTAGCAGTGAACGGCTTCGAAGGTGGATGAGGAACAAGTGTCCCAACGGCAGAGAAGGCGGAGAAACTGTCACCAGCAGCGTCTGTACTCCAGGGGAGCGGCTGCAAACGGCGTCTGTTCCCCATGTTAGGGGCGGCCTTAATTGAAAACCTGGCAGTAGGTGTAAAATGCCTTTGGGTGTGGCGAACCCATCGCATAAACAGCCTAAAATATGAAAGTGTTTGAGTCGAGGCCTCGGAAACAGCTAGGGCGTACCCCGGAGGCGTCGCGCAGCTCCTGCTGTCCTGGGGGAGCTGTGAGAAGTGGGCTACCAGAGACTATTAAGAACATCGTGAAGATTGCGACCATAAATGTCTTGACCCTCAATGGTAAGACAGAGGAACTTGTCGATTATATGGAAAAGAAAGATATTGCTCTGATGGGACTCAGTGAAACGAAGTGGGGAGGAAAGGGACAGAAGAAACTGAGAAAGGGGTTTAAATTGTATTGGAGTGGAGGTGACAACAGTAAAAATGGTGTAGCAATGATTTTAAGGGAAGATCTAGTTCAGTATGTAGAGGAAGTTATCCAGGTAAATGACAGAATAATAAAAATTAGACTCGGCCTAGAAAGTGGGGTTAAAGATTTCATTCAGGTATATGCACCTCAGACAGGCAATGTGGAAGAAAGTCTAGAGGAGTTCTTGGAAGAGCTGGAGAGGTACATCGAAGAGAAAGAAGTGGTGATTATAGGTGACATGAATGCCCACATAGGAACAGACAGGCATGGAAAGGAAGAAATAATTGGTCCTTTCAGCTATGGAAGCTAAAATGCTGAAGGAGACCTTTTGATAGACTTCTGTGAGAGGAATGGATTAATAGTAGGCAATACCTGGTTCAGAAAGAAGAATAGCCAGAAAATAACTAAGTATGGATGGGGAGAAAGGAAAACGAAAACCATGATAGACTTTATTTTAGTCGAAGGAGAGAACCGTTGACAACTAGAAGATGTCACAGCTATGCCCAGAGAGAATTTTGAAGGGGATCATAAAATTGTTGTAGCTAAATTATGGTTGGGCAAAATAGTCAAGTTAAAGGAGACAAGAGAAAGAAAAATAAAAGTATGGCAATTAAAGGAAAAGGAAGTACAGGAAAAGTTCCAAGAAGATCTGAAAGAACTGATCCCTAAAGAAGAGGTAGGAAATGTGGAAGAGGAATGGGCAAAGTTCAAAGAAAGAATTGTAAAATGTGCAGAAGATATATGTGGTAGAGTGTCGGGTATAAAGAAGGAAAAGGAGACACCTGGGTGGAATAACAGAGTAAAAAGAGGCAGTGAAAGAAAAACAAAAAGCCTGGAGGAAGTGGATAGTAGGCAAAAATGTACAGAAAAGGCAAAAGTATCAAGAAGCAAAGAAAGAATGCCACAGGATTGTACAGGAAGAGAAAAAGAAGTGCTGGGATGATTTTACAGAAAGTCTGCAGGAAGATGTTAAAGGAACTAAGAAGATGTTATATGGATTGGTTAGAAACAAAGTAAAAAGCAGAGAAGATACAACATTTGTAAAGACAGAGACAGGACAGATTTTGACACAAAGAGAAGACATACTCCAGCGATGGGAAGAATATTTCGATAAATTACTGAACATCAAATTCAAAGAATTAGTGGAAGTTGAAGAAGGTAAAGAAATGACTGAAGAAACCCAAGATGATGATATAACAATGTTAGAAATAGAAAGAGCCATAAAGAAGATGAAGAGTGGTAAAGCAACAGGAGTGGATGAGGTAGCTGTGGAGATGATAAAAGCAGCAGGACCAGTAGGGATGCAGTGGTTGTACAGACTATTTCGAGTGATATGGAAGAACAAGGAAGTACCAGAAGACTGGGGTAAAGGGCTAATAATTCCAGTTTTCAAGGAAGGAGATAAGAAAGAATGTAACAACTACAGAGGAATCACCCTCATACCGCATGTAGCAAATATATTTGAAAGGATACTTGAGGGTAGACTGAGGATGAAAGTGGAAAAGGAAATGGAGGAAGAACAACATGGATTTAGAAAAGACAGATCAACTTTTGATCTAATTTTTACCATAAGAAACATGATGGAGAAAAGGTGGGAATTCAGGTAGGATTTAGTGATGACATTTATAGACATTGAGAAGGCATATGACAGCGTATCAAGACAACTGGTTTGGGATGCATTGATAAAGAAGAAAAAGGAAGGAAGCTTGTAGTTTAACGTGACCGTTAATCTTGCGATCATGAGCCACGGGTCCTCCTTTTTATGTGGAATCCGAACCACAGGACATGGCATTTCACTTCGAAAATCTCACATGCATTGACCGGGAATCGAACCCGGACCGCCTTGGTGAGAGGCATACAGCTAGACCGCTGAGCCACCACGCCCCCGATAAAGAAGAAAGTAGACAGAGCAGAAGTGGAAATGATAAAAGCTATGTATAGGAAGTGTATAAGTAGTGTGAAGACCAGGGTTGGGCAAACAAACTGGTTTAATGTAGAAACAGGACTCCGACAAGGGAGTGTATTGTCCCCTATACTTTTCATCACTGTCATGGATGAAATCCATAAGCGAGTGAAACAGAAAATGGGAAGTAAAGAGACTACGGCCTTACTCTTTGCTGATGACATAGTAATATGGGGAGAAGATGAAACAGAAGTACATGAACAAGTCGATGTATGGAACCAGGAGATAGAAGAGTATGGAATGAAAATAAGTGTGGAGAAGAGTAAGACAGTAGTGATGACGAGAAATAAGAGAGATGGTAGGGGGAATATTGAAGTAAATGGGAAAACATTAGAAGTTGTGAAAAGTTTTAAATATTTAGGGAGTATAATCACAGAAGATGGAAAGATAAGTGAGGAAATTGGTAAGAGAATCCAGCAAGCAAATGGGTTTTACCAGTGTGTGAGAGGTATGGTGTGGAACCAGGATGTTCCAGAGAAATGTAAGATAGTCATGTACTCAACATATTACACACCTATATTGACATATGCAGCAGGCACATGGACAACAACAAAACGGGATGAAAGCAGAGTCCAGGCAGCCAAGATGAAGTTTCTTAGAGAAATAATTGAAAAGACACGAAGAGACAAAATCAGAAACACAGACATTAGGGAAAGAACTGGATTCCCAAAGCTACAAGACAAGATAGAGATCAGTAAGCTGAAATGGTATGGACACATGATGCGAATGGGTGAAGACAGAGTCCCAAAGTGAGTATTTACAGAGAAAGTAACAGGAAAGAGGCAACGGGGAAGGCCTAGGAAGAGGTGGATGGATACAGTGAGGGAGAGCATAGAGAAGAGAGGGGTAAAAGTAGAAGATATACTAGAAGAAGGAAGAGAGTGGTGGAGAGACAGAAAATTATGGAGGTCCTTGATTCACACCCCGACCCGGAACACTGGAAACGGGAAATGAAGAAGAAGAAGAAATATGCTCGATTGACTTGAAAAGAAAATTAAATTTTGCACCAGGCACACTTTTAATAACACACACTGTTAGACAGTTAGAGTTCGTCTACTGTAAGTTTGCACTTTTTTACAGCTAGGGTTGCCAACTTTCATAAGGAGAGACTCAATTTATAACCTGTAGTCCATAACAAATATATACATGTTTTAATTACAGGTTATTTTTTCACTTGTCCCAGTAATTGTGAATATATTGGCAACAAAATTCTGTCGGCCAGACTGAAAAGTTGCATTATCAAACTGAACCACCACGTGCTCGTGGCATGGGTGTACGGTAGGTAATGGATGCTTTACCATGTTCATCCGCCTGTGCAAATAACGTGATAATTATATTAAATAATAATAATTATAATTGCTAATATTGCGCAAAGTTGTATGAAAGTATTATTTCCATTTGAACGCGTGTTCACTTTTCAGATAAATTTATAGTGGTTGAGTAAATATGTAGCCTGAGAGCTCTCCAGGTCTGACATCTTTGTTTTGACTATCGAGTCTGAAGCAGATACGGTATTTCTTGTTCAAGATACTTATTTTATTTCTCTCTTTTTGAAGGTAAAAGAAAAGGCAGCAGAACTATTGATTTCCCCAAGGACATTACCCTGGTGAATAATTTTCATATTTATTTGTGGAAAAAATTAGGCCTAAAATATGAGTTGTAGTGTAGGCCTAAAAGTTAACTTACATGGTGAAATTTTTCATACGTTTTATTTTAATATCAATCCAACAGGTCAAGTAATGATCTTATCGTCTTAAGGACATCTTACACCATACCTTAGTAAGCATTTTCCTTGAGCTGTGAAATGATGAGCCTAAAAATTATTCCACTCTAACATTTAAGTTATCAGCTGCTGTGTCACTGCGTGCCCAATGATGCAACATTCTGTCAGCAAGTCGTCAGTGGGTTTTATGTGTGCTGTTAGAACGATTATTTGATAAATGCCACAAAGAAATACAAGTTTCCTTTAAAAAGGGCAATGAATTGATATTGCGAGATGAATGTAGGTTTAGGCAACTCATAACAGCTGTTCACCCCTTGACGGAATACAGCGGCCATTGCTGGCTGCCATGTGGGTGATGGCTCTTTGGCTGGAATGCACGTGGCACGGCGGATTGATCTATTCAGTAGAACTAATTGTTCCCGCGAGAACTCAAAAAAGTGCAAACTTACAGTAGACGAACTCCTAAACACAGCAACTGCTCTAATCATGAATAGTCCTCAGATACACTTAAATTTACTATTTGGTTTTCATCTGCAACTTCTTTTTATACAGAAAGAATACTGTAACAGTATTTTCATGTGCAAGATACTTAAAACGTGTAGACACAAAAAGAAAACAGAATTTTATAATTTCCAAGTTTTAACATATACACAACATACCATGAAATATAGAAAAGATGTACTTATGAATGAATACGCCAAAATATGTATTTATTTACAAAAACTTCAAAAATATGTAAATAAATAAAAAATATTTAAACGCATAACTATCCGGGCCTTGTACATCACACAACATAAACTCTGGCCATAGGCCACAATCAGGTAACCCAGTGATCCGACTTACCTTCCCGTAATTGAAATGATGTTAAGTGCGCAAATGAGTGTTTTGTTATCAAATATCGTAGAACTCGGAGTACATGAGTGAGTCATTTCACTGTCGACAAAATATATCGCACCCCTAGAATAATAAGGCCATAACTCAAAAAATACCTTTTAAAATGTAAATGTAAAATATTTCAAAGAATTCTGTAGAAGAATGGTACGACCTTCACTGTGAATGAAACAGGTAAATAGGCACTATGGATGGACATCAAGGTAATTGAAATTCGCAAAAGAGAACCATTCATAATTTTCTACAGGGCAGACTATGTAGAAAAATAAAATTAAAAATGATAAACACATGGAAACTTCGTCAGTGTGGCCACCCAAATTTGAGCAATTGTGGTACAAGCTTGCGTCATTCCCCAGGCTGTTCTGGGATCTTCTACAGGGTCTTTCGTATAAAGTAAGAACAGCAAGCGGCGGTTTTATTTTCCGCTGCTGCGATGGCCTTGGTCGAGCTTGTGGCGCGCCATGGCCCCCTGCTTTAAGCATGTGTACAATCCTATATGAAATATTGCCTTATAAAAGATCTGGAAGTGTCGTCCTTCCTGGGTTATACAGGCATTGTATCTGCTAACCAGATTCTGGCTGACGCGAGTGAGTTCTGCCACTGTAATGTTTCTGATCTTTTATTTTATGTCTTTTATTGAGCACTGAGCCAGCAGTGACAAACTTATTTACGTGAATATGTGCTAGTGAAGGTGGCACTTCATCAGGAAATTGCTGAACAAATGCATCACGTACCCGCCGAGCCGTCTCGTACTTAAAATAAGTTTTACATACAACAAAAATACGATGTTGTAATGATACCTGTCTCACCATGTTAGCATCTGAGTTTCAGACTGGCGACTGAACAGTGAACACCTGCACGCTTATTGCAAGGTCAAGTGTATACTGTACTAAACGCGCTTTCAATACTACAGCAGGGGGCCGTGGTGCGCCACAAGCTCGGCCAAGGCCACTGTGCAGCGGATAACAAATCTGGCGCTCTCCATTCTTACTTTATATGAAAGACCCAGTATATTCGTGTAAATACAACATCATTCCCAGAATTCATCTCCCTTTTTTTTTTATCACAGAACTAGGATGAAGCCCATTCTGCAGCTATTTGTGAGGGTGAATGTGACGTTGATTAGGTGAAAGATGACTGTGACATTCTACCAGGTCGTTATAAGGCTATAATGGTAAAGCACTCAACAATTATCACATGTAAGCTCCTATTAGAGAAAATAAAGTGCAACATATCGAAAAATCAAAGCCTCGAGTTGGAAACATGATTTTATATTGCAGTTTGAACATAAAATTTCTCTGCTGAAATATTTCTGTTTTTTGAGTTACAGCCTTATTACTCTAGGGGTGCGATATGAAGGAATCAATGCCTCTCCATTACCAAACGGTGGGCAATTGGATCCAACTACCAAACCACCATCGAAGAAAATGCAATATCTCACACAGAGGAATTTCCCCTCTCCATACCTGGGTGAAACTCGGAACTTGAGACACCAACATCAATTGCAGTAACTAACTGTTCTCAGTATGGGTTATTGCTACTTCTCGCTGCCACCTCTGGATTACCATCAAATACACCTCGATTGCTTACCTTGCCTAATTATATAACTGACAGTCGCTGATGACCATGATCACCGTGATCTGCCAAGGGCCGTGATAATTCACTTAGATAATCTCACATGTATTAACCGGTAATCAAGCCCAGTCCCCCTTGGTGGGTGAAATGTGACCTTGGTACAATGACATATTTGCAATTGTTCTTATTTACAGATGAGAGAATCAAGTAATTGTTATTAGTTATTGTTGTTTTAAGGGGCGGAACAGCGAGGTCTTTGTAAGTTAGGGCTCAATTGATAATGGGTAACGTGCATAATGTCTCAAGGGAATAATCGTCGTCGCAGCACAATTACTTGTCAAGATATTTCAGTTTTAGAAAAAGATAAAATTTCTTCCCAATTATTTTATTATACATGGAGGTTGGAAATAACGTGAACCGGGTATATAAGCATTAGAGGAATGTTCAAACTGATAAATCATTTGAAAAAAAGTAACTTCATATCGTGCACTGGTGTCATTTTATCAGCTGCTGAAGTTAGCCATTCAGATTGTTTCCTGGACTAATTCAAAGGGGCAATGTTGCGAACTCTGCCTGTGGTTCAATACCAGCTTGAGAGCTCCAATCAAAGAAAAAACCTTCATCAGGGGATGGTTTTGAACTCGGACCTCAGGGCTGCCAAAATTGTGCCATAGCATCTACGTTACAGTGACACCGTGCTATTACCCATGCGGTGCGTTTATTTTGATGCTGATTTTTCAGCAGCAGTGGCTGCTAGCCGATCGGTCATTTACGGTAATGTTTTGTATTATTACAAAAGTGAGTTTTATATTTTACTACTACCAGTGTTTACATGTTAAAAATGGTTTAGTTTTGTAAATGTGTTGATGAATTAAGTTTTGTCGAAAATAAAGTTTAAGTTTGTTTATAACTAGTCAACTTTTAACCGAATACCCCCTTCAAAAAATTTAAACACTTCCCAATTTTAAAAAAAACTAAAAACACTTTTAGCACTAAATTAACCTGATAAAACTTTCTGTTTTTTAGGAAACTTGAAGAAAACTAATATCAAAAATTGGTACCATTTCAAGGATGTCGTTAAAACAAAAATGTTATTTTGCAGCATAGCCATGCTCATTAAATAGGACACCATGGCAGCACGGGGGAACTGGAGGTCAGAGAACGGAGGTTTGGATACCAGCGCCGACAGTGGGCATCCAGAGTGTGGTTTGTCCCCGGGCTTTTCACATTCCTTCCAGATGAATGCCTTGTTTCAAGTCCCGAGGCACGTACCCCAATCCTATCACTGAAATCACAGTTACACATACTGCTATAGTCACTACAGAAACACAGATTATCAGACAAATTCAACACACACCCAACTACATGGGGCTGATGTCCAAGATGTCCCAAACTCCTAAAAT
Source organism: Meconema thalassinum (assembly GCA_946902985.2). Classification (NCBI taxonomy): domain Eukaryota; kingdom Metazoa; phylum Arthropoda; class Insecta; order Orthoptera; family Tettigoniidae; genus Meconema; species Meconema thalassinum. The sequence continues at coordinate 319,092,157 of OX336389.2, forward strand.
GCATTAACTGCAGCAATACACAAATCTGTCTCGGGTTTTAACTCTTTCCCTTATCACCGTTGCATGACAATGTCGACAGTTGCAATGTGAATCAAGTCCATTGCATGCATACGACATGGCTGCTTATGAACATTGTCATAAGTGATCGATTGCGTAGCAGCTACTGCTGCCGAAAAATCAGCAAACACATCATCGGTGACAGCAGGTGTCACCGTAGCATAGTTGGTAAGGCATGAATCTATCAGCCTGGAGGTCTGTGTTCAAATCCATCCCCAGGCAAAGTTTCTTCTTCGATTGGCGCTCTCAAGCCGCTCACGAACCACAGACAGGGTTGGCAACATCACCCCGCAAAGGCCATTTGTATTCGCTCGTGAAGTAATCTGATGCCCAACTTCAGCAGCCAATAAAATGACACCAGCGCCAGATATCGACTTTCATTTTTCAAATTATTTATCAGTATGTTAACCGTCTAATGCTCATATGCTCGGTTCACGTTCTTTCTGGTCACCCAGTATCAGTCCATTTGATAGACGGAGCACAGTAGGGGGATGATGGTGGAATACCTACGGGGCTGAAGTGCCAATGTCCCAAGTCCCCAACTCCAGCACTTCCTGTAGTGAAAAAATAAATGTTGTACCCAAATGATTCCTAATATAAAAACACATACAGAAATTTGTATATTATACATGGGTTGGTTTTTTAGTTTTGGCACCTTAGTTATAACTGGATTAACAACTCACTTAGATGGTTCCAAGTTTCACAGGCCCTCGATGTAGTCCCCACCGTTGCGTGCAACGTGTTCACAGCGATGCAGAAGTCGTTGGATCCCGTTGGCACTGCCCAATCTATTGATGGTACGAAGAGAGCGCTCGGCAGCCTGCTTAACGTCTTCAATGGTACGGAAGCGCTCCCCGCGCTTTGTCATCTTCATCTTCGGGATGAGATCCTAGTCGCAGGGACTGATGTCGGGAGAATATGGGGGGTGATAAGAGGGCCTCCCAGCCCCAGCGATCCAACAACGCCTGCTGTGTGTGCCCTAGCATTGTCATGCAGAACGATGGGCGGTGTAACCATTTGGTGACACCGTTTCCTTCTCAGAACTCCTCGGATATGGTCTTGCAGAAACGAACGATAGTACGCTGCAATAACAGTTTGCCCTCGGGGAACAGTGTGGTGAATGATCACACCATCCCAATCATAGGCAAGAATCAACATTACCTTCACATTGTTGGGGGTTGGTCGAACTGTTTGTTTCCGTGGTGCCGCCACTCATTCGATTGGCGTTTTAACTGTGGCTCATAAGATCTGGCCCACGTCTCGTCAATGGTTATGATACGCCGTAAGAAGGCCTCTCCTCCGCGCTCATAATGCTGCAAGTGCATACAACAAGCGTCATATCGCAGCCATTTGTGCATGTCGGTTAAGTCATGCGGAACCCATTTGGACGCAATCTTCCTCATTTTCAGTAAGTTCTTCAGGATGTGGAGGACAGTTGAATGCGCCAGTCCGGTATCTTGCTCTAATTGACGAATCGTTACTTTCTGATCCACCTCTGCTAACGCGGACACCATCTGTACATTGTCATCACTTACTGGTGGGTGACCAGATCGAGGCATGTGCTCCACACGTTCGCACCCATCTCGAAAGGCTGCAACCCATCTTGCTACCGTTCTGAACGGTAATGCAGCTGCACCGCACGCTTCCTGCAATCCTCGGTGACACTGTTTAGCACTGCGACCCCTAGCACACTGAATTTTTATCCACGTTCTCTGCTCCTGCTTGGAAAACATTGTGACTGTCTTTCGCGAACGCTGGTCTCATACTACTCATCTAACAGGCGCGACTGCGCACGAGCGGTGGTGAGGACGGGCGAGGTCATGTGCTCTGAGGGAGGGGATGCAGGGCAGCAACCGTCGGTAAAAGTGGCAACGCCCAACATTGTTGCAACTTGGCACTGAAGCATTGGTGCCAAAACTAAAAATCCAACCCATGTAATTAAATAGGATGTAATGAAACGCCAATGACACAAAAATTGGCAGGCAAAATTAATCTGCTTTAGTGTGATTCGAACCACCTAACACTGGTGATTTAAACGATAGTGGAGCACGCTATCCCCTAGACCGCCATTACACTGCATTGGGATACCTATGTAACGTAACTTCATAATATATATAAGCTTCAGTTGTGGTATAAAATGATGCCGAGCATATGCCTTTGATAATTTTGTATGAAATCTGTCTGTAATAGCTGTGCTGCTATTAAGATTATACCCATAGCATTATTTCTGAGTAGGCTAGTTGTGTAGTTGACTTGAATCAGGAGATAGTCAGCCATTCCATTATTAGTGCACTGGGTATCGCTGGCAGAAGAAAGTGGAACTTCGGCAACTTCCATTTCTACAGCTCGGCTGAAATGAATACTTGCAATTATTTTAATACCTGGATGTCAGAATCAAGTAAGTTGGGTCTCAATGGACAATGCTTAACGTGCATTGCAATGCTTAACGTGCATTGTTTCTCAAGCAAACAAACGTCATCGTAGCACTATTATTTATCAAGATATTTCAGTTTTAGTGAAAGGTGAAATATGACCTTCGTGCAATGATATATTCACAATTATTGTAATACATAAGATGACAGAATCAAGGAAGTTGGGGCTCAATAGATGCATACCTGCCAACTTTTACGGTTTATCCGTAAAATTTACGGAAATTGCAGCATTTTACGGTTTTACGGATGAACGGTGTCATTTTACGATTTTGCGGACAAAAATTTGAAACGATAATTTACATTCGATAATACCGCCCACTTCCGTACAATCGATTGTTTGCGTGGGTCGGAGGCAAGTCCACGAGAGTCGATAGCTCGTTCTTTGATATGATTCGTACTTTTAACCGTGTGGTGGTTGTGTCGTCATTTGTAATTGAATTTGAAGCCGGGATAACCCTTCTTCCATGTGTCGACAGGCTCTGCTTCGCATATTCTTTGTTCCGCTCCGTTCGCTCGTTGCGATTTAAACCATATTCTTTGATCACGTTAGTTGTTCATTGTTCGCGAAGTTGGCGTTCCTTGAATGTTTTCGTCTTTTAAGGTTATGGCATATTTTAATGAAGCGTTCGAGTTTTTGTGCTATAACTTCGTGCTTCGCAGTTTCCTGTATTCCTTCGACTAATTACATTCGTTCCACGTGTGTGTGTGTTTTTTTTCTACCATGTGCATATTCTTTCTTCACGAGGTTGGCGTCGTTTTCATTTAATGGCTTTGTGTGTCTTGACATGTTTTAATGAAGTGTTGGCTGTCTTAAGTGTTTTATGTTATAATTTTATGTGACGTTCAGTGATCCAGGTTCCTTTCGATGTTTTAGTAGATATCGAGAATGAACAAATCCAACAAGAAACAGTACTTCCAGACATTTAAAGAATCATACTCGGTTGATTTTCCGTGCATACTAAAATCAAGAAAGAGAGAAAAATTTGCCTTTTGCACGGTATGTGGGTGTGATATTAATATTGCACATGGTGGAAAAAACGATTTAAGTAATCATGTGAAGTGCGGTAAACACATTAGTTATGTTAAATCGAAGGAAGGTAAGCAAGAAAATCAACACTTTTTTGCTAAGTCTGGAAACGTTGACAGTGACGTAATTAGGGCCGAGTGTCTGTTTACTTCCTTTTTGGTGGAACACAATGTGCCCTTAAGTGCGGCTGATCATGCTGGTGCTTTATTTAAGACGATGTTTCCCACATCAGAAGTTGCAAAGAAATATAGTTGTGGTCGCACGAAAACGACATGTATTGTAAATAAAATGGCAAAAATGCATCATCTGAAGTTGTTAAGTGCCTTCAGAACGGACCGGATACAGATAAATCCCTTTTCTTTTCATCAGTGAGAAACTACTTTTATACTGCCTGTGACTACATCATCAACAAGTTTCCACTCAAGGATGACGTGTTAAAGAATGCTCAAGTTGCTAGGTTAGACAACATTGAAGATGCACAGTTATCTTCCATTCGTTTTTTCTTGGAAAAGTTTCCTATCATGTTATGCAAGGAAGAGAATGAAACTACAGATGAGGTGGTGAATGAGCTTCAGAGGCAGTTCACAGCTCTTCAGGTAGATGACACTTTGGCTGCACATCAAGATGCTGCAAGTGATTCCAGTTGGGCACAAATATCAAGAATTCGTGGAGCCGATGGACTTCTTAAGTATAACCGAATTTCTAGAGTATTGCTCTCTATTCTCACCATACCCCATAGCAATGCAGAATGTGAACGTTATTTTTAGCCTTGTGAAGAAAAATAGAACACTGTTCAGGTCATCCATGTCCAATGAATCTCTGGAGTCTATTTCTATTTTGAAGACCAGGCGTTCTGGTCCCTGTTATGACAAAACATTTTCTCAAGAATGTTTGCAGGAAGCTAAAAAGGCCACAACCATGACTTAAAAGTCGAACTAGCATGTGATTTGCAGTGTGTATTATATTATTTCTTGCCTGTGTTACGTTAAACAAGTTTTATTGTTTAAAGCCTTTTTCAATTATCGTATATCAGCTTAATCTATCAAGGAAGTCCTGTTATGTCTGCTCCAAACCAATATTCACCACGCCTGCTGCTGATTAACATGGATTTCTTCTTGATTGTTATGTTCATCTACAAATCATAGTAAGTAGATATGATTTCATTGAAGTATCCTGTTTAAAGCATGAATTATTGTATTTTGTAGCCCAGAAGTATTATTATTTTCGTCAAGCCGGGGTATGTCGAAAATCGTTAATTTTTTGTCGCGCGTGAGTTTTACTGATAGCCCTTTTCAAAAGTTGGCAGGTATGATAATGCGTAAAGTGCATAACATCTCAAGCCAATTACTTGTCAATATTTTTCAGGTTTAGTAAAAGGTGAAATTTCTTCCCAATTTTTTAAATGTTTAAGATTGGATGTTTATTAGTAATTTACCATTCATATAAATGATTCAAAACCACAATAATGAAACCATTCTGATAAAGAATGACGCGTGGGGTTATGTCAACCGCCAGATCGTCAAACCCGAGCCGGGTGAGGACAATGCAGCCCAAGTGACCGAGTGGACGACTAGGGATGAAAAGGCCATGTCAGACCTAATCCTGTCCATCGGACCAAGCCAGCTGAAGTTGGTGAAGAACTGCAGGTCATCAAGCGAGATATGGCAGAAACTTGAGGATACGTTTCAGTCGAAGGGGCCGGCTCGCATGGCCACGTTGTTGAAGAGTCTAACCTTGCAAAAGATGACTGAAGGTGGTGACATCCGTGAGCACCTCAACAACTACTTTGACTGTGTCGACAAGTTGGCTGACATGGACGTAGTTATAAACCCAGACCAACTTACCATCATGATGCTGTACAGTTTGCCGGCAGGTTTTGAAAATTTCAGAATTGCCATCGAGAGCCGGGATGATCTACCGAAGCCTGAGAATCTATGTACGAAGATAATCGAAGAACACGATGCCCGAGTTGCCTCGTCAACACCGATGGAAAATCAAGGCGCCATGTACCTGAAGAAGAAAGGTCCTTCAAGGAAACCACAGTCAAAGCCCCAAAACAAAAACAACTGCTACTCCGGTGGTACGAGTGACGAGGAGAAATCATTTCCGTTCAAATTCTCGAAGTGCGGAATCAAGGAACATACGGCAGTGGACTGCAATGTTAAGGTCAACAAAAACCAGCTGTCGGATGCGTCACTCTTATCAGTCGAGGAACCTGATACGTGCCAGTTTGCGACGAGCAGTGTCGAAAACCTGTGGTGTCTCGACAGTGGGTGCATGTCTCATCTGTGCGGTGATGCGACTGTGTTTACAGAGATGGACAAGGGCGAGACTGGCAAGCTGAAGTTAGCGAGCAGCGCAACTGCAGAGATAAAGGCCCGAGGAACTACAAAAATTGCAACAAGTGTAGACGGTAAAACTTGCAACGTTACTCTCAATGAGATTTTGCACATTCCTAAGATCTGGACTAATCTCTTATCAGTCTCAAAGATGACAGACTGCGGTTTCTCAGTTGTTTTTGGCAAAGAGAAGGCGGAAGTTTTCGACCAGAATGAACTGACGAGATTAGTTGCAAAGCGCAAGGACAATCTGTACTACATACAGGGCACCCCACTGGAAAAACATCGAAACGCAGTGTCCGAAGACAAGCCCGACGAGAATGTGGCGCAGCTGTGGCATCGAAGGATGGGTCACGTCAACTTTTGCGATCTCGATACGGCAGTGAAGAGCGGATCCATTTGAGGTGTGCAACTGAAAGGGAGATGTGGAGATCTAACGTGTGACATTTGCATGAAATGCAAAATGACTCTAATACCTTTCCCAAAAGAGTCAAATCGTGTGACGGGTAAGCTCGATATTATTCACACAGACGTTTGTGGCCCTGTGGGTGTTGTGTCGAACGGTGGATCCAAATACATGATCACATTTACGGACGACTACTCGAGATGGACAGAGGTACGGTTTATGAAGACGAAGTGCGAGGCGTTGCAAATGTTCCGAGAGTACAAGGCTTTCGTCGAGAAGCAGCACGGTCTGAAAATAAAGTGTGTACAGTCTGACAATGGACATGAATATGTCAACAGGGAGTTTGACGAGTTCTTGAAATCTGAGGGGATCGAGCGCCGTCTCACAACACCATATACGCCTTAACAAAATGGTGTGGCCGAGAGGAAGAATCGGACCCTTGAAGAGGCAGCACGATGTTTACTCCTGCAATCTGGCCTAACGATGACATTCTGGGCGGAGACGATCAACACCGCAAATTATCTGAGGAACCGATGTCCAACCAAAAAGCTAAACGCGAAGACTCCATTTGAGCGCTGGTTCGACAGAACTCCGACTGCACACTATTTCAAGGACTTTGGGAGCAAGGTGTTCTGCCTTGACAAGACCCCAAACAAGGGGAAGTTTAGCCCTCGCTCAAAAGAGGGAATTTTTGTTGGATATTCGGAGCAGTCGAAGGCTTATCGTATCTGGATTCCTGAAACGAAGAAGATCGAGATCACGAGAGACTTGAGGAGATGACCGCGCCTGAGAAATCAGTCGATGATCTGTTCCGCGTGGCTCTCCGGACAAGGATCTCGTTGAACCAGAGGATCCGATCCATGGAGTTCGAGCTGGTGTCGAGAGACAAAGTTCTGACAGAAAACCGACCTGATGTTGCTGAATGGGAATTCCCCAATGGCTTCATAGGCTTTCCTGCCGACGATTACTTCGTTGATCCGGAGATCCAACCCGATGAGCAACAAGCGGCATCGTCTAGGAGAAGAGGCGGACGGCCTCGTTTGATTAGAACTGGAAAATCTGGGCGACCCCGCAAGGACTATGGTGATCGACAAGGGGAAGCGGCTAACGTCGCTGAAATCCCAGTGACCCAGGCTATCTCCGGAGATGACTCACCGGCGTGGATCGAAGCAATGTCAGAAGAGGCAGTTTCGCTGATTCGGAACAATACGTGGAAGCTGGTCGACCGTCCCAAGGGGCAACGTGTGATAGGAAGCAGATTCGTTCTCCGGAATAAGTTTAACCCTGACGGCACTATCAACAAGCGGAAGGCACGCGTGGTAGCGAGGGGTTTCACGCAGAGACCAGGAATAGAGTTTCACGACACGTTCGCTCCAGTCGCAATGCTGAGCACAATAAGGACTGCGGTGGCGTTAGCTGTACAAGATAATCTAAAGATCCGACAGCTAGACGTCAAGACGGCGTACTTGAACGGAGAAGTCGAGGAGCAAATCTTCATGGAGGCCCCGAACCACTTTGAGGACATTCTGCCCATACCGTTCAAGACGAGTCGGTTGACGAGACTGTGCGAAAGACCGCAGATGAAATGCTGGAGAAGTTGACCAATCGTGACATGGTGTGCTCACTAAACAAAGCGTTGTACTGTAACGTGTTTTTCGAGGGGTTTTATGCAACTGGCATAAGTCAGTAGGAAGCCATTCTATATTTATTTACGCGGCAAATTGTTCAGCCAAGAGAATTTTTCATGGTAATTTATTATTATTATTAATTTATTATAATTATTATTAAGGTATTTTCGGAGCATTTTATAAAAATTATTAACATTCAGATAGGTTTTCTATGTCTTAGAAAACGCTATCAAGCAAATTATTACGAACGACAATATTATAGAAAATTATGTGATTACGGAATTTTACGGAGTTTTGTCAGTTAGGGTATTTGAGAGACATGACTCACTGGGAATTCGAATACAAGCTGATTCCTGTCGAGAAGTATTACGCAAGGCTGGGTCGCAAGGTCTAGAAAAGACGAATTGTTGGAACGGAAATCGACTTCTCCCTCTCGCGCGCCGAGTGTAATGAGGCAGAGGAGGGGAACTGGCGGCGTGCTCAGCCAATCAGTGAGGACGACGTAAGCTAGATGTCGGTACCATGGTGGGGGAGCCAACAGGTGCATATATCGTTCGACGCGCCGTGAAACGGGGACTATCTGTGTAGAACTTGCGGAGTACGGTTGGAAGTGCGTGTCGCTCCGATGTTCAGTGGAGTTGAAGACTAACTTTTGCAAAACTTAACCAGTGCGGTTGTACGAGTGTTTGGGTCCGAGGTACGGACCATAGAATTATCTAATCTACCAGAATATCATCAAATTCCGACGGAGATGACGACGTCCAGGAGACTGTGGGAAGCTCACGGCATCAGCAAGTACGAGGGAAATGCCTTGGCAATTTCCAATGGTAAGCGCAAATGACGCAGAAATACGCAATCTCTCATTTTTCTTTGTTTTACATTTCATATTTCAGTAACTTCATAGCTTGGAAATAAGAGTAAAATCAATTTATCAGACTCCGTTTTCACGTAATTTTCTATCGGTAATATTCAAATCACAACGCTCCAATTTAAATTTTGTACTTATTATTATTATTATTAATTTTGCTATACTTGTTTTATATAATAAATTCATTTCTTTTACAATGCAATCTTTGCTTTCAGTAGGTAGCATTAGATATAGACCAATTCCTTCTCCTGATACAATTGTTTGTTGGGTTAATGATCAAATCATACCACGATCTGAGTGAATAGAGTCTTGAATGTGTTCTGCCAGAGCTAGACGTTGTTAAATACAAATTTAGATTTCAACATTGCGTTGAGGTCTTGGCGCCCATTAAAACAACATAGCTTAGGCAAAGGTAAACAGTTACATTTCTCACCCAACAGTAAGGGGCAGTCAAACCGTTTCATTTGTCGCTACCAACATGGGGCATTAATAAACGTTTCAGTACGGACTGCGACAGGCAGGACGCGCTTGGTATCACCGTCTTGAGGAAGAGATGAAAAATCTCAAGGCGACTTGCTCGGATGCAGATCCATGCATGTACCACATCGGACCGGTCGAAGATAGGATTTATATAATCATCTACGTCGATGAGATGATGATCATGGCTCGAGACGACAAGAAGATCGACGTGGTGAGAGACTTTCTGAATACCAAGTTCGAGATCAAGAACTTGGGGGACGTGCGGTATTGTCTGGGGCTGGAGATTGAGAGGAGCGCCAACCAGATGAAACTCAGCCAGAAAGGATACATAGACGAGGTCCTGGAGAGATTCGGAATGGCAGAGTGCAGGCCTGTCAGCACTCCCATTGATCCAGGTACGAAGCTGCAGAAGGAAGACGTGAACCTTGGCGAACAAGCAGAGAGCGTCCCCTACCGACAGTTGATAGAAGCTCTAATGTACCTGTCAGTAGGAACGAGGCTGGACATATCCCACGCAGTCAGTTCTCTCTCTCAGTTCAACGACTGTCACGGACAGCAGCACTGGAAGGCTGCAAAACGTGTCTTGCGATACCTCGCTAACACACATGATCTCGGTCTCATGTACTCCAAATCCAGCGGTCCAGCGGTGATGTACGTGGACGCTGACTGGGGAAACTGCCTGGTGGATCGAAAATCGTACACCGGATACGCGTTCACCCTAGGCGGCGCTGCAGTGAGTTGGGAGTCCAGGAAGCAGCCTACTGTGGCCCTGTTGTCGACGGAGGCCGAATACATGGCCTTGACAGAAGCAACCAAGGAAGCTCTACACATGAGGAAACTCCTGAAAGACTTCGGAAAACCGATAGATGTTGTCCCGGTGAAGAACGACAATGTAGGTGCGCAGAAGCTGACGTCAAATCCTATGTTTCATTCACGGACGAAGCACATCGACATCAGGCACCATTTCGTCCGAGATGCCGTGGCCAAAAAGGTGGTTTCGGTGGAGTACACTCCAACGGATGAGATGCCTGCCGACATATTGACAAAAGGATTGTCAAGGCCCAAGCACGAGAAATGTGCTCAAAGCCTTGGCTTGAGACCACATGCCCCAGGATGACTCCGGCTGTTGGTCGAGGGGAAGTGTTGGTGAGATCGGCACCTGCCGGTATCGACCTCCATCCTGATAGATAGGCGCAACTAGCGCCCTCAACTAACTTTCAAACAGTTCGTTTTATGATCTGTTCACTGCACAACGCATTCAAACAGTTCATGTATTTTGTGTTAAATAAATCAGTTGAGTTACATTTAATCGAGCGTTACATTTCATTGCCGCTTTAAAACCTCTAATACCTTTAATAATTGATTTTCGAATTTCATGAAAGGCAAAGATCTATTTTACGAAATAACACAATAATTGGTAACCTTCTCGCAAAATCATCCAGAAATAAATGCCAAAAATAATGCTTCTGTTAATAATCAATCATCATCATCATTGTACAGTTTCAGTTTCCTGAGTACTGTTTATGAGCCTCTTCCACTTCAACCTGTCCATATACAACTTGTCATGGAGAACATCATCCACTGTTCATCCTCTGGTCGCTGGATCAATCTTGATCATGTCCATCCTCGGGTTCTAAGAAATTTCATCTCTGATGCTTGCAGTCTTGATGCATCTCTCTTTGTAAGGGGGCATGTTTCAACACCATAGGTCAATATTGGTATAAAGTAGCTGTAAAACATCGCCAGTTTAGCTGGTTTTGGAATCGTGTCATCCCATATAAGTGTCCTTATTTGTTGGTAGAATTCTGATCCCTTTTGCACTCTGTTGGTAATTTCTTTACTGACCAAATTATTACTTGAGATTTCACTTCCAAGGTAAGGAAAACTGTCCACACACTCCAGCTGGTGGTCTCCTTGTTAACACTTGCTGGACGTCCATCTCTGTTGACTGACATCACCACTGTCTTGGTCTCGCTGATGTTGAGGTTATATTCCTGGAACTGGGATTTCCATACATTGAGTCTGGTCTGTACTTCTTCTGTTTCACCCCAAATCATGATGTTATCAGCAAAGGCCACTGCATGCAATTCACCTAACATTTCCTTGGCGTTCTTCATTATATTATCCATAATAGTGATGAACAGTAGTGGGGACAGTGCACTGCCTTGCTGAACTCCACTCTTGGTCTCAAACCATGATGATCGTCCTTCCCCAATTTGTTCACAGCTAATACAGTCTTTGTACAGCATCTGAACTTTCCTTACTAGTCCCTCAGGCACATTTCTTTTCTTCAGGCATTCCCAGATCTTATCTCTTATAACACTATCATAGGCCTTCTCTATATCCAGGAATACAATGACCAGGTTCTTGCCTTTCTCCCAATATTTTTCCATCAGCATGCGGGTGGTAAAAGTTAGATCCATTGTCGATCTGTTATTTCTGAAACCATATTGCTCCTCCTCCAACTATGGTTCTATGATGGTTCTTAATCTTCTTTCTACGATCTTCTCTAGAATTTTCAGCGCATGAGACAGCAGGGTTATTCCTCTATAGTTGATGGGTTTCCTTCTGCTGCCTTTCTTAAACAGGGAATTATAACACCGTTGCTCCAATCTGCAGGTATTTTGTTGTCTGTCCATATGGCATTGAGTACTCTGTGCAGCCATTGTATGCCCTGGATGCCTGCTGCCTTGATCATGTCTGCATTCACTTCATCTGCACCTGAAGATTTTTCCTTTAGGCATAGATTTTAAGGCTGCCTCAGTTTCCGTCCAAGTGATGGGAGGTTCCTCATTGTAGGCGTGGATTTCCGGTTCTATATTTTGTTCTTGAACTGGTCTATTCAGTAGGTGGTCAAAATGTTTCTTCAGGAGTTCTCTCATGTCACTATCTGTCCTAACCAGATTTCCATTTTCATCTTCAAGGGCCTTTATAGTATTCATTGGTTTTCTTTTACCTCTGATAACACTATACAGTAGTTTCCGATTGCCTCTGCTGTCCTCCAGTTTCTGAGTGAATATCTTCCATGCCTTGGTCTTTTCTTCTGCAACTGTTCTTTTAATGTCCAGTTTCTTGTTTCGGTTCTTTTGTTCGAGGTTTCTGATCTTTATCTCGTCTCTAGTAAGTTCTGGTTTATTTTTCTCCTGATCCCTTTCTTTCCGCACCAGATTTCTTTCCCTGATTGCTGCCCTCACTCTTTCGTTCCACCAAGGTGTTTCCTTCTCCCTTGTTTTCATACTTCTCTTTCCACAAACTTCGGTTGTTACCTTTACCAATGAGTCCCTTAGTCTGGTCCATTCTGCCTGTCCACTTTTCCTTTCATCTCTTGGTAACAAGTTTTTTATCCGGTTCTGATACTCAGTTCTCTTCTCTGTTTTCTGGAGTTCCCATACTTTGATTTCTGGCACTTTCCTGTTCTGTACTTTTGGCACATGGAAGTTTTTCAGGTCCGCTACTAATAGATGGTGGTCGCTGTCAAGGCATTCACTGGGTATTACTCAAACGTCTGTTACCATTTACTCCTTTCCTCATCTGTGATGACATAATCAATTGCACTCTTTTGTAGTCCATCCCAACTGTATCGTGTAATCTTATGGCTCTCTCTTTTCTTCAACCAACTGTTTTTCACCACCAACCCATTCCTCATACAGAAGTCAAGGAGATGTTCACCTTCTACATTTCTTCCACCATATCCATGAGGCCCCATTACATTCTCATATCCTGTTCTATCTGTCCCAATCTGTGCATTCAGGTCTCCTATAATGATTACTCTCTCTTTACTAATGACAGTGCAGCTGGCTGGAAGACCTTTGCACGGGAGCAGTCTGTGGTCAACCCTGGTGTAAACATATGCTCAGAAACTTGTGGTCTGCATAAGATGTGTACACTACTCATTGTAACAATGTCACACTGGGAGACGGTTCTCGCATGCCATATAGAGAGAATGTTCATGCTTTTCCTGTGGTGTAACAGGTACATTGTATTGGGCCCATTGCATAATACAGTTGTGAATAATCTTCAAAGGAGCTTTAAAAAATAAGAAACAAGAGCTTGCATGGATTAACTTTATTTTATGGACAGATATAAGGATATATAGAAGTAGGGCACAGATCATCATCATCTTGTACAGTTTCCAGCCCCAGGCTGGGTCTGTTTGGAACATAAGCCTCGCACAGATACGCATTACTATTGAAGAGTACTATTGTCCAAGCTCTCCAACAGTACATCGAGGCATGTATAAATTTTCATTCGATTCAGTTTTCATAAATATGTGTTCAAATTAGACAAAATAAACTCCTTTATATTGTTATGCAGCTTATGTATGTTAACTCAATCCATCTAGCAACATGTCAGGGATGACCAGCTCATGTTCGAGTGATCATTCTCTAATCAACCCAGGAATAATCTGTTGATAAGACTCATTTTGCATCTTACTAGCATACATTTTGCATGTTGGTTGAGGTTTTATAACATAACACTGTAGTGTCTTTTGGTAATACTACATTCAAAAACAAGAAAAGGCAGCATTGCTTGGTCTCTCCAGACCTAGTTCCTCTAAATATCTTCTGTACAATAATTATTTTTCTTATCCATTTGTTGTTGTTTTGAATCAAAACATTGTAAAGGCTAGTGGATGTACAGTTGTTCAAACAAAGAATGAGTACACTCTTGATAATTGCACCGTCTTTGTTTCTTATTTAGTTCTCGAGCTCAGGACTAAAAGAAATAAGCAATGTACTTATGATCCCTGACACCGTTGTAAAGGTTCTCATGTAAACCCGCCATTTGGACTTCACCAAAACCGTTATCAAGAGTGTGTTTATGTTTTGTTTGAGTGACTGTACATGGTCCCTTATTGTTTGTAAAATCACATATCTTAAAATTTGTGTGTAAAATCACATATCTTAAAATTTGTGTATATTTTATTACAGAAATGGCACCGAAGTGGTTCAATGTCAAAGACATACCTTATGACAAGATGTGGGCTGACGATCGTTACTGGCTTCCAATAGTTCTGCGTGGTGATCATTTTGAGGGATATTTTTTTTACAAGGATGAAGAAACTATTGTGAGACATGAACTGGCAGTTCTTCAGTCATAATGCTGTAAAAAGACAATCAATTATTTAAAGGACTGTACTGAAATTCGAACAATACCTGTTGTACCACCTCAAGGTGACTTAGGACAATGTGAGAAATTACACTGTGATTTTTGTGATCTTATGTCCCCTTTTTAAATATCATTAATACTGCAAGATCATGTGTCCCTTCCCTTCCCTCCCCATTTTGAATTTTTATAGCTTCAATCATGTCAATGGTTCAGACCAGACCATTCGCCATTCTCCAAACAGATCATCATCTTGAACAGTTTCCAGCCACTGGCCAGGTCTGTTTCAAACAGATGCCCTCTTAAAAATACACATCCTAGCCACAGTCATTGCTGCCCTCTGACATACAACAAAATAATCATACTTCCCAGGAATTACAGAGAGTTGTTTTCCATAAAATACAGAAGGAAGGAGATTGTAAATATTATTAGGCGGTGGTTTTACGGTCCTATTATTAGACACAATTTCAGTGTAACAGGTGAAATCGAGCTTACACAGATTGGAATCAATAAATCGATAGGGAGAGAGATCCTCCACCAGGGACGTCCGTAAAGTATACATCCTCAGTCGAGAAGTTGTTGGTTTCAGGATTTTGTTGTACAGACTACAGTGGAGATTCTTGAATGTGTATTGCGCTCCAAGGACCTCTTGTGAACAAAACCATACTTTCCTAAGCTACAAACAAGGTTCAGTGTTGGCAGGTTGCTGCATTGCCAACGTCTTACAGAGTAATCGCAAGATTTTAAATTTGATAAATTTGTGACCTTATTTTTATATTGTTGCTCTATTTAAGAATTTTCTTACTAAGATTTAAAGGTTGGGGACTGTCTCCCCATCCCGGTACTTAGGCAGGGGGGGCTCCTGTTCTTTCCTTAAGAAGTTACGCCCATACAGTGGGAAGAAATGTAACTTACGTGATACCTGTCGTAGGAAACTGTATTCAAGTCCTACTTGTGGGAAGACTTACAGATCAAGACACCAGTCTTCTCTAGTGTAGGTACAGTGGATATGCTGACACAAACATGAAAATAAACTACATTTAAGACCAAATTAAGAGCAAGGAGTAACAAGGAGAGACTCTAAATGGCCAGGAAGTGAAGCCACATGGTAACCATTCTGTTGTGCTCAAAACATTGCGTTAGGCTCATAAGAATAGCATGGGATGGTGTGATATATGTTCTAAAAAGTGGTGATAATTCGCATGTGGGTTGAAATGTCGACGTGTGGGGCATATTATTGCACAAACAGAACTCCCACCTGCCAAATGGAATGTCATTTCACAAGTAATTGCACTTAATTTGCCATTTATAGTGTTGAGTTTTCATGCTTAGAGTAGCCACCTTACTGTTCTAGTATCGTGCATTAAATGTTCAAATAGTGGCTTATGTGCCCACGAATGTAAGTACTGTATTTTGATTGTTAGGAATTAATTACGGATATTTTCCTTCATTCGTTATTGGAAATAATTTCTGCTTGTCAATTAATGAACAGTATTAACCTAATTACCCCAATCTATGTATTTCGAACATGGTTTGAGCTCTAGATTTATTGATCGTGGGTGTTAAGAGATTGATATGCCATTATTTGAATATTTTAGCATTTTGATCTCAAACCTCAGCCTTGACCTTGTTTATTTTGTTACCCAAACTGAATTGGCCTATTTTTTTTTTTAACACTTTGGAAATGTCTTGCATGTAACCCTGCAGCCCGGACACGGATTCATCTACCCTCCTAGGTATTCCTAGTAGGGGGCATAACAAGACACCTCCCACATCAATAGCAATTTAACACTTGAAACATTCACACGGTTACTATTATTGCGCGTGCATGCACAGAAGTGAGACTTTCCGTCATCCGCGACTATAAATGGAACCTTTTTTCGTGTTACTTTTCGTTGTATACCGGTACTTTGTTCTCAAGTGAATTTAAAAATGGCTAATTAACTAGAGGAACAGGTTATGGTATGGTAGGACGAGGTGGAGCAAGAATTAAGAACAAATTCTGAGGCAGATGATGATTTGTTGGAAGTTGGCAGTGCTACTGAAGTCCAAGAGGATAATATAGAACATAGCGATTCAGTGCTTCAGATGTTTCTGGCGATGAACTGCATAATGCTGGTGCACAGTACTAGGGGGAAAGATGGACGCACAAACTGGTACATCCATTGCCCACAATACGTTGCAATAACCAGATACAAGAACCTTGTTCAAAGCCTTTCTGGAGTAAAAGATGAGACAAAAATTGTTACCTCCCGCAGTGAGGCGTGGAGATCGTTTTTCCCTCAGGAAACTATTCAAGAAATTGTGGACTCCACATACAAATGTCAAAATTGCTTGAAAATTACGCTCGAGAAGGGGACGCTTGAAATACCGACTGTGAAGAAATAACTGCGTTATTTGGCCTATTCTATCTCCCTGGGGTTTTGAAGGTTCCTCATGTGAATGCAGAAGGCTATTTAACAATCTCTGCCTTATTTCTTTCTAACAGTTCCCACTACTGTCAATCCTTTCTTCAGCGAGTCTAAAGCCAGGGAAACCGATGAAAAATAATTATCCACAGTTAAGTTCCTTCCGGTATTCTCAATAGGATGTGCTAGTCGTTTGACGACCTCTCCAGGCTGGCTCACAACAGAGTGAGGTCCATCGGGTTGCTTTCCCTTATAAACTTCCCTTTTGTATGTATGCTTAATAAATGCGAGCGTCCGTCAGAGAATATAATTTTTAGATGCCATATTTAGACTGCTCTGATCTAAAACTTTTAATTATTCTCATTGGTCTGGCAAAATTAAAGTATCTTTTATGTAAATATCTATTAAGACACTTCGCGAAAGCAAATAAACGTATTACCGTCCCTTTCAAAACAATCATTTGTGTATAAAACTTGAAATTACGAAGGTGAGCAAAATCTCACCCGCGACTACTTCCATGAAAATTATACCGCGACCACTGCCGGGTTAAATATCGTGCAATAAAAACAATAACGCCACCACCCACTCAGTTCATATGATTCAATAGGCTATTTTAAATTTATTTAATACACATTCGTGAATATAATGGCAGGCTTACTGGTTTCTCAGTAATTATTTGCTTATTATTTGGTATAAGTTAAGAATCCAGGGGTCTGGTTGCCTGAAATCCCACAATAATTACAAGTTATAAAGACTGCATACCGGTATAATACATTCATTTCCCAAGTACTATACTATATTGTAATCCCAATGGACTGTTGCTTCTTGGTCTTTGTGCAGAACACGAACTTTTCATTACCAACACGCAGTTCCGGCTACCTAACCGCTTCAAAACCACGTGGATGCATCCTCGTTCCAAACATTGGCACATTCTTGATTATATCATTACCCGGCAATGTGATAAGAAGGACACTCTTATTACCAGAACAGCAAGGAATAGGGGGATGAACGTTGCTCACGTCCGCAGGATTTACCTTCTCATTGCCCTGCACGTGTCCCCTGGGTGGTGCTAAGCGAGCAACGGCTATAGGCAGCCAGTCTATCCTAGGATCTCCTGGCTATCAAATTATGTCAAATACACCATTTGGAAACAGCTCTTCTCAGAGCTCTTTAACAAGAAACATTGGTCCCACTATTCGAATTTTCCAACTCAATATAGAAAGCATCAGTAGAGCAAAGTGTGATTATCTCTCAAAAATGCTCAGAGAGAACAACATAGATGTTGTCCTTCAAGAGACGCATGCTGCTAATGAAGAACAACTCCGTACTAGAGGTCGTATTGCTGGGTACACGGCACTAGGAGCAACTTACCATGAATCATATAGAGTGGCCACATATGTCCGTAATAACATCAAAGAAGCTGAGCTACTATCTCAAAGCACAGAAGAAAACGTTCATCAGGTTGTCATCCGACTGAATAATGTCTCAATCGCCAACTTCTACAAGCCGCCGTGCATTTTATGGCCTCAATATGTTGTACCAACTGCAGAACATCCTGCAATTTATGTGGGGGATTTCAATAGTCATCATGAACTCTGGAAGTATTCTAAAACAGATGATTGTGGACTTAAATTAATGGACTGGTGCGAAAGTAACAACCTCCATCTAGTATTTGACGCTAAAGATCAAGGAACTTTTCGGTCAGCTGCATGGGGTAGAGATTCGAATCCAGATTTATGCTTTGTCAGCTCCAATATAAATGGAAATCCATTGCACACTACATGCAAAGTGATGGGAGATTTCCCTCATAGCCAGCATAGACCAGTAATACTCGAATTTGGTATCACAGTTCCCATTATACGATCAACGCAACGTCCCCGGTGGAATTTCCAGAAAGCCGATTGGTCTGCATTCTCTGTGGAGCTTGATAAATGCATTCGTTGGATTCCCCCAAATCACCAAAGCTATCAACGTCTTGTTGGTGCAGTTATATCTACTGCTAAGAAATGTATGCCCAGGGGCTATCGGAAAGAATATATTCCTGGCTGGAATACCGAGAGTGAGGAATTGTTTAAGAATTTTGAACAAAACAGAGATGCAGAAACGGCTGACAAACTTCTGGCTAGCTTGGATGACTGTCAAAGACAAAGATGGGTTGAAACAGTCGAAAGCTTAGATTTCACTCATTCTAGCAGAAAAGCCTGGGGTCTTCTTAGAAGGCTAGGAGGAGGTACACCAGTAGTAAAGAGTCAACATCAGGTGACACCAGACCAAATAGCTTCCCATATTGTAACAACTTCCCGAGCTCCATCTGACAAGAAGCATACGAAGTATGTTAGATACCAGCTTCGTGCTCTGAAATTATCAACACCTCGCATGTCTAGCTATTCACGTCCCTTTACAGCCTTTGTTGTTCAAGAGGCCCTCAAAGAACTAAAACCTGGCAAGGCACCTGGTTTCGATGGAATTCATCCAGAATTCCTCATACATATGGGAAACAATGCAAAGAGATGGATGGCACAGTTCTTCACAGATATTCTCCAGACTGGACAAATCCCACCCGACTTCAAGAAAGCTAAAATCATTTCCAAATTGAAGCCTGGAAAACCTGCAAATATACCTGAAAGTTACAGACCCATAGCCCTTCTTAGCTGTTGCTACAAACTCTTTGAAAGGCTTATCTACAACAGAATTGGGTCAACCATTTTAGAACTCATTCCTGTGGATCAGGCAGGCTTCAGACCTAACCGAAACTGCTGTGATCAAGTACTTTCATTAACATCTTACATTGAGGCCGGATTCCAGCAAAAGCTTAAAACATCTGCTGTCTTTGTGGATCTCACTGCTGCCTTTGATACCGTATGGAAGGAAGGATTGATTTATAAATTACTCAGAGCTATACCCTGCAGAACAATTGCACAGCTTATCAACAACATGCTCAGTGACAGAAAATTTCAGGTCTGTTTAGGTGAAAAGAAAAGCTCAGTGAGAAAACTGCATAATGGTTTGCCCCAGGGATCAGTTTTGTCGCCACTACTGTTTAATCTATACATCTCTGATCTTCCAGAAACAATATCCAGAAAGTTCTGCTATGCTGATGACTTGACCCTGGCCACACAACACAAGATCATTGAGAAAACTGAAGACATTTTGATTAAGGACTTATCCACCCTGACAGAATATTTCAGGAACTGGAGACTCAGACCCAGTGCAGCCAAGACGGAGGTCTCTTGCTTCCATTTGAGTAACCGGCTTGCTAACTTCAAACTAAATATTACCTTTTCCAATAGAGTACTTAATCACAATAGGTTTCCGAAATATCTTGGTGTTACCTTGGATCGGACTTATCCTTCAAGCAACATCTTTTGAACTTGTCGAAGAAACTGAAAACCCGAAACAATATTATTCAGAAGCTAACTGGTACTACCTGGGGATCTGCTGCGAACATCCTGCGCTCTTCAGCCTTAGCACTGGTTTTCTCTACTGCCGACTATTGTGCTCCAGTGTGGCTTAATAGCCCGTATACGAATACCAGCATGCGTCTTATATCTGGTACCATCAGACCAACTCCAGTCCACTGGCTCCCACTATTGCCTGGTATAATGCCACCTGACTTAAGAAGATCCAGTGCTCTTGTTCGAGAGTACAAGATCTGCAAGAATCCTCTGCTACCTGTTCTAAGCGACATACCAGCACTTAGTCTCCAAAGATTGAAATCACGACATCCACCACTTTGTGATGCAGCTCTGAAGACATCCACCAACTTCGATGCTTTGGAGGAACGAAAGGCCGCTGGAATAACTCCACTGACTTGCCCCTACATAACATCTTCAGAGGTGAAAAAATTGCTAACGGATTCCAACTACCGCGTGCAACTTGGTCCAGACTGAACAGGATCAGGACAGGTCATGGAAGGTGCAGGGATTCCCTCTATAAGTGGAACTTTGTACCTTCTCCAGAATGTGATTGTGGAGCCCCTCGCCAGACCATTCCCCACATTTTAAGCGAGTGTCAACTACGGGCTTATCCAGGTAGATTGGAAGACTTTGTATCACCAACAGCGGAGGCACTGCAGTGGGTTCAAAAGTTGGACATTCAGCATTGATGGATAACTCTAATGCCTGACGTGAATCAATGTTTTTTGTTATTGTGTATATATTGTATATATTATGTATATAATTTCCTTGCCATACGCTACTAACTAGCAAGGAATATAGACGATTGTTGGACAGATCATAAACTTCTTATATGTAAGCTCAGGATATCCATCAGACCTAAACCACCTAGGAACATCAAAAATTTGCCAAGAAAGAAGTTTAATACATCCAAACTTCAGGATGAATCCATGTGTAAACATTTTGGAAACAGGATCGTCACCCAGTTATCAGAAAACCCAGTAACCAATGACATTCAGCCACACTACAGAAGATTACCACACAGTCAGCTGAGGAAACCATTGGATTTATAGTGCAGAAAAGACAAGACTGGTTTGATGACAACAATGAAGAAATTCTGTCTCTCATCAATGCCAAAAGGAATACCTATCTTGCCCATCTTCAAGACCCAACTTCCAACACAAAGAGAGATAAACTACTGGAACTCAAGGGTAAATGCCAGACACAGATAAGGCAGATTAAAAATACTTGGTGGCAACAGAAGGCTCAGGAACTGCAGAGACTATCGGATGCTCGAGGCTTGAGGAACTTCTATGCAGTACTCAAGGAAATATATGGACCATCTCGCTCATCATCAGGTACACTGAAAAGCGCTGATAATTCTACTACCTTTACTGATAGTCAAGAAATCTTGGAATGCTGAAAGGAGCACTACTCCAATCTCCTAAATCGTCCATCAGCAGCTGCTGAAGACTTCCCTCTGTGATGTGCCGCAACAACCTGAACAACTGTGGTTGGCAGTACCTCCTACTTATCATGAATTCAGTGCAGCTCTCACCCAATTGAAACCCAGAAAAGCACCTGGCCCAGATAACATCCCTCTGGAACTAATTCAAGCCGGAGGTCGTTCCCTCAAAACAAGGATTTTCACCCTTATCCTCAGAATATGGGAATCAAGAAAGGTACCTGGAGACTTAAAGAATGCCACTATCGTCGCTATCTTTAAAAAGAGTGATCACAGTGTTTGTGGCAACTACCGTGGTATATCACTGCTATCAATTGTGGGGAAGATTCTTGCAAGAATTCTACTTAACCGCCTCAAGGTTATCTCTGAGAAGATCCTCTCAGAGTCACAATGCGGATTTAGAGCTTCCAGAAGCACAATTGACTTGATTTTCTGTGTGAGACAGCTACAAGAAAAATGTAGAGAACAACAGAATCCACTCTTCTTAGTCTTTTATGACTTGGAAAAGGCATTGGATTCGGTTCCAAGACCAGCCATGTGGACGGTGCTGAAGCGGTTTGGTTGCCCTCAGCGTTTTGTAGATCTAATCAAGGCTCTCCATGATGACATGACAGGTCAGGTTTGCCATCAGAATAAGATGTCCGATGAATTTCCTATTACCCATGGACTGAAACAAGGATGTGTACTGGCTCCAACGCTTTTCGTTGGCTGCAATGCTTTATGATTCACCCACAAACATCCCAGGTGTGGAGGTCAAGTATCGTTTTGATGGAGGGCTTTTCAACCTAACTCGTCTCAGCTCCTTGAGGAAAACTCAGGTTACTAAGGTTACTAACATGTTGTATGCAGATGATGCTGCGTTGCCAACTCTCACACCAGAAGAGCTGCAAGAGTCAGTTAATTGTTACAAAAGTGCATGTGATCGCTTTGGTCTTACCATAAATGTCACCAGGCACACCTCTTCCTCAGTTCAATATCTCCATCTCAAATTTGCCATTAGAACAGGTAAACCACTTCTTGTACCTGGGCAGTACCATTTCTGTGAGCTGTACCTGTGAGCAGGATGTGGATAAGAGAATTGGCGCAGCCCATGCAGCATATGGACGATTAGCGCACCGGGTCTTCATGAATAAAGATCTGTCCATGAGTACAAAGCTTATGGTGTACAAAGCAGTAGTCATTTCTACATTGTTGTATGGCTGTGAAACGTGGACCCTTTACAGACGTGATCTTAGGAAGCTTGAGCGTTTCCACCTACAAAAACTTCGATCAATCCTGAGGATTAAATGGGAAGACCGCATTACCAATATTGCTGTTCTGGAAAAGGCTCAAATCAACAGCATAGAATCATCCATAATAGGTCACCAATTTAGATGGATTGGTCATGTCCATCGGATGGATGATGAGAGATTACCTCGTCGAATGCTATATGGTGAGATATGCAATGGCACCAGACCTCATGGTGGTCCTAAGAGGCGCTACAAGGACCAATTTAAGCAGACCCTGAAATTGACAGGTCTTGATTCACAAACCTGGGACACGCTGGCTGAAGACCGCTCAACTTGGCGCCGTACCATCTCGGAGACTGTAAAGACGTTTGAAAGGGACCAACGCACACATGAAGAGGCCAAGCATCAAGCTAGGAAACTTCGAGCAGCCCAACTACGTCCTCCTCCAGCAATACCATGTGACTTGTGTGGACGCTTGTTCCATGCCAGGATTGGACTCTTTAGTCACCTTAAACACATCCACAAACTGGACTGAAGGAAGAAGATTTATACTCGGATTCGAGTTAAAGCCGATGATGACTATATTTTAGATCGGTGTATTTCTCTAGTTTATGTTGTAAAATTAAACGTTTTACGGCAGTTTACATGATTTACCAGTGCGTCGAAAGGTATTGTGACGCTAGCCAGCAAAGAACAAATATTCGTTGATTTCCATTGACATATCGTACAACTTCGTACTATATGTGCTCACGGTTATTTTACTGGCAATCATAGTTAAATCCCATTAATAAATTAGTCTATGGTAGGCTCCATTTTAACGCTGGAGCTGAGCTAGTATGGGGGCGTGGTCAGAGCTTCAACTCTCTGCATGCATTAGCACTCCTTATTACTCCTTGATTAAGAGATACTTCAGTGTTATTTGAAAATATATTTAGTTACCGGTACTAAGTAAACTAGAAGACCCATGCTGCTCCACAGCATTTATTTCAACAATCCTACAGCACTTCTTTTCATATGTCATTTGCTGTTTGCATTTGTTTGTGCTAGTGACATGAACAGACAGTTGTACCTTTGCCTTTCATTTTTAGCCTGCTTTTCACATTTTGCAAAAATGATGAATAGGTAGACTTATGAGTAAGGACCGGATTTTTTGAAAATGCATATTTTGTGGGTTTATTGGATTTATTGCATATTCTGTACATAACAGCATACTATAGCATATACATTTCAAATTAAGTATAATTTAAAACATCTTGAACTAAATTGGTATTGCCTGCATGTTGGACATCCAAAAGTTTGGTGCTTTTCAGTCGGTCAACACGAATGTGTTGTTTACTTACGCAACACTGAAAAATGGCTTCAAACCCCACAATGTTGGACATCCATTGTAAGAAACTTTCTGAGCAACAGATAACAAGATAACAGTATTTTAATCCTGGCTATTTCAAGAAGGGAATGGGGTAAGACATTCCTTTCACAATCCTGGTAGCCAGTAGCCTGTTGTTTGTTTTGTGAAGAGTTTCTTCAGTAAAAGTGTTAGTCTGCATATCCTTTGCTCAAAATGCCTAAAGATAAGAGCAGCAGAAAGTATTTATTAAATAAGTGGGTGTCAGGTAATAGTGATTATTCATCTGATGACATTGTCTATTGCCAAATATGCTGGAAGGAAGTGAAATGTGAAAAGAAATTTCAACTTGAACAACATGCAAAATTGACTGCACATATTACGGGAAAGAAGAGTGAATAAGATTGGCTTATAGTTAAGTGCATATTTTTCAATTTTTAATGCTTATTTTCTACTTTTTAGAGCATAATTGCATGCATACTTTAATCGTTTTTAGTGCATAAATGTCCGGTCCCTACTTATGAGATCAGTCCAGGCAAATGTGTGTGTATCTGCCTGTTCTTCTCTCTGTGTGCCATTTTTCAGTGTTGCCTGTATAAACAGTTATTTGTAGCTCTTCAGTCGGTCGAAACGAATTTGCCCAAAGACTGTGCGGGGTACAATGTATGTAATATACATACGTACAAAACGTAAATAACACTCCTGGAAAAAATTACATGTATGAGTTGGGATCACTGTTATTCATGTCCTACTGCTCCAACTCCATTCCATTGAGAAAGTATGTGCTAGAATATACATAGGTTGCTCTTTTAGTTTTGGCAACTATGTTATAAATTGATAAATAACACACCTACATGGTTCCAAGTTTCATAGGCCCTCGATGTAGTCTCCAGCACTGCGTACAACGTGTTCCCAGCAACGCGGAAGCCGTTGGATTCCGTTGGCACTGCCCAATGTATCGATGGTGCGAAGAGAGCGCTCGGCAGCCTGCACAACATCTCCAATTGTAGGGTAGTGGTTCCCGCGCAGTGGCTTCTTCATCTTCGGGATGAGATCAAAGTCGCAGGGACTTAAGTCGGGAGAGTAGGGGGGATGATAGATCACCTCCCAGTTTCAGCGATTCATCAATGCAGACACAACTTCTGCTGTGTGTGCCCTACTATTGTCATGCAGAATGATGGGCGGAGTATCGATGTGGTGTCGCCGTTTCCTTCTCAGAGCTGTTAGGAGATGGTCTTGCAGAAACGAACAATAGTACGCCGCATTAACGGTTTGCCCTGGGGGAACGGTTTGCTTTATTTTCACACCATCCCAATCATAGGCAAGAATCAACATTACCTTCACATTGGTGGGGGTTTGTCGAACTGTTTGTTTTCGTGGTGGTCCGTGGTGCCGCCACTCATTCGATTGGCGTTTCAACTATGGCCCAAGTCTCGTCAATGGTTATGATACGCCGTAAGAAGTCCTCTCCTTTGCGCTCATAACGCTGCAAGTGCGTACGAGAAGCATCATATTGCAGCCATTTCTGCATGTCGGTTAAGTCATGCAGAACCCATTTTGACGCAATTTCAGGCAGTCCTTCAGGATGTGGAGGACAGTCGAATTCGCCAGTCCTGTATCTTGCGCTAATTCACGAAGCGTTACGTTCCGATCCGCCTCCACTAACGCGGACACCATCTGTACATTTTCATCACTTACTGGTGGGTGACCACATCGAGGCATGTCCTGCACACGTTCGCGCCCATCTCGAAAGGCTGCAACCCATCTTGCTACCGTTCTGTAAGGTAACGCAGATGCACCGCATGCCTCTTGCAGTCCTTGGTGACACTCTCGAGCCGTGCGAACCTAGCACACTGAATTGTTATCCACGTTCTCTGCTCCTGCTTCGAAAACATTGCGACCGTCTTGCGCGAGCGCTTGCCCACAACTACTCATCTAACAGGCACCACTGCATACGAATGGGGGAGGGGACGGACGAGGTCATGTGCTCTAAGGGAGGGGATACAGGTTAGCTACTTTTGGTAACAATGGCAGAGTCCAACACCGTTGCAACATAAAGCAGTAGCATCGTTGCCAGAACTAAAAAAGCAACCCTTGTATGAGTGGTCTCATGCCAGAATGAATTAAGCTACATTCTTTTAAATATTGAGTTATTCACAGTTTTAAAACTTTGAGATTTCATTTTGTATTATGCCAAAACGAACTATCTGACAACTCGGCTCGTATTGTTGCTGTAGCAAGGGATTTCTTTGGCAGAAGATTGGTACTATTCATTTCTTCCTTCATTATTGGTTGGCCACACTGGCCAAAATATAATAATGTACTCATTATCGATTGTGCAGCGACCATGGGTTTACCATTCGTGAACATGGTAAAAAGGTTTTAACATTTCGAACTGATGCCATCTTGAATTTTTGAAAACAATTGAACATGAGACATGTCTATACTAAGCTCTGAATAAATATTCGCTGTTCTTAGCATCTCGGGTGATAGTTAGCAAGAAAAGTCATTTGAAATATTTGGAAATCACTTGGCCGCCATGTTGCTTTTGTGTTTCTCAGGTTATGGAAAGTTGCATATATGTACTTAGTTATTAGTCCTCTTATTACCATACAAAAATTCAGTTTCATTGCTTAAAGCTGGGAGCACACTGCCTCCATTCCGTTCAGTTTGCTAACGGTTCTGTTTCTCTCGTATCCGTTCGCATCAGTTCGCCAGGAGCACATTGTCTCAATCTCCGTCAATCCTGTCTTGGAACACCACTGCGAGAACAGTAATGTCGAGTTCATATTCTTCCAATGATGAGGGGGAAATTATAGCTATAGCTTTAGCCTGTGAAGTAGCCGAGAAAAAATAAATAATATTTTGGATTCATGACATAAATTTAAGAAGGGAGCAGTGCGGTGAATATTACCTTCTCTTTGCGGACTTTGTAATTGATATCTCAGGCATACAGCATAGCTAAAGTCATTAGATTCCCATAAATGAAGACGAAATGTATGTTCATTACTTTGTCCTATGTTGTTGCTTATTTTACGGGCTGCGACATCGTGGTCATAGAGCTGCATGTATTTTGGTGTGTGTTTGTGTAATTTTGTGTGACAACCTGTGTTATTGTGATGGCTGTACTAGAGCATGTATTTGTACATTGAGGATAGGATTAATGTGTTTCTAAGTTGTTTCTCTAAGTTAATAAAAGCTGTTGTCAGCCGTAATATTTATTTATCATTATTATTTATCACAATAGTATGCATCCTTAGAAACACGTATTTGCCCTTTTATGAAAGTAATTAAAGTAAAGTAGACCACCTCGTTGTGTAGCGACTAGCGTTCTTGCTGCCGAAGGTCCGGGTTCAATTCCCGGTGTGAGGGCTGGAACAGGGGTACATTCAGCCTCGTGAGGCAAAACTGAGGAGGGTTCGATTCCCACCTCAGCCATCCTCGAAAAAGTTTTCCGTAGTTTCCCCCACTTCTATACCAGGCAAATTCTGGGATGGTCCCTAACACAAGGCCATGGCCACCTCCTTCCCAATCCTATCTTCAATTTACAAATACACATACTAGTACAGCCATGATAATAACACAGGTCATCACACAAATTCCACCAACGTCCAAAAATACACGGGGCTATATGACCGCGATTTCGCAGCCCCTAAAATAGCAACAACATATAAAGTAAAGTAAATAACAAACAGTTCACGTCCTCGCTAACCATCCCTCATACATTTTTGATCACCCATATCGTAAAGAATAGGATGTGTTTTTTCAACTTCAATGAGCAGTTCCTCATTGATCGCAATCATTGCACTAAATAATAGTAACAAAGCAGTACAATACAATCGCAATCTGTCTTTCGTCAACTTTCCTTGTGAGGGCAAGCTTGATTGAGGGGATGGTGGGGGAATGGGCTGAAGAGTGCAGTACTGATACAGTGTACAGCTGGACATTAGGTTGCATTGTCAGCAAGTCGCCCAAGGTCAACGGAACGGATGCAGTGTACTCCCAGCTACGGTTTCGGAGATGTGAACCGGTGGAATATATTGTATGGACGCCATTTTGGATTGTTTCCTATATAGACTACATAATTATATGCCAGCGATGAATATTCTAATGATAGTTCTCTATACCAACCTACATTTCTATTGCTTGATTAGGACACGATAAATGAAAATGAGATTTAAAATAAATTGCACTGCCACCATTTTTAAGTTCTCATAAAATTCCATTAAATTAGATGTCAGTATATTAAGGCTTGTATGAAAATATACCATGCCAAGTTTCACAGTGCTCGAATGAAAAATCCATTTAAATTTCACGTCGCCACCATGTTAATTTTGTACTCGCCAGGTTATTGAAAGTCACATAGGTCAACTTATGTTAATAGCCACTATCAACATACGAAATTTCAGTTTGATTGCTGTAATAGATTCGTACATATTGAGAACCGTCTAAATATTATGGATGGTCTCCATGCTGGATTGTTATGTACTCGTATGTAGGCCATAGAGTTAAGGGGGCAAGATGGAAAGCACGTGCAAGATGGAAATTAATGATTTCTATTTTCGCTGTAAAGATGGTGCCTTTGTCTTTGTAAGAGTGCATAGAGAATACAATTCTGAGGAAGAAAGGATATAAGAACTTGTAGTGGCAACATTGGCATCATGTGAACAGCTGATTTTGGTGCCTTCTGACCTGTTTATATTTCACGGTAAGTGTGAATTTGATTCTAACTAAACTAAATTTGAACATACTGGTCCTCAAGACTTTTCAAAACTTCGTAATAGCCTTCAACGTTCCTTGTATTCAATATCTTAGACATTACACCGAGGAACAAGAGACATAACTGTACTTTTCAGCAGCATGTTGGTATTTTAGATTATGAGGGCAGCATGGAAAGCTTTCCATCTTTCCCCCTATGATTTAAAAAAGTAACTCATGGTTATGAATGGCAATAAGCAAAGTGTTTTGTTACTTGCAGCTTTTAAAACAAACTAAAATAACCTAGGAATATGCACGCCATGTCTATAATAGAAAATAATCAGTTCACGGTTGAATGTTTAATTTTTATTTCGTTTTAGTTTGTGCATAACTATAAGAAGAAAAGTAACCATGGTAATTGGACAGAAGAGAACATGCAGCGAGCTATGGATGAGGCCAAGCGAATAAGCATAGCGGAGGCATCTAGGCGATATAGTATTCCACTTGGCACCTTACACCGGCATCTAAAACCCGGATCATCTAAACCAATTCTTGGACAGTACAAGCAAATGTTTTGTCCTGAAATGGAAATTGTGCAGCATGCTTAAGAGTTGGACAATGAATACAATGGGTTGACAAGAGAGCCACTTCAAGAATTGGCCTATTTATTGGCTCACAAGAACAGCATACCTAATCCATTTCAAATTGGAAAAGCAGGCAGAGCCTGGTTTGAGGGATTTATTAAGAGGCACCCTGAGTTATCATTTAGAACACCAGAATCTACCAGTATAGCTCGGTGTTCAGGATTCAACAGGGAAATGGTCAATAGATTTTTTGACAAGTGTTGGGAAGTTTACGAACAATATGGAGTTGTTCAACGTCCTCTTGATGTGTGTAAGTTGTGTCTAGTAAGGGCAAAAGGCAAGTTGGGGTTATTAATACCGCTGAAATAGGTGAACTCACTACAGTTATTGCTTGTTGGAATGCTGCAGGCACATTTCTTCCACCATGCTTTGTATTTGGCAAGAGAAAGGGAGTACCTGGATTCTGGATGGATAAATGCAAGTATCATTCATGAATGGTTGATGTACTTTGTGGAAAGTATTCGACCTTCTCTTCAGCACACATGCCTCTTAATTCTCGACAATCATGCTGTTCACCTAAATTTGCAATCCATTGACCTGGTTCGAGAAAATGGAGTGATAATGGTATCCGTGCCTCCCCACACAACCCACAAGCTGCAACCCTTGGATGTCACTGTCTTCAAGTCTTTTAAGGATAGTTTTGAAATGGCAGTGGACTCCTTCCAGAAAAATCACCCCGGTCTGAGAATAGACCAGTATGATGTGCCTCAGCTAGTTAAAACAGCTTTTGAGAAAAGTGCAACCATAAGTTCTGCTACATCAGGTTTTAAGAAATGTGGGATATGGCCTTTCAATAGACATGTGTTTTTAGAGGATGACTTCGCACCCTCCATGGTACATTTTATTCCTGAAGATCCAGCCCTGACACGTGATCTCCCAACTACTGAGTTCAACAAAGAACCTGCTGCACCTGACGGTCCTTCATGTGATGTCCTTCCTGGTTCAAACCGTGTCTACTCCATTAATGGAACCCCTGCTGCACCTACCAGTTCCCTTGGTAAACAAAAGTTTGATGCTTTGATCCAAGTGTATTTATTAATCCCATGTATTTTTTTTTTTTTTTTCAGGATTAGGGAATAACCCATCTCATTTGGGTACAATCATGTTGACCTACTGAAAAGCATCAAACTTTTGTTTACTAAGGCAACACTGAAAAATGGCTTCAAACGCCATAAAGTTTCCTTGGTGTTGCTTCTAAAAGTTTTGCTACAATTTCATCTCCATTGTGTGACATTGGTTCTGTTGTTTCTCAAGCCCTTACCAGTTCTCCAGTCAGGGAGGAATTTCAGTACCAGCTTTTACCGTCTCTCCACAAGATATTTTACCTCTCCCTAGAGCAAATAAACAAGTGGGAAACAAGCGACACAGCAACAGCCCGAAATCTGAAATATTGACGAGTTCACCATTTAAGAATGAGCTTCTACAGAAACAGGAGAAATCATCAAAGAAACGCTTACTGCCTGAACTAAATGCTTCATCTGACAATAAGAACAGACGTGAGCAGCTGGTTGAGGGACAGGGAAAAATATTGCTGTCGAAGCCTCCTGTAGATAATTCTGCTCCTAACGAAAGGGCTTTCTGCCTCGTAATGAATCCTATGTGGATAGTGCGAGTGAAGAAATGTGGATTCAGTGCAACTTCTGTGGGCAATGGGCCCATGAAGATTGCACAGACTATGACAATAAAAAAAAATAATTTACATTTGTGACTTTTGCCGTGTGAAGTAAAGACAAATACTTGTTCAATTAAACAGTGAAATATTGATCTCAGATTGTTTTAAAAACAAAGAAAACATGTAAAATGGCAAGTTTCCATTTTGCCCTCTGTATCATTCCATCTTGCCCCCAATAAGAGGGCATGATGGAAAGAATGCATACTTTTGTAAATAGGCAGATTGCTCTCAAGTAGAACAAACCCATCTATACTAATATAATAAAGCTGAAGGGTTTGTGTGTTTAAACGCGCTAATCTCTGAAACTACCTGTCCGATTCGAAAAATTCTTTTTTATATGATAGCCAGATTCAAGATGAGTAGTTCAGGCTATGTAGCATTAGGCTACACCTCTTAGGTAACCTTAAAGATTGATTTTTGTTCAGTAAGTCGGAAGAACAAGCGCTACCGAACAGCTTTATCCGCATGTGCTGGCGTTATGGTTAGTGATACGTACACCTTTTCACCGATCTGAACCAAAATTTGTATACTTACCCTTTGGAACCCTGCGAGTAACACTGTCTACGTGAAATTTATGACAGACCAGTCCATTCCCTGCATTTAGGCCCTTTAGCACAAATCTACACTTTTTCACCAATCTGAACCAAAATTTGTATACTTACCCTTTGGAACCCTGCGAGTGACAATGTCTACATGAAATTTCGGACAGACCACTCCATTCCCTGCATTTAGGACCTTTGGCACAAATCTACACCATTTCACCGATCTGAACCAAATTTGTATAGGCCTACTTACCCTTTGGAACCCTGCAAGTAACACTGTTTACATAAAATTTTGGACAGACCACTCCATTTCCTGTAATTAGGCCCTTTGGCCCAAATATACACCATTTCACCTATCTGAACCAAATTTTACATACTTACCCTTTGGAACCCGACGAGTAACACTTTCTACTTGAAATTTTGGTCCGACCACTCCATTTCCTGCATTTAGGTCCTTTGGCACAAATCTACACTGTTTCACCGATCTGAACCACATTTTGTATACTTACCTTTTGGAACCCTGCGGGTGACACCATCCCCTTTAAATTTTGGACACACCACTCCATTCCCTGCATTTAGGCCCTTTATCACAAATCTACACCATTTCTCCTAATTGCACCAAATTTTACGTACACTTTTAAACCCTGCTGGTAACACTGTCCACTTGATATTTTGGATAATGCTCTCCATTCCCTACATTTAGAATATCATACAAAATGAAGTTGGAAACAGCATATTAAGGCCCTAGAACCATTCATGTCCGTAGTAGTGTAACTGTAAGAGTATTTTAATAAGTCTATTGTTGACAGGCAGTTCTGGCTGCATCACGTCACCCCTACCAGTGTTCTGGTGTAGAATTGCGAAAATAGTTGCATCTTGTGCTGTTTTTAAATTGCAATCACAGAGAGTAATTAATGCAAAAAGATTTCGTAGGCCCCTTAAAACAGTTCTCATCATGAAAATATTATGCCTCTGTATAAGTGCAATGGTGTTGGTGCAGTAGACGACATTATTGGCCTCTACATTTCTAACAGCCAATGAGATATAGGCCCTAGGTGGTGTCTTTTATTAAACTTACTCCTCTTTCTAATATTTTATTTAAATTTGTTTGTAAATTACATGTGTCAGTGCTGTAGTTAGTAAATAGCTGTTTCCCTATTCATATGAAAATCCACAGCCTGTTTCCAGTCTCCGACCGGGTCAGGAATGGAATGAATGAAGCCCCCATCTAGCGGCGAGAATATGAACTGTGCCGGCTGCCGAGGCCTGACGCACTCCTCTGGGGCAATGATTAAATGAATGACAGATTAAATGATAGTGGAAAGTGTTGCTGGAATGAAATTTTGACAGGGAAAACCGGAGTACCCGGAGAAAAACCTGTCTGCCTCCGTTTTGTCCAGCACAGATCTCACATGGAGTGACCGGGATTTGAACCACGGACCCAGTGGGGAGAGGCCGGCGTGCTGCCGCCTAAGCCACGGAGACTTTGTTTCCCTATTCATAATTATCATTATTATCATTACGCGAAAATGACCTGAATGTTTCGTCCATTATACTGTACTACTTATCACTAAGTTACAACCACCACCACCACGAAAAGTTATATTATAAAAATATTTTTTTCTGTTAGTTTAAGCATCATGTAGAATTCGGTATCATCCATAAAACAAATAAATCCACCAGGTGAAGTCGGGCACTACTGCTAGTAATTGATATTTATGTAGTACTGTAATTATAAACCTTTGAAATACCATACACTCTTTATTTTCGAAACAGCATGTCTAATGTTAATTTTTTTCATGAAATGCTAACCTTTCCATATTTCCCCCTTGTCCCCTATGTACCATTAGATGAAGATTATTGATTAGGTTCATTATTCAAACGTTCACTTCGATCGCATGATTAGGACACAAGAAATAAAAAATTAATTTTAAAATTTCACACAGCCGCCATCTTGGGGTTATGAAAACAATTGATTAAAATCAGATGCCTGTATACTAAATTTAGAATAAACATTTACCGTACCAAGTCACTGCGCTCGTATGATTAAATCGCGGCATAATTCCATTTAAATGTTTTCACTTCGCTTGGCCGCCATGTTGGTTTTGCACTTATCAGGTGTTTGAATGTCTCATGGGTAAACTTCTAGTAGTACTCTTTGCACCGTACAAAATTTCAGGGTGATATGTTACTGTTGTAGAGATATAGTATGCCAGTGAAATATTTCGCGCTTCCGCCATGTTGGATTGGTGAAACTTATAAAAAAAATTGAAAGGCACGGTCGAGGTCGGACAACGTAGTTGTTTGTGCTTACCGATTTTCATTGAAATTGCTTCGACCGTTTAGATTTTATTAGGGACACACACACACGAACAGAGGTGATCTCATAAGCTTTTTTTTTTTTTTTTTTCTTCTTCTTCATAAATGAAAACAGGCTATAGAGACCTGCCGAGTTTGGATTCAAACCGCCTGAAATTCGATTCTTAATCAATTTTCAAGCATGCTGCCCGCTATAGAAGCGTCACATGATAAATTGGTATCGATGTAACGTGACTGTATAGCATGTATAAGGTTCACGGATGGCACCTAATGTTGTTGAGCAGTTGCCTTTCATAATTTCTAACAAAATCTATCTGTAATAGCTGTATCGCTATAAAGATTATACATCCTTAGGTCAGTGGCGGCTCGTGGGGTGTAAGTTCGGTGCAGCCCAACACACACTCGTGTGCAGTAAACGCATACCTTTTGAATAGGTGTGTTGGGTCAACTAGCTAGAAGAAAATCTGGTGTCTGGGTGATGCTTTGGGAAGACAATGGCATACAAATCATCCGCTGTATAATTTTCATGCACTTACTTTAAATAGCACAACATAAGTATAAAATTAACCAAAAGAGCAAATATTACTCACATTCGGTCACGTCTATTGCTTGTATGTTAAATCTATTCTTCGGTCCTTTGAAGCAGCGAACTTGTCTATGATGCCATCGTAAAAGGGCATTGTATTCATCAAGTCGTTGAGCAGTGACTTATCTAGGGATATGGTTGCCAGCGCAGTCAGCCTCTCCTGGGATGTTGAATTCCTTAAGTATGTTTTAAGGCACGTAAAGCTTCTTTCTACTGAGGAACTGCTAGACGGTATAGTAAGTATTAAACAAAATAATTTATACGCTTCTTTGAACACGTCCTTTACTTCATTCTTATTGAGCGACAAAATTATTTCCTCCAAACTGGTATTTTTGTAGGTAGAATCAGAATAGATGTACTGACGTTCGTTTTTTAACCTGTGTGTGTCAAATATCGTGAGATAAGAGATTTTTAAGTTCTCTAGAGCATCAAGAAGGAGGATTTTAGAATATTCTTCAAACTTAGAGCTATCTCCTAAGGAAAGAAACTTGAGCTTCTGCATATCTTGAAATCTTTTATCAATTTCTATGGAGACTATATCCAATATCTCAAAATACAGCACTCGATACTTAAGAAATACCTCGTTCTCTGTTTTTAAACCAGAATGTATTTTAAGTTCAATTTTAGTTTTCTTCTCAGTCATATGAAAATTGGTTTTAAACGTTTTTTCATTCCCTTTACCTAGTTTCAGTTGCCGTGTGGTGTTTATTTTTGAGAGGCAGAAGTAAATGTCTAGAGACTTCTTTTGGAGCACGTAAAATAACATATTAGCAAGCTCAAAAATGTCATTGAATACTATTGATAAAAATGTGAATTGGAAGCTATTAAAGTTATTAGACAACCCTTCTGATTGACGAATGGTCTTTTCGTCTGACTGAGGGTAGTACATAAGTCTTTCAAAAATATATTTAAATCCCTCCCACTCCTCGACAACAACGTTTAAAAGTTTTCCATGTGACGACCAACGTGTATCCACACCAGATGGTATTCGTTACGCAATTACTGAATCAGCGACGGAAGTTCTTTTGGCTGATGAATGAAAAAATGAGGGAATACCACCCAGGCTCGCAAAAACAAAAAAACGGCACTCTGACATGTTGCTAATACTTTGCTTTACTACTAGATTTAATCGGTGTGCCAAACAATGTACAACTAATGCTTGAGGGGCATCTTCCTTGACCTTAGTTTGAAGACCGTTTAGATGAACTGCCATGACATTAGCTCCGTCATAACACTGGGCAATCAATTTAGTTTGTAGAAAATTCACTTAAAACAGTCTGAAGCAAGTGGAACAAAGTAATCGCTGTACGGTCCGAACTATCATAAAAGCCAAGAGAGCGTTCCACTAGCGCACCTTTGTAGGTATCACCGAACACTGCGATTTCTTTGTGATGTCAGTTGTATCGTCGACCTGAACTGAAAAGAAAGGGGTTTCTAAAATTTCTTCTTTCATAGCATCCCTAATGAAGGTATAGATGCAGTCTATTAGCTCACACTGGTTTTCGATTCTCCGCTAAAATCTTTCTTTATCGAAGCATAATGCTGTTGCATTCTAATGAGCTGCTGCAGACTAGAAGTTTCTACAGTTCTTTGAAATTCCCTCTATTTAAGGAGGAGTCGCTCTCATCATGGCCTCTAAATGCCATTTCCTGTTTAGACAGAAATAAAACTGCATCGATTGGTAATCGCATGAAAAGTCTGTTAAGCCTCATATTCTCATTAAACGTTGTGATGTAATGACGAGCATTTTCTTTTAAAGCGTCAGCAATTTGATTCCTTTTAAGTTCTTTAAATCCCACGGCACTTTTTATATGCTCCGAGGAACCTTCGTGCTTGTGGAAAGACCTAGTAGCCCAGGACATATTTTCAAATCCTGTGTGATTCCAGACTCCCTGTTTCACTCCAACAATAAGACAAGGCCAACAAAAGAATTTCTTCAAATACTGATTACCGCATAACCACGGATAACTACTATACCAAGATACCTGGAAATTTCGCGTGTGCACCTTTCCGGAGGCAGAACCTGTTTTTTTTTTTTTTTTTTTTCTGATATGTCAAAAGTGGTTGGGGTTGATTGATAAAATTTCTTTTTTATCCTCCTCCTTCCATTTAGAAAACGGAGTTTCTCTTAAAATACAAACGTCACCGTAGCACCATAACTTGTCAAGATATTTCAGTTTTAGTAAAAGGTGAAATTTCTTCCCAATTATTTTAAGATTTTTCTGCAGTTGGAAGCACTGGTGTAATTTTCAATATGGTTTTTTAAATAGTTTATTTACCAGAAATTATTTTAGTCAATTGAATAAATCTTCCCCCCCACCAAAAAAAAAAGCCATCAGGAGTAAATAACAGGTAGAATGCTCGATAAAGTATTATGTCATCAATAGTTGCAGAACAGAGAATACACCAATAAAGAAGGTATGTTGCAACACTGTTAGGTCTATTATTGTTAGGCTAATTTAAACAGCGCTGTTTTAAGGTAAGCCTAACGGTCGCTGTGGACCTCATTCTTGTTTATTATTATTATTATTCAGAGGAAACTGTAATACACTTGAAATGAAATGAAAATCCACAGCCTGCTTCCAGTCGACCCGCATTCGACCGCCCGGGTCAGGGAATGGAATGAATGAAGCCCCCCATCTAGCGGCGAGGATATGATCTGTGCCGGCTGCCGAAGCCTGTCGCACTCCCCTGGAGCAATGATTAAATGAATGACAGAGGAAATGAAATGATAGTGGAGAGTGTTGCTGGAATGAAATTGTGACCGGGAAAACCAGAGCACCCGGAGAAAAACCTGTCTGCCTCCGCTTTGTCCAGTACAAATCTCACATGGAATGACCGGGATTTGAACCACGGACCCAGCGGTGGGAGGCCGGCTGTCGCCTAAGCCACGGAGGCTCTAATACACTTTAAATAATAATAATTTAATACGAACCTTTTAAAACAAATCGAATAACTTTACCTTCTATCAGTGAGCGATGCGTTTTCCTCGTGCAGAGAAAATTATTTGTAAAAGCTGTACCTATATAATGAAATGCGGGCCTCAGTTTGCTATACATAACAATAAAAACTTGCATTAACTTACCAAAGATTTATCCAGTTTTGGCTTCTTTATGACAAAGCGGTCCATTTTTAAACACTCGCTAATGTGACAAAAAGAAAAGAGCAACTATCAAAGAACTTGCGACTCTTCCTCAACACTAACACATTACTAACCCCATAAGACTTCCAGAGTGTCGCGAAGTACAGCCTACACATAACTTGGGAAGGTTAGTTCCAAATCTGTTTCATTTGACGCTTGGAGGTTTGCATATTGTTGAATTCAACCTCAGAAACAGACTATAAGCTAGTAGTGGTATATTTAGCCTACTTTTCACATTTTGCAAAAATGATGAAAAAGTAGACTAATGAGTTCACCCGGGCAGATGTATGTATGTGTGTCTGTCCTTCCGCCACCACACCCATTAATGCATAAATAGCTGCAGCTATCAAAACCAAAATTGGTATGAGTGCAGATCTATACCAGGACATTTCAAGGCCATATTTGAAAATCAAAGGAATGTGTACCGTCAACCGGGGTGAGATTGGTCCTACAGGGTGAGATTGTTCCACAAGGGGAAGTTTTAAATATATTTTTCCCTGTGCAGTCGGTGGGGGAAATTTCGATTGTGTGGCCTCTCATGTTTTTAAGGACATATGTTGGTCACTCTGAAACAACTGTTTGAGTTTCAGGAGAATTCACATTGGGACAGCACTAGTTTG
Organism: Meconema thalassinum; assembly: GCA_946902985.2. Lineage (NCBI taxonomy): Eukaryota > Metazoa > Arthropoda > Insecta > Orthoptera > Tettigoniidae > Meconema > Meconema thalassinum. The sequence continues at coordinate 319,130,565 of OX336389.2, forward strand.
TTTTGGCTTTATATTTTATTGGTGGGAACAACATCTGATAACTTTCACATGTGTGATTGGCAAGAAAAGTGGCAAAAATTTGGCAAGTATACATTTAGTGCTGAATATTATGCTGATCAAGAAGCAACCGATATTTTAAAGAATAAATGTATATATTCTGCAGTAGTTAACAAATTAGTTAAAAATACAATTTTGAGGTTAAAAAGGGGTGACTTTGGTCCTGAAACAATGTCACCCCATTTTAGGTTAACTAGTTGAAGGAAAGAAATTTGATACATTGGAGTTGATGAATTGAATCAAATGATGTTAGTTGAGTTTATCAAACCAAATTTATAAAATAGAATGAACATTTTCCTACTTTCAGGTCATCATGCCTAGAAAGTACAAAGGTGTGGTTGGATCTCGTCCCTATATTAGATATTCAGCTGAAACATTAAGCAAATGCCTAGAAGACATCAGATGTAAGCGCCTTTCTCAACGTAAAGCTGCAGAACAGTATGGTATTCCCCGCAGTACAATAATAAACAAGTTGAAAGGTGTGCGCAGCTCAGTTATTGGAGGGCCAACAGTGTTCACTTCACAGGAAGAGGAGGGTTTCAAGAGCCACCTATTGAAACTTGCAGAATTTGGATTTCCTGTTACTGAAATAGACTTACGGTTTTCCATCAAGAATTACTTACTCAAGACTGGCAGAGTTGTGTCCAAATTTAAAAATAATATGCCAGTGCCTGATTGGGTAAAATTATTTTTAGAACGTCATCCCATTCTAACAACTCGCTTTCCTTCAAACATAAAAAGAATAAGAGCTGCTGTCCACAAAGAAATGCCAAGAATACCAAGATAATTTGACGAAAGAGATTGAAAATATTCCACCAATACACATCTGGAACTACGATGAAACGAACCTGCCAGATGATCCAGGTCTAAAACATGTAATTTGTCGCAGAGGGACTAAGTATTTAGAGCAGGTCTGTAATGCAACAAAAACATCTACAACAGTGATGTTTGCAGGCAGTGCTAGTGCGGAACTGATGCCTCCCTATGTTGTATATAAGGGAGAGCATTTGTGGGATTCATGGACACTAAATGGGCCCAAAGTTTGGCATTTTATCTTTTTGAAATGAAGTTTGTTGACATTATTTGACATTTTCACTTTTGTTTTCTACGTTTTGTTCAATAAACCTAATTTTTTGGGGTATTTTAATCATAGATTGTATTCAACCTTACCTGGTGTAGGGGTGACATTGTTCCAGAGCGGAATATCCATCTGTAAAAGGAGTATTCACAATATGGACCAAAGTCACCCCATCTCCGGGTGAAATTGTTCCACATTTTTCAGACTCTTTATCTCAAATCTTATGATACATTCTTGGTTTATTAAATATTCGATTATTTCCATATTAGTTTTATTTCATATAACAGAATTTTTCTAAATTTTTGCAATTATGGTATGAGTTTCAACACAATACAAACATAAACGAACACAGATAACGGACCAATCTCACCCCGGTTGACGGTACTCAAATCGTATAATTTCATAAATTAGCAGTGACGAATTGCATTCTAATTTCATAAATATCAATTTTTAAAGTGGAAGGTTCACGGATAGCTTATGTTAGATCACATCAAAAGGAACTTCGTGCCGAGAGTTACAAGGGGCACGGCCAATTATATATAGCTTTCTCCAGAGTAAAGTCTTTCAATAACATCTTCGTTTCTATCTGCAAAAACGAGAAACAAGTAGTACTGGAAGACTGCATTGTCACTTCCAATGTTGTATTTAAGGAGGTACTGTAAATATACACTTGTAGGACTGCATTTTCCCGAAATGTTGACTTTACGGCTGAGTGAGTGGTAGTTTCATTGGAAGCAATTCAAGTGAATAAACGACTAAACGGATCAAGAATGCGTGTGCCAGTAAGTGGATAGGGAGATATTTTGTACAGATACTAGGAAATAACCGACAGTAGTGGCTACGCTGACTAAAGCGCTGCGTTAGGCCATGGGGCCAAGCTCTCTGCTGACTCGGTAGACGCGTGGGTTCGAGCCCCACCGTCGGCTGTCCTTGAAATGGTTTTCCGTGGTTTCCCATTTTCAACACCAGGAAAATGCTGGGACAGTACCTTCTGACAGGCCACGGCCGCTTCCTTCCACATCCTTGTCCAGTTTCATTCATCTTCATCCATTCCATCTCTCATCCCGACACGCAGGTCGCCCACGGGCGTCGAATAGAAAGACCTGCACTCGGCCTCTCACGAGGCCACACGACAAAAAAAAACTAGGAAATATAGACCACTTTCTTTCATCGTTTGGGATGTGATCCCATTGGTCCCCAAAGAAGGGTTAAACATTGTCAATCGGCTATTGAAAGAAATTTGCAACAGCAGAGCTCTGTTCGGTGGAGACTTTAGACAGGTAGCCTACTCCATATTGTAAGACATGGCAACCGAACTACCATTGTTGAGAACAACATCAAACAATCGCCTTTATCGTCCAAAATTCACAGAAGTCAATCGCCAAAAACATGACAGCGAATGATGATACAATTTTCAGAGATTGCCTTCTTAAGTTAAGGAACGTAGAACTTGGAATTCTAACTGAAATGTAAACAGTGTTCTACAATCATTTGGATGAAATGAAAACATAAGAACCTTTCTCCTTAAGTCTCTCATTATAAACCTATTGGGAAAAGTGTGGTTTATAAACAGGCGAGATTTTCTAATTTCATGAATGTCTATAATTTATACGAAGTGTGCGATTTTCAGATACTGTTGCTGTAGGAAAATACTCTCCATAATTGCTGTCCACTTCACATCTTAGCCGCTGTGACGCCTGTTTCGTGTCATTTTAACATTCTGAGATCGTCGCTTTATCATTCTGCATGGATTTCAGAAACAGTAAATCAAAGGAATGTGTACTCAAATCGTATAATTTCATAAATTAGCGATGACGAATTGCATTCTAATTGCATAAATATCAATTTTTGTAAGAAGTGTGCGATTTGCAAATACTGATGCTCTAACATGCTGCAATTATGAGTTGTCGTCTAAACCCTTAAAACTACAAACGTTGATTATTTTACAGGTTTTTCTTCTGCATTCTAATTTATAAATATCGATAATTTCGCATGGTTTTCAACAACAGTAAATCAATGGATTGAGTACTCTCAATCCTATAACCGGCGTGTGTTACAGCGTCTAAAACCTTAGAACTATTAAACATTAATTCTTTTACAGGTTTTTCTTCCATCATTTCCCATGGTTTTCAGAATTAGTAAATCGATGGATTGGGTACTCAAATCGTATCATTTCATAAATATCGAATAACCGGTGAGTGTTATGATCCAATTTTCAGTGATTGCCTTCTTAAGTTAAGGAACGTACAACTTGGAATTCTGACTGAAATGCATCGAATAACCGGTGAGTGTTACGGCTAAGCTGTTAATCAATGGACTCAGCACACAAATGGAATCAACAGTGACGAATTGCATTCTAATTTCATAAATATCAAAGAAAGAAACCAGCCACAGCACGATCTCATGCTGACGCTCCACTCGGGAAAGCGAAAGCACCACTGTAGGTAACGTGCAAAGGAGTTTAGCGTTGAGCGCTACACACGGGACAAGGAAAACTGCCCTGCAGGCAGTGTGCGAAGGAGTTTAACGCTGATCGTTGCACTTAGGAGCAAGGAAGCCTCACTGTAAGCGGGACGTGAAGAAGTTTTCCAACGAGGGCTGTCCTGATAAGGGAGAAAGAGACTCCTCAGCCAACAAGATAAAGCACGAAATCTTGACCAAGATGCTTTCTGCCCGGAGTGCACCCAGAAGCAACAAAAAGGAATTCTGCCCGATATGTCAGAGGCAATGCACTAATGAGGACAGCACAATCGAATGCGATAAGTGCTGAGAAAAGACCCACGAGAACTGTACTGGCCTCATTGGTCATGAAGTCAAAGACCTTGAAAGAAGGAACAGGAAACTGATATGGCTGTGTGAAATATGTAAACCTGAGGCACTGGACATGAAAAAAATCCTGTAGGGTGGTAATAGCCGCCCTTGCCGAAAAGGTCGAGGACCTAACACAATACATCAAAACCCGACTTCAGAAAAACACGGAAAATCAGATCAAAGAAGCAGTATACAATGCTCACAGAAGGAAACCAGCCACAGCACGCTCTCATGCTGACGCTCCACTCGAGAAAGCGAAAGCACCCCTGTAGGTAACGTGCAAAGGAGTTTACTGCTGAGCGCTACACACAGAACCGGGAAAGCTGCCCTGCAGGCAGTGTGCGAAGGAGTTTACGCTGATCGTTGCACTTAGGAACAAGGGAGCCTCACTGTAAGCTGGGCGTGAAGAAGTTTTCCAACGAGGGCTGCCCTGATAAGGGAGAAAGAGGCTCCTCAGCCAACAAGATAAAGCAGGAAATCTTGACCAAGATGCTTTCATAAATATCGAATAACTGGTGAGTGTTATGATGATCCAATTTTCAGTGATTGTCTTCTTAGGTTCGAGAACGTAGAGCTTGGAATTCTAACTGAAATGTAAAATAGTGTTCTATATTCATTTGGTTGAAATAAAAACATAACGACCTTTCTCCTAAGTCACTCATTATAACCCTATTGGGGAAAGTATGACTTATGAACATGCGAGATTTCTCGCACGGGTCCGCTAGTTCATATTAATTACAAAAGCAGCAGCGAAGAATAGGTAGCAGGCTATGGGCAAGACATATTTCACGATTGCAACTCACCGGAAGTTATGCAGACGCCCATTGGCAGGTAACCTATGAAGTTCCCCGTAGTGATGAAGAAGGATATCAGACTCATCAGACATTTCCCATGAATATTCCGTAGTTGGGAAATAGACGCATAGACAAAGAATGTGGCGATGAGAAACACCATGGATATCGTAAGACCAATCGTTTAGAAAAGACTCGCGCTTCCCGAAAGAGATTTACTTAAGCCAGTGTCATCTAGGCAGACCACGGCTGTGTAATTTTCAGACGAGTTTTCACTGGAGTCCACACAGAACTTGTGGTGAAATTCTTTGGTGAACAGATCAAACGGCGAGCCGTCATATTTGAGCCACAATATACTTGTGTTTGTCAAAAGAAATACACCAGGGTCATTCTTGCAAGGGTTCGAGTCACTTACGACGTCCCAGCTGTCATTAAAAATTATGAAACATTCGCTGTGTTGTTGATACACAACTCAGAATGTTCTTCGGCAAGTATTTCTCCAGCCTTGCAACATTTTCTCAATCGCTCAGACTTGAGAGAACAAACTAAGATGATCGTGAGCAACAATATCTGAGCCACCGACATTACGATGTGTATGGATCACAGTTTGCAAGACTTGTGTAGATCTGGGATGTGGTCGCCGGAGCGACGGTTGGGAATTACAGTACAGGTCTGGCGTCATTTCTTGACAATTTGCGCATGAGAACGTGCCTGCGGTGGTCACGGTCTAGCCCTCGAGTGACTTTGATTAACAAACCAAGTTGTTGTTTGAATCTTCAGTCTTTTGACTGGCTTGATGCAGCGCTCCTTGCCTCCCTGTCCTCAGCTAATCGTTTCATATCTACATAGCTATCACAGCTTTAACATATTCTAACCTTGGTCTACCCCTACAGTTCTTGTCCTCGACCCATCCTTCCATAACTAACTTTGCTATTCCTGGGTGTCTTAGTCAGTGTCCTACCAACCTATCTCTTCTCTTCATTGGCAGTCGCCAGAAACATCTCTCCTCTCCCACTCGTCTTACAGGCCGGACGTTTGTTTTAGACGAGTGAAAAATCTTAATGGAAGCCTGGAGGCGAGTTACTACAGTACCTGTGTTGTTATCAGCTGCCCCAAGCGGTCCGATGATTGACAAAGCTGTCTCACACTACTCCTGAAGTACAGTCATTGGCAAATATAATGGCGTTCTGTTCGTAACTACGTAACGTGTACTTCCGCGTCACACAATACTTCGACGTGGACTGTACTGTCTGCTCAAGTCTGGAATTCCATTACATCAGATCGGTGGTGACAAGTGTGAAGCGATAGGGTGAGAAGAGTGAATGTGTGCAGGCTCACTGGCAGGCTTCAAGGTCAAGGGCAATCGTCTAAAACAAACGTCCGGCTTGTAATACCTCTTCAATTATAACCCTATCTACCCATCTGATCTTCATCATTCTCCTGTAACACCACATTTCAAACGCTTCAATTCTCCTCTTTTCTGCTGCTCCAACAATTCAAGTTTCACTTCCATAGAGCGTCGTGCTCCAGACAAAGGCTTTTAAAATTGAATTCCTAATACCTAAATCTATATTCGATGCCAACAGATTCCTTTTCTGTAGAAATGTTTTCCTTGCTTGTGCTAACCTACTTTGCTTCGTCCATCACTGGTTATTTTGCCTCCTAAGTAACAGAACTCTCCTACTTCCTTTATCTCTTCACCTGCCAATTTGATATCCATAGGGGTTTCTGATTTCTTTCGGCTGCATTCCAATATCTTTGTTTTATGTTTATTAATTTTCGTCATGAATTCTTTCCGAGTGTATCATTGTGGGAAGTGAATAATATTGCAGTGCTGTTTTAATGTAAACATTGGTTGAAAAGTATAGTTTATTGATTCTGTCTTTATACAATGTACGAGCATAGAGAGAGTCACATTATTTCGCGAGGGAAACTGGTCTTGATAATTTTATCTTCTTCTTCTTATTATTCAATTCCCTTATGCCTTCAAGCCTCGAGGTAGCCTCGTTTTAGCCATTTCTGCACATTCTCTTAATTTCCACTCCGAATCTCGTGTATAACGAGATTCAAACTGCGAATCAAACATCATTATCATATATATTATTTCAGTTGTATAGATCCCTCCTGCGGTGCTCGCTCACAAGCGACCGATCGTGACAAATGATCATTCAAATGAAAGAGAATAAACATTAGCAGTGACAAATTGCACTCTAATTTCATAAATATCTATAATTTCTTTAAAAAATGACTTTGAAAAATTGTACGAAGTGTGCGATTTTCAGATACTGTTTCAGTAGGAAAATACGCTCCATTATTGCGGTCTACTTCACATTTTGGCCGCTGTGACGCCTCTTTCATGTCATATTAACATTCTAAGTTATTTCCTTTATCATTTTGCATGGATTTCAGAAACAGTAATTCAAAGAAATGAGTACTCAAATCGCATAATTTCATAAATTTTGAATAACCGGTGAGTGTTATGATGATCCAATTTTCAGTGATTGCCTTCTTAAGTTAGGGAACGTAGAACTTGGAATTCTAACTGAAATTTAAATAGTGTTCTGTAATCATTTGGTTGAAATAAGGGTCACCCTGTATTTGAGTCTGACATCTTTTACAACTCTTTAAGGGTCACCCATTATTTGAATCTGATATCTTGCAAACCTCATTAAGGGTCACCCTGTATTTGAATTGAATTTAACATACTGTACACCTCGTTAAGTGTCGCCCTATATTTTGCTCTGACATCCTGCACACCTCTTTAGGAGGCCCTGTATTCTTATCTGGCATCTTGTATATCTCTTTATAAGTCACCCAGTATTCTTGTGTGACATCGTGTACACCTCTTTAGGAGTGTATTCTTGTCTGACATCTTGTGCACCTCTTTAGGAGTCGCCCTGTATTCTTCTCTGCCATCTTGTACACCTCTTTAAGAGTCACCTTGTATTCTTATCTGGCATCTTGTATATATCTTTAGGAGTCACCCTGTATTCTTATCTGGCATCTTGTACTGTATTTTGCTCTGATATCCTGCACACCTCTTTAGGAGGCACCCTGTATTCTTATCTGGCATCTTGTATATCTCTTTAGAAGTTTCCCTGTATTCTTGTGTGACATCTTGTACACCTCTTTATGAGTCACCCTGTATTCTTGTCTGACATCTTGTACACCTCTCTAGGAGTCACCCTGTATTCTTTTCGCTTCGCTCGAAGCACCAGGTCGCTCGACGCCCCAGGACTCTTTCAACAGACTCCATTAACCATTAACTTAGGCTTCCCGCGTCGCTGCATGACGTCACGCACTCACCGTCCATTACCCATTAACTTAGGCTTCCCGCGCAGCTGCATGACGTCACCGTCTCCGTCTCCGTAACGCATAACTTTTGACTCAAGCACAACGATGAAGTCGACAAGATCATTTGGAATGATAAAACATAACAACCTTTCTCCCTAAGTTTCTCATTATAAACCTATTGGGGAAAGTGTGGTTTATGAACACGCGAAATTTCTCGCACGGGTCCGCCAGTATACATTATTTCAGTAGTATATATCCCTCACAAGCGACCGATCGTGACAAATGAGCATTCGAATGAAAGAGAATAGACATTAGCAGTGACGAATTACACTCTAATTTCATAAATATCTATAATTTCTTTAAAAAATGACTTTCAAAAAATGTACGAAGTGTGCGATTTGCAGATACTGTTGCTGTAGGAAAATACACTCCATAATTGCTGTCCATTTCACATTTTGGCCGCTGTGACGCCTGTTTCATGTCATTTTAACATTCTTAGGTATTTCCTTTATCATTTTGCATGGATTTCAGAAACGGTAAATCAAAGGAATGAGTACTCAAATCGTATAAGTCCATAAATATCGAATAACCGGTGAGTGTTATGATGATCCAATTTTCAGTGATTGCCTTCTTAAGTTAGGAAACGTAGAACTTGGAATTCTAATTGAAATGTACTTATAAATAGTGTTCTATAATCATTTGGTTGAAATAAAAACATAACCTTTCTCATTAAGTCTCCCATTAGGCCATTATAATCCTATTCGGGAAAGTGTGGTTTATGAACATGCGAGATTTCTCGCACGGGTCTGCTAGTAAACATAAAATGCATTAACTGGGATCTCTTCGCATTACAGCAGAGCGTAATGATTCCAAAAACACTACCCAAAATTGAAAGCACAAACGATTTAGAAAATGAGATTAAACAATTTACTGGCATTTTAGTAACAGCCGCTAGAGCCAGTACTCTACATAAAACTATTCACAAAAAACACATTACTACAGGCCGGACGTTTGTTTTAGACGAGTGAAAAATCATAATGGAGGCCTGGAGGCGAGTTACTACAGTACCTGTGTTGTTATCAGCTGCCCCAAGCAGTCCGATGATTGACAAAGCTGTCTCACACTACTCCTGAAGTACAGTCATTGGCAAATATAATGGCGTTCTGTTCGTAACTACGTAACGTGTACTTCCGCGTCACACAATACTTCGACGTGGACTGTACTGTCTGCTCAATTCTGGAATGCCATTACATCAGATCGGTGGTGACAAGTGTGAAGCGATAGGGTGAGAGAGTGAATGTGTGCAGGCTCACTGGCAGGCTTCAAGGTCAAGGGCAATCGTCTAAAACAAACGTCCGGCTTGTACCAGACGACATATGCCAACTCATAAAAGACAAAATCACAGCGAGAAAAATATATCAACGAACTACAAAACTACAAAACAAAATAACATACAACAGAATACACTCACAACTACGAAGACGCCTAATACTATACAGAAATAACACATGGGAAAAGAAACTACAAAGCATAAAACACAATGAGAACCCTACAACGCTTAGAAAATACACTAAGCATTCACCAAAAGAAACAGAGCAATTCCTCCTCTGGAAGACGATAACAACAACAAGATAATCACGGACAATCAAGGAAAAGCTGAACTCATGGCTAATACCCTACTTGAACAATTTAAGCCCAACGACCACTTGGTAGACGACGCGCATGACAAAATGGTACAAGACGAAGTGACTCAATTTTTTAACCCAACCAGCGTTAACAGACATACCGCTCATTATGCTACCTGAACTTCACGGACATATAAACAAACTAAGCATGAACAAGGCCCCCGGCAAAGACGAAATTCCCAACGCTATAATTAAAAACTTAATAATTACGCCTTAAATCTACTCCTACATATATTCAATTACATAGTAATACTAACAAGGGAAGTCTCTGAACCGGAGAATCGCGGATCCTGCTGAAACTTAGCAAATATGTTGCTTGAGCCCAACTAGGCAGAACCATGAAGAAAAATATTTCGGAAATTAACTCCTGCCCTCCGTAGACGGCAATAAGTACAACAATTTTGAACTGTGCGCGCTGGTCAAGCGCGGGTGTGCCTCACGCCTGATTGGTGGCTCAAAAGGTCATGCTCCAAACGACTGCCCTCCCGTACTCGCGCTCACAACCTGCGCTGCGGCGTGAACATTAATGCTGCATCTTTACAATATATTGCACGTCGTGCTTTATTAATAATCATGCAATGTAAGGTACCACAAATACATATCATTACAACACAACACAGAGTAAACTGAGCCAATAGTCAAACAAGTGAGTAAGTGACCAAGCTACTTCACATAGTTCTGACAACAGTGATGTTCGTGGTAATAATGTTGGAAACACAAACTGGTCTTACACCATCCACACCGTATGAAACACGGGCGAGTGCAAGTACTACATTGTATTGCACTGATATCGAAACAATATGGCACAGGGTGTTCAAACCCACCGGGATTGTCGGACAGGTACTGACTTCGGTACCATGCGTATTGCCACATTGAAGTAAAACGAGGGGACGACAATTGGTGATATGTCAGAGACTGCATTTTCAAGATTGTATTTCTCTGGGCCAAATTGATGTCAAAATTCAATAACCGAACGGTGTTCGAAAATCTACGGACAAAGCTTTTCCAGACCCTAAAGCCGTATACATCCAATGGTTGGCATTAGGCTGTGGCTCCAGGAGGTATCATCATCAGTCGTATGCGCTCTTCACTTTCTAACGATTTATGTCCAGAAAAGGAATCCAGAAGGAGTGCCACATTGCCGGACGGTACATGCTGTTTGAAAACATTGTGAAACCAATCCTTCAATTGTGCGGATCCCATTTTGCCAGATTTTGTAGGAACAACGTAAATATTGTCATGTGCAAACATAGTTTCTTTCACCCTTTTTCCAAACACACCTTTTGGTTCTTTCAGAGTTATGAAGAGAGGTCCTAGTAGCTTGCCGGCTGCTGTTATTGTTGGCATTATTGTATAACTGTGCGTTGTGGCCCCCCACTGATTGCACTTTGGAGCAAACCGTTTTCGACCCTTTTATAGCCAGTGTCCTACCCGAACACATCTCCAAATTGAACCCACTTTGATCACTATTACATACGTTCCCAGGGCCGAGAGAATCAAGAACCGATGTAACCTCTTCTACGAATATTTCTGCTGCTGACATAATATCCATTTCTCGATGGGCATTCTTTGATGTCGTCACAGTTGTTATTTTTCGCGAAATGATATTATAGCGATCCTTAAAGTGCTGCACCCAGGAATGGCTGACTTTAAACCCCGTACATTTTACGTCCTGTGCAGCTAGCATAGCCCATTGCTGAATTGTCACGTCATGTATTACTTCATTATTCTGATGGGCAATGTCAAATTGGGCTTTTACGACACATGTTATTCTCCTCAATTTGTCGCGGCGGGTGCCTCCCCTTTTCACTTGCTCTGCCCACAAATATAAATCTTTCTTGCTTTTTAAACGGTGAAACTTACTTTTTACCGACGAAAAGGAAAGCGGGCGCCTCTTACCGCTTTTCCAATAATCAACAGCATTTTGTTTGTATTCCATACCTACAGCTCCATCTGACACTTTCCTGGGTGAGCTATCGGTGGCAGCCCAAATATTATCGTCATCAGAGTTGTTGGTGTTACTGGTGTTACTGTCATCCGGTAGCTCATGTGTGGCGACAGTAAGAGTTGAATAGGAGTCCACGTTCATAGTGCTGTTCTCTATACAACCAGTTATGATACCTGTAAATATCAATAAGCACAACAAATAAACACACTTGTTACAAGAGACGAACGCCAGAAAGTCAGATAGGCACAAAACCATCAATAGCCTATAGCCTACCATCCAAACTGTCCAACAGGTCCTGTTCTTGAATGCTGAGAGGCCTTTACATACATTTTCCATATTTTCCTCCAGACAACATATAACTTTTGCAATGTTAATATTCATCATGCAATGCATGGGACACTCTCCGTATACGGATATAAGCGTATGCCAGGTCTGTCGCCTCTCATTCGGTGACTGTACACCGTAGGCCGGGAAGCAACCTCTGACTCAACCAATGAAGCTCACGCCGCTGGCGCGCCAATTTAAACGTGTAAATCTTAATTTTTCATCTAGTACAAGGGGAAGTTAATTTCCGAAAGATTTCTCTTTACGGTTCTGCCTATTTGGGCTCACGCAACGTAACTGCAAAGTTCCAGCAGGATCTGCGATTCCCCGGTTCAGAGACTTCCCTTGTAAGACATTTCCCTGCTGAATGGAAAATAGCAAAACTTATCTGTTTCCCAAAACATGGAAAAAGCGCCAAGAAGCCTCAAAACTACAGTCCAATTAGTTTATTAAGCCACCTTTCTAAATTGTTTGAAAAAGAAATGTATTATCCCGCATTAAAGACAACATAAACAACGCTTTAATTCGCCCAACAGTTTGGATTCCGCGCTCAACATTCCACGACCCAACAACTACTTAGAGTGACGGAATACATCACAACAGGCTATCAACACAATCAACATACAGTAGGACTCTTTTTGGACATACAACAGGCGTTCGACAGAATTCACCATCCCGCTATCATACATAAATTAATTAAACTAAATAAACATCACACTTACATTACACAACAATACTTATCCCAACGTAAATCATTCACTCCCACAAACAACATTAATTCCTCTCACAAAGATATCAACTCCGGAGTGGCTCAGGGTAGTATACTGGGACCTCATTTGTTCCTCTTGGCAATAAATGATCTCCCATTATCAGACTATACGTCAACACATGGGTTCGCTGACGACACAGCCATACTCGCCAAATCTAGGAATCTGCACTTATAGATAATTACACTAGACAAGAGACTCAACCTTCAATCGCACATAGACAACACAATATGTAACACCAAACCATGCATTCAACTTCTTTACCCCATGATTCACCCTAAATCTACACTAACCACTTTTTTTTTAGCGTATGGCTTTTAGTGCCGGGAGTGTCCGAGGACATGTTCGGCTCGCCAGTTTTGTAGCTGCTTCGAGACGGACACCCAATGGGTGAGCTACAAGTACCGTTGGGGAGGAATGTTGGATGGGAGGGTCGAGGAGTTGGTAGCGGCTGTGGCCTATAGTTAGGGACCAACCCCGGCATTTGCCTGGAAGGAAGATGGGAAACCACAGAAGACCATCTTCAAGGTTGCCGGCGGGGGGATTCGAACCTCCTCGCCTCCCGGATGTGAGCGACTGCCAACAGTCATGCCGCAACGACCTCGGCTACCTCACCTGGTACTAACCACTAAAATTGTAAAACTGATGCATAAAACACTTATCAGACCAGTACTCACTTATGCTACGCCAGCCATAGGATTTATCTCAATAAGTAAAATACAACAACTACAAAAAATACAGAATCAGATGCTTAGGTTAGCGCTAAAAGTCCCATGGGACACGCGCACTGTTGACCTGCACAGATAAACTCGAACCCCGTACCAACTGGTCTTCGTGATTAAACTAACGGAAAAGTCCTACAGACAAACTCAACATCACCCAAATCCACTGACATGCATTCAAGGAGCTTAGGAACCAGATAGAAGAGACCACCTAAATATCTACTAATCATTAAAAAAAATACTACAAGGTAACGATTTATACTTAAACTACGAACGACAGCTAACAAGGAACCAGTTATTCTACACCAATTAATTTTACATCCCGAACCTCACCTGCCCAAAGGGCCGTTTTTTCACATCTGCCAGTCCCCTTAAGGAGCCTAGCCCAAATAAAACTATGAGCCATGGCCACGTGGTGTGCCTGCCTGGGGGATTAAGCCACGGCCGACCCAGCCCGGGATGGTGCACTGCGGGCCTGGTGATTAGTAACATAACCATTATATTAAAATCTACAGAAGCACTCTAGGCACCTAGGCCTATATCACCTGCAGACCTCCCCCCTCCCCCCCCCCCCCCATTCTTGGAGTGGTCTTCTTCAATCCAGTAATTAATAATTATCGCAGTCATTCAGATTCAGACGGCATGACTGCATTACCAATTACAGTACAGCCCCTAACCAGCAACTAAATTCAAAATCCCCATATAAATTAATTAAAAACCAACATAATAGCCTACGCAATAATATCCAAAACAGAAACCGTTCTTAAAACCTTCCTAACACCTACTTAGTACGCAAATCGGTCATGGCGCGCGCCATATCACCAGGCTAACAGAGCTCGTTCTACTATGACAACAGAATATCCCAATAATCAATTAATTATGCCAAGTCACCCAATATATTTTACACATACAAATTATACCAAACTTATCTTATACACACAGCCGCCTGCGGCGGAATAAATAATTATCAAAACTTATTATTACTATACATAACAAATTATTACGAAATAATCACTAAAATTATTCCAGATTTTAACTTATCCCCCCTTAACTTATTTACACCAGGCAGAGTAGCGCATTGTCGCAACGGTACCTGGTCCTTAAACGCCGCTTGCCTGCTCGCTTCGCTCGCAGCCAGTGGCTATTAAAACAGATTAGCATCATCGCACTTTCGTTGTTGTGTACGGTCTTCCTGCAAATATCACAGTCATCGTTGCTTGAACCGTCTGCCATGCTGATTAGATTAATTAATGTAAAGAATAAAAACAAAATTTTAAATCATTCCTGGTGGCGATCGAACCCACGACTTTAGGATTAGAAGTCCAACGCGCTATCCACTGCCCTACAAGGACAGTACGTCAATTATTAGAATCCAATATTATAAAGCTTACTCAATCGTGGCGTTCTCTGCATCAACAATGTCCTCCTAGCAGTGCGCGTAATGACCATTGCAGCGCTGAGTACCCGCCTAACATTTACATGTAATAGCATTGCTATCGCAAGCTATAGCCAGCAAAAGTATACCTATACACTGTATTTTCAGTACATGAATACACATTGTTGAGTAAAATGAAGCAAAATATAAGAGGTGTTCATCTTTTACTACTAGAAGTTCGTTTCAACTGCGGACTTCCCTTATTTGATAGCACGCACAACTGTCTGGTATGTAGGCTTACAAGAGTAAGGTACGGTACTGTCAGTAGATGGTTGCACTGAATATTTTTACCAGTGTACCATAGAGTTTCAGTGAAAAGGAACGACTTTTCTTAATTCTTTCTTTCTTTCTTTCTTTCTTTCTTTCTTTCTTTCTTTTCATAATTTGTTTTTCTTCTCAAGACGTAGTCTCGGGAGTTTCCGCCAACACAAAGTTCCTCATTTCCCTACTAGAAAGCGCTCTAGTGCTCAAGGAGCTATCGGATTTTTTATTATGGATACTCGAGTTTAGGCCTTAATTACAACCAAACCAAGAGACCTATTGAAAAGCGAGTTATACCAATATTTTCCTTGTTTAATTTTGCGTTAGACTATATAAGCCAATTATTTTAATATTTATTAATTATTTATTTATTTGTGGTTGTATGAAAAATTGTCCGTGTTTTTGACGTCTTTTCTAGGAACCGCTCACTTAAAACTATATACATGGAAAACTACTTGGCTGAGGGTAATTCAATTTTTATATGTGATAGGCACAAGTATTGGTAGTGCAAATCTCAAGTTTCAATTTTTTTCAACTACCCAATAAAAAGTTCTTATACTTGTTATGACGTAACGTTTTCTCAGCCCAGGATAAACGTACAGCAGGAAACTTGGTCTCATTTTGAAGCTCTCATTCGTGATTATCGGAAACTACGACCACTGTAAACGTACATTGTGATGACGAATTTATGAAGAGTAATATTAATGGGAGGTTTTGTGCGTTGTAGCCCGTGCGATTATAAGCGGGCGAAGTGGTCAATTCGAGTGCAGCGTTGCCGGCTACCCTCGCCCCGGGCAGTTGTGAATGGAATGCGAGTGACCTGGCTGGCTATGTCCTCTTGCTATTTCAGTCTTCCTGTTTACTGAATATTGGCCACATCACTTCCAGATGCCTCCGAGACCACCATTGTCTAAGGGCGAACTTGCGCTAGTTCTCAGTGCTATTTGTTTCTTTAGAAATGAGGGGGAAAATTAGGGGACAAGGGGTTTCCTTTGTATCGGAAAGTGGCAGATTGTCTTGGATTATCAGAGTCATCAGTGAAGAGAATAGGAGCCACTTCAAGGGAGAATGATGAAAATATGTCATCCAGGTTCAGAAAGAAGCAGTGTGTGAGGCCCGGGCCAGGTCGTCCGAAAATCCAACTCGATTATTTTACTTTGGGCACAATAAGAAGAACTATACATGATTATTACATGAATAAGGTATTTCCCACAATTAAAAACCTCCGCGAGAAACTGTCCGAAAATATAAACGATTTTCCTGATATGTCAATTTCTACGCTTTTGAAAGTAGTCAAAGGCTTGAGATTCCGATTCAAAAAACTGAACTGAAAACCAGTGCTAATGGAATCCGTGACGGTTGCTGCATCCCGACATACATTCCTGAGAAGAATGAGAGAACTTCGAGCACAGGGCTACAAGATCTTCTTTACAGACGAGACCTGGTGCGGACAGAACCACACTATGAACTATGGGTGGTAAGAAAACGTGGTTGATGCTTTGGAAAAGAACTTCGACAGTTTTGATCAATAAGGGTACATTCAGGAAATTTATGGATGGCGTGGAGGTTTGAAAACACCGTCTGGAGCTGGGAAACGCATCATAATTTTACATATAGGAAGTGAAGAAGGATTTCTTGACGGTGCAGAACTTTGTTTTATCGGCAAGAAAGGGAGCGGTGATTATCACAACGAAATTAACTCGACTCATTACGAAGAATGGTTCACGAAAGTGCTGAGTTTATTGCCTCAAAGGTCGGCAGTTATTATAGATCAAGCCCCATATCATACGATGTTCGATCCTGCAACTAAAAACCCGAACATGTCATGGCTGAAACCTGACATTATAACCTGGATAACATCAAAGAATATATCGCTACCACTTGGAGTTGTCAATTACAACAAGCTGACTAAATCAGAGCTAATTGTCCTTGCCAGGCCTTATTTTCAAACACCAGTGAAGAAGCTGGAACAACTGACGAAACGACTTCGACCGGATGTAAAGCTTGTTTGGTTACCTGTGGCTCATTGCGAGCTCAATCCAATTGAACTTATTTGGGCTTACGTTAAAGGAAAAATAGCAAAACAAATATGGCTAACATATAAAATGGTAGAAGTATGGAAGCAATGAATGTTTTATGCCAAGAAGCCTTGCGTACCGTTACTCCCGAACTCGGGAAACAATGTATTAAACACGCTAAAAGAATTGAAGACCACTACTGGGAGAAAGATGGACTGTCTGAAAATGTCTGAAAATGTCCCTCATTTCGAGCCAGTCATAATTAACATGAATGACAGCAGTTCTGATTAATCGGAACAGAGTGATTCTTCAGACGAAGAATACTGATTGAATTTAATATTGTATAGATATGTAAATAATGTAAATAATCCATGTAAAATTGTGTAGGCCTAGTATGACATTTCCAAATCAGGAAGCAAACCATTTTTAAACCTGTCATTGAAGGTCCAATGCCCTTATGTGAAAAAGGTGATGGAAAATGAAATTTGTACGAGGAAAGAAAATCCAAGGTTGAAAGTAAACTTAAAGAAGTGTTCGTTCGTTGCCAGCCGCGACACTGCACTTAACGCGGCAACGCTGCATCGGATTTCACAAGCCCGCTCGCTTTTACTCGCACGGGCTACAACGCACAAAACCTCCCATTAATATTACTCTTCATAAATTCGTCATCACACTGTACGTTTACAGTGGTCGTAGTTTCCGATAATCACGAATGAGAGCTTCAAAATGAGACCAAGTTTCCTGCTGTACGTTTATCCTGGGCTGAGAAAACGTTACGTCAGAAAAAGTATAAGAACATTTTATTGGGTAGTTGAAAAAAATTGAAACTTGAGATTTGCACTACCAATACTTGTGCCTATCACATATAAAAATTGAATTACCCTCAGCCAAGTAGTTTTCCATGTATATAGTTTTAAGTGAGCGGTTCCTAGAAAAGACGTCAAAAACACGGACAATTTTTCATACAACCACAAATAAATAAATAATTAATAAATATTAAAATAATTGGCTTATATAGTCTAACGCAAAATTAAACAAGGAAAATATTGGTATAACTCGCTTTTCAATAGGTCTCTTGGTTTGGTTGTAATTAAGGCCTAAACTCGAGTATCCATAATAAAAAATCTCATCCTTCCTGGACAGGTTTTCCGTAGTTTCCCATTTCTACTCCAGGCAAATGCCGGTTCCTAACTTAAGGTCACCTTCCAAATCATCGCCGGAATTACAAATGCACACGCCGTAATCACATAGGGTAGCAGACACGGGGCTAAATGACCAAATTTCTATAGCGAGAGCTGCTATGGGATGGGAATCTATTCCACCTCTTCCCAGTTTTACCTCATGAAGCTGAGTGTACCCCGTTCCAGCATTCAGACCAGAATTAAATTTCTTGACAGAGCCTGGATTCTAACATGGATCTCTGGGGGTGACAACCAAGAATGCTAGCCACTACACGACGAGGTCAGGTATCATCATCGTCAGAACTGGAGCAATAATACAAGATCACCTAATGTTCAGTCGTATGGTCAGCGTAGGCTACATACCTTGTCTTATTGCTTTAATCCATAATTTCCTAGTTGGCTCTGGACTAGGAAATTCATAAAAACTAGCTCCAGGAACATTATTTCTAGAGCCTTGTTTACATAACAGCACGCAACAGTATAGCATCGTAATACGAGTACAATGGCCTTATTTCAGTAATATAACTTGATTCGTGCGTACACAAATGTGTATAAATACCGCCAACTGAACATAGCATTTACAGGGCGGACAGCTCCCAGAGGCCATTGGGCAGGCTTTTTATTATTGGAGGCTAAGGTCAAATGCAATACTAGCTGGTGTATTTCAAAACGTCAATTTTCTTTTTAGCATTCACTGTCATACAATGCCGAATCGCAATTTCAACCCATGAAATTCGGCCTGTTTCTAATCCTTAGTCTAGTCTAGTCCAGTCCAGTCCACCTTCCTCGGCTTCCTTCCATTATATTTTGTAAGTAATATGACCGTTTCTGATCAAGGGAATGCAAGGAAAACGTCTTATTTTCTTTCTATTATATGAAAAACGTTGGATGCGTACTGATCGATACCATTTGATTCAGGTCTATCGATACAAGCGAATTCTATCGATTCTGTACGTATTTAAAAGTCTGACCGTTTATTTACATTCGTTCAGAATGTTTATTTTTTGATTTCTAGTGATTAATGCAGTGGCACTCATCCGTACAATTTGTTAAAATTAAAACGTAATCTATCGGATTGATGTTCATGGCTGGTGGCTGCTGTAGAGTGTGTTGATAAAAATCTGCGGTAATTATGCGTTTGCATATTTGGAGAAAAAAATCTGCCTTTATATATTATACTTGCGTTCAGTGAATAGTGAAGATTTCTGGTTCTAATTATGATTCACTAGAGCGCTTTCTAGTAGGGAAATGAGGAACTTTGTGTTGGCGGAAACTCCCGAGACTACGTCTTGAGAAGAAAAACAAAATATAAAAAGAATGACCAAGGATAACATGTTGGTTTAATATTGCAGTCTTTATTACCCATATGCTTTTCAGTGGTACCGTAGGTTTACAATTCGGTGCTTTGTGATAAATTTGTGTTTTCACTTACCAAAGACTTTCCACAATTATGGAACATCAAAGACTAGTGTTGTGATATTCGGCTTTTTATTTCTTTATGTTTGTCTGCCAAATTATGGATTAGTAAAGCTGTACATAACCTTATGACTTGTTGGTGAGTACCGATTTTTTAGATATTAAATAAAGCCCCTCACAAGAATTTGCTCTTTTATTTATTTGTACTATGTTTCCCCAGACTGTTCTTTCTAATCCAAGAATAATCTTCACATTTTGAGCTGTAGGCTAACATAAATTGGGTGCTTGTGACTAGTGATGATTTACTATCTAAGCCCATACATTCATGTAAGTTTTCCATGTGGATTGCGGTAGCTTGATACCAGGGGCGGCGCGAGATATAAGCGAACTACGAGGCCGCGGGTGGCGCCGTGAGACGGGGGGCGCCGCAGCGCGCCGAAATATCAAGTTAGGGGCGCCCGAAGCTAGTTTGTAATGTTGTAAACATTACGAATTCTAATTTTTACAACATTAACAAACTGTAATGTTTACATTATAAACAATGTAACCAGATAACATAACCATTCTGTTTATGTTTCGTCTTTTCAGTTTTACTTTACTATTTCACTAACAAACAAAACGAAATAATATTTGAAAAATTCAGCATAACCATTTTAAAGAGTCGCCGCTTTACGGGTGACGTAAGCTGCACTGTGTTATTGCCCCTTCTTACACGAGGAGATGATTTTTACACACACGAAATGTCCAGTAATAAAAAGCCATCAGGTGCATTTCACCGTAAAAGAAAGTTGCAGCATTCTAAAGAAGATGAGAAGCAATCTAAAGCGCTGAAAAGGTTTTTTGCGCCTTCGGCTTCATCGTCATGTGCAAAAATGATCGACGAATCAACCAAGTTAACTGAATCCGTTCATAACGATGAAGATGACGACAAGTTACCAATATCAGAGCTGCCTGGACCATCAATGAGTGAAGAATCCCTCAAAAAAGTAAGTGTAACTGTATATAATTTTAAGTTATATTTTTTTTGCTAATGACTCTAAATGCCTAAATTAATTTAATCTAAATTGATGAACATTTGTATAAACAATTTACCCTTATAACGTAAATTATAATTATTATTGATTTAATAGCATCACTTTACTGAATACTGTCGTAATTTATTTAAAGTATTGTAGCACTAATCCTTAAGTAGTATTAATTTATACTTAAGTTGTGTATTTAGAAAATAAATTTAGGAATTGAGGGTAGCTTTAGAAGATATATTGGTGCTTAAGTATACTTGGCCAACAGCCATTTTTATTGCAGGATGAGGATCTGACACTGACAACAGGAACACCATTGGCACTACCAATTGGCTATGTCATAACCGGGACCGAAGGTGTTGACGAGGATTCATCAGAGCTTAGAGACCTTGCGTCTACAAGTCAACAAACCATTGAAACTGAAACTGTAAGTTTATGTTGATACAATACAATGGGTTATTTATTGGGTATTTCTTTAAGAATTACAATTAGCAATGGTGTAAATTGAATCTTAGTTAACGGAGTACAGGTTTTGTTAAAATATAACTAGGCCGAGTAGTCCATAGTTAGTTTAGCCTCTGTTAGGTTGAGGGAGGAAAGAAGGCAGAGAAGGAAAAGGGGCACATTATATATTTTTTGTATTAAGGGGAGACTGTACCTTTTCCGATTCAATGATTTTTATTGAAGATTTCTTCAAAGTTTAAGTACATATCAAATAAAACCACTGAACCTACTATTCCAAAATTGTATATACTTATTAACTTACTACATCCATATCTTCCTGATAAACGAAAATTGTTATAAAAGTTTACATATACTACTTATTTTTAACAGTTTGAAAATATTCATTTTTTTCTTACCATTTTTTTTAGAAATAAAAATATTTTTTGTAAATAGAAATATTTATTAATATTAATAAAATTTTGGTTTAATGTACTCATAAAGTACCCATAATGATGAATGCAAAGTTTAAGGTATCTATGTATTACGGCTTTTAAAATATGTATAGCTAAAGATAAAAGTTTTAAGGTCGGTGGCTTATTTGCAGAAACTGAGCGCAGAAACGTTATCAGTTTTTTCAAATGACTGTGGAGAATGGCCACCTAAAATAAACGATGATGTACGAAGAATTCTTGTTGAGCGAGGACCACAGCAGGTCACAGACCAAGAATTTCCTGTGGACCTTAAAGGTAGGCGATTTTCTTCAAAGCATTACCCAAGGAAGGTTTGCAACGGAGAGCAAGTCCGCAGGATTTGGTTAATATATTCCATATTGCAAAACGCAGTTCTGGTGGCTGGTGGCCAAGGGTATTCTGATTGGCAAAACTTGAGCAAAACTTTGACCAGTCATGAGAAATCCCCTATTCATATTCAAAACTGCAAATGTTGGCGCGAACTCTCTTTACTGTACGTTTACGTTTAAAAACTATTGACGAGGAAAATGAAAGACTTGTTCGTGCTGAAACTGAACATTGGAATCAAGTTCTAAAACGCTTACTTATATAGTACAGGAAACAGCCTGCTTCCAGTCTCCGACCGGGTCAGGAATGGAATGAATGAAGCCCCCATCTAGCGGCGAGGATATGAAATGTGCCGGCTGCCGAGGCCTGACGCACTCCTCTGGGGCAATGATTAAATGAATGACAGATGAAATGAAATGATAGTGGAGAGTGTTGCTGGAATGAAATGTTGACAGGGAAAACCGGAGTACCCGGAGAAAAACCTGTCTGCCTCCATTTTGTCCAGCACAGATCTCACATGGAGTGACCGGGAGTTGAACCACGGACCCAGCGGTGAGAGGCCGGCGTGCTGCCGCCTGAGCCACGGAGTCTTTCTAAAACGCTTACTATGTATTGTAAAATTTTTGGAAACCCAAGGATTGGCCTTTAGAGGGGGGGGGGGGGGGACACCCTATTTGAACGTAATAATGGAAATGTCTTAAAGCTGGTAGAACACATAGCTAAATTTGATGGTTTTATGGCTGAACATGTGAACTTGAAATCTGCTCGCAGCGCGCTAGCGACGGTGCTGTGTTCGATTTCACTGATTGCTGCCTTCTTATGCAGCATTGCAAAGTATTTTGCTCTTTCAAAATATATTTACACAGGCTTCACAATAAGTTTGAACAATTTCTGTTTCAGAACTTGTTATTTTGCGCTTCTGTTAATGGCTTATGCAGAGCATTTCTATGAAATAAAATGTTATTTTACAACATAGTTTATTACAACACAATGTATTTTTGTGTTATATTTTATTGCTTTTTAACCCAATACCACAAAAGAGATACAATTTGGAAATTATTTGTTACAAAAGTGTAATCAGCCTTCGATGCGACTAAAAAAGTTAATTTATCGCAGACGTTACATTTACTGTAAATGGACATTTACATAAGGTGTTCGAAGTGGCGTCCATCATTTTCCAAGAAGAGGGCCACTCGTCGCATGAACTTCTCTCTTGCGTTCGACAACATCTGAGGAGTAATTTCCGCAAAGGCTTTGGTGATCTTCAAAATACTCTCGACCTGACGTAGCCCCAAATGAAGAAATCCAGGACGGTCAGATCAGTCGTTCGTGGCCACTGCGATTGTCGGTGTGTTCTATCCCCCTGCGGTGTGAGTGAAGTAGTCAGTGGAAATGATGGCCATTTTGGATTGTCTTGCGTTTTGAAAGCGAGAAGTATGCACTGTTGGCCATGATGGTTGTATTTATGCTGGTTGATATCAGATATATAAAGATCGAGAGACTCGAAATATGGAAAGAGAACAAACATAGGCTACGGTACCAGTAATTAAACACGGAAAAATTCTTAGCGTCGAGGAACGTCGTTGAAGACGAATAATAAAAGCATCAATCTATTGTCACAGACATAGAAGGGATTCTGATAGGACTAAATGACTCTGGACGAACGAAGAATTATTTATGCAATAAATATCCTAGACCTGTGCATAAGCATTTTAAAATATATTTTTCCACATCAACAGTAGGCCTTGCCTGCACATCTCCTCAGGATTTGTATAAAATTAAGAATAAGTTGAATTCTGTAAAAAGATTAACTGAAATACTTCAAAACTGGAGGAAACAAACTGCTGTAAATTTCTGCTTTAACAGTTGGAATTCAAAAGTTGGCAGAACTTAGCGATGTCATGCGGTTTTACTCGATTATCCTGTTGTTTCACGATGGGACGTTTAAACACGTTCCAATGACAACTGCCGTTGATCGCGATTGGACAGTATCCAAATGAGAGGTAATCGGGATCGCGACCGGCACGTCTAAACGGGGTATTATACCTGTTCCGGAAGACATGGTGAACAATGGTAATTATTTATACATCATTTTACTGGTATTTCGGTAATGCATTTATGCTGACCGGTACTGGTAGTAATGAATCATTTTATTGAAATAATTTAGTTCTACCTCAGAAACTTCATGCAATAGATGCTGATGATGATTCTTAGCTTTCTCTAACCTTACCTCATAACTTGATGTAGATGAGACGTGCTGTAATTGTGCCATTGACAAGACGTGTCTCTATCTGTTGCCGTAAGTAGGAACTGCTTGACGGTCAAGGTTTCAAGGGAATGTTTTTTTGTTTTGTTTCAGGTTACAAACATCCCAGAGGTAAACAAATATCCTGAGCAAGATCTCCGTGCAACTATAAGTCATATTCTAAAATACGGTTGTTCTGTTTATAGGGCTTCCAAAGAACACTGTATACCCTACAATACATTACAGGACAGATTATTATAATCTGACAGAAGAAGAGATGAAAGTGAGTTCATATATTACCGAAATGCAGTCGGTTGTATTTGGGTTATCTGCTGCAGAAGTAAGAAAATATGCATTCAAAATATCTGTTTCCAATCAAAGAGGAAATAACAGACTTAATGGAGAGAAAGGAATCGCTTGATGGGACTGATGGCTATCATTCAAAACTAGGTAGGGCCTATGGATTTGCGATGAGGCTACCTAAAAATCTCTCCATGAAACGAGTTGCCGCATCCACTAGAAAGAATATTCTTGATTTCCATAATAAATTAGAAGAAACTGTGACGAAACATACCATTATTGGTAAACCTCATGTTGACGAAACAGGCTTCACGTATATCAGCAAGCCACATAATATAGTCCGAAAGGTTAGACGAGGGTGCATCAGTAAACTACTGCTGGGCGAAGAGAAACAACAATAGCACGATTAACAGTGGACGCAGTAGATTCATTTGGCTCTTCCTTGATTATCTTTAAAGGCCACCGGTGTCCAGTGTTTATGAAAGAGTCTGCTCCAAATGGCAGGCTGATTCAAGTATCCAAGAATGGATGGATCTTGTAGCATTTCGTAGAGCACCCCTTTTTATTACTGATGGACCCACATTGTAGTCACATTTCACCAAACACCCTGAAGTTCAGGGTTGAAAATGAGATTATTTTCCTCACGTTTCCAGCCCATACAACCTTTGGAACTATCTGTATTTGGGCTCACGAAGCAGTGTTGGATGACAAAAGTAAGCGACCACATCATAGAAGCCTACAAGAAGAGATTTTATAAATCGACTTACTCCAACATTTAAAGAATCAGTGGCTCTTCATAACATCTCCAGTGGATTCATCCGTGCTGGCCAATTTCCTGTGAATCGCCAAGCAGTGCCGGAAAGTGTGTTTGCTGTTTCGACAGTGGATTCTTCAGATTAATTTTAAGCTAACACCATGCTAACACAACAGACTCTGGACCTTCAAATGCCAACATCATTTCTGGCATTCCAGCGTTACCTACAATGAGTGGAACCCGAAACAGGAAAAGTGCAGCGCAGAAAACGAGTGTGTTCGATGGCATTGCGTGTAGTGAAGCACAAGAAATTCATCCTGAGGCTACAGGCACGTCTGGACAAGGACTAGAACAAATTCCCGACACATCAGGAATAGCCACTACACTTTCAAGAGAGCCTCCACATAGAAGAAATAAACGTCAACGACAAAATGTTTGCCAGGTTTGTCAAGGACACTTCATGAACAACCAAAATGGCGAAGAATAGATATGTTGAACGAAATGTAAAGACTGGTTTCACAACAAGTGCATTATGCTCTTGTGATGTATCCTACATATGACTCCCGGTTTACTAATTTTCGTTCTAATTCCGTTTTGTTATCCAGAGGAATTGATTGAAACATTAGAAAAGTACGCCCATCCACCATCTTGAACGCATGGAATCGTTTATCTTGCACCTTCTGCAGAGGAAGCCTTTTATGCGTGACTACATATTTGCTGCGTTTCGTCATTGTAACTGTAATATATAGTGGATTGTCGTTGTAATGTCTTATATATTGAAGATGGAAGCTACGTGTTATATGAAGTGTGGCAGTCTTATAATTAAAGCAAGCAAGGTATATTGTCTGTTTCTCCCCTCTTATAAAGTTTCGAGCTAATTGCGCAATTGGATCCTGAGTTATTGATTTTAAAGTTTAACTATTATGTTCAGCCATCATCTCCAATATATGCCGGGTGGTGTTCTTCTGCCTTTGGCATACAAAGACCATGCATGGTTCTACATTATTGCTAAGTTGAGATATTGTATTTGTA
Source organism: Meconema thalassinum (assembly GCA_946902985.2). Taxonomy (NCBI): domain Eukaryota; kingdom Metazoa; phylum Arthropoda; class Insecta; order Orthoptera; family Tettigoniidae; genus Meconema; species Meconema thalassinum. The sequence continues at coordinate 319,156,947 of OX336389.2, forward strand.
AAATATATAGAATTATTTGTTTGTACATTTTATAATTTCAAAATGACCGCTGTGCTCTAAATTCAGTGTGATATTACTATGAATAATGGTACCGATGTATTTTGTATGGTACTTCTCTCTCACTAAATTTCGCGTTAATTGTGCTATTATGCCGTGAGTTAATGATATTAAGTTTTAAGAACACGCCCAGCCGCTATCATGAACGTATGAAGTCACTGTTCTTTTGACTTGGTCATAGGAAGCCACTTACATGGTTGTACATTACTGCCAATTTTCGTTGCATCTTAAAATACTTTGAGTTATTAATTATCATAATTTTCAAGATGGCCGTCTCGTGTTGTATTCAGTGTGTTAATTTTATGGCTTATTTCAGCAAAGTTTCTAATTGCTCAATTACATTCTGAATGATTCACTGGTACATTTTAATATTGCGACCGTCCGCCATCTTGGCATCTAACGTATCACTAACTTTCGTTTTTGTAGTTCTAAAACATAAGAAATTATTTATTTTTAAACTATGCATTTTCAGAATGGCCGTTGTGCGCTATATTCAGTTTGATAAATTTATCATTAACGTTACTGACGCCTCATATAATACTGCTCTTCTACCAGGTTTCGCCATAATTGTCTTATAACACCCTGATTTGTACAGTATATTTTAACAGTGCGCCTAGCCAACATCTTGAATTTATGGAGTCACTGGTCTTGTGCTTTGGGCATACTGAACCCTTATTATACTGTTCATATAATAATGTTTCATGTTTTATTGTATGCTGTATTGGAGGTATCAGTAAGGCAGGACGAAGCTGCTACTTGATGTTGCAAGATTTCGAGAACTTGAAACAAGGGAGTTGTATTTAACTTGTTATTGGAATTGATGGGTCAGTGAACGGTACGCGTGGCGTTACCTGTGACGGAGGGAATCCTTGCACCTTTGTTCGAGCAGGCAAGAAAGAGAGCGCAGAGTCCGAGCAAGCGAGAAGGGAGATGATTTGTGACGTCAGGATGGCGGAGCCTGTGGAATGAGAGCAACGAATTGAACTTGAATCGACGAATCAGAAATGACAACGCCACTTTCGGCGGGAATAATGCTGGGTATCAAAAAGCGAGGGAAATCGATATTTGATTAATCCACGATGGGATTTTATTCCGCATGGCAGGTCTGTAACCTGTATGAAAAATGATGATCAATGATACCACTCGCAAGTCTGTAAGCCAATTTCTATGATTTATTGTCAAATTATTGTCCCCACCCCTGTGATTTACGCCAGTTCTGTATAAATTAGGTCACTGTGCAAGCCTAAGACATTCTACTTTGTGGTCTCTGAGGAGACAAGTGTTACGATTATTAATTCTATTTTGCATCTCTGAGGAGATAGTCCACGACACTTTATATTTGAATCTCTGATGAGATATTATTCTGCATTTGAACTTAATCATTTGATCAGGTATTGGTCTGACTACATTAACATTTTCAAGCACTTTAAAAATTACTGTGAAATGTTTGCGTGTGATATGTTGCGTGTGAAATTAGAGCATAAATTGCTAATTAGGGAAATTGTCGCCGAGAGTAATTGCATAGGACTATGAGTGAAAATAGTAACTCTGATCGCAATTCTAGTAGGATATAATAGTGAATTTGTAATTAATTTGAACATTTTATTTCACCAAGAAGATATCAAGATGATTGACACCTGGCCAATAACCGGAGTGATGACCATTCGATTTACCGCAGCAGTGATGATGGCTGAGTAAACATCCGATTGGATCATGCACGGTGATGCACGCTGAGGGTGATGTTGCAGATATGGTTGAGTACTAAAGATTGGATTTATTCAATTATGTAGATAGATTTTGGCATGGGAACATTGTATATATTTTGCTTGATTTTTTAAAAATTGTTAGTTTGGTTAAGATTTTAGTGTTTCCGACACTCAGAAGTAAATGTGTAATGACGCGTGACTACTTGTTTGGTATATTTGTGTTTATTAAATATAATGTAATCCATGTACTGCGTGTACATGCTGTGATTATTTGATTTATGTGAACATGAGGCACGGAGCGGGTGATAAGTGAAGCTGAATTAGCGTAACGATAAAATTAGATATGGTGGGAATCGAGCTACGTTGTGTTGCTGTTTTAATTGAACAGGCATTTTATTTGAGTTGCCGAGTTGCAACAATTTTGGAAAGAACCATCCGTTCTTTATTATTTTGATTAATGATTTATTTGCTGGTAATTATTTTGATTCTTCGGTCAAAAACTTAGATCAGACGCGCTGAGAATGTGGAATATTTTATGTGATTTTTTCTAGATGACTGTCAAACCCAAACGTGTGATATTGTGTGGTGTGTCAATTTGTGTGCATTTTGAATTTGCGCGGAGGAATCTGGCATGGTGTCCAATTCCTTGACTGCGGCTCGACGGATGGTAGGTGATGCTTTGCGAAGACCCTGACCAGTCCCAACGATATCTTGTAATTCCAATGGGAATTATTGAGGTTATATTATTTTGTGACACACATATTTTGCTGGAGTACAGCTAAGAATCTTCGTTTCTTGGAGCCGTGCTAGGGTAGGCCCGATATATTTATTTGCACACGTGGGTGATTGACAGGTGGCAGCAAGGGCCCACAAGCAAGCGCTGATCTAAGATATGCGACACTAATGAGGCGAGGGGAATGGCCAGGCCTGACCCAGATGTTAAATTCAGCGTACCTGTTCTGTTAAAGCCTTGAGTTTATTAAAGGGAAGATCTTCACGCCCAAACCGTATTCTCATGTATCGCGATCAAATGAAATATTATTTTGTTGTAAATATTTGCCTTTTGAGCAGTGTGATTTGTATTCAATTTTAATGATTTGATTTTGTATTTGACACCTTGGTGTGTGTTTGGTAAAAATGACACCCGGTCATTTGGTTGTTTTTCAGTAGCGTAGTCACGTCAGTTATACTTGTGTTATTTTTTGAAATCCTGTTTGAGGCAATCTTTGTTGTGCTTTAGCACATGAGTCCAGATTTCACACGGAAATCTTTGTTGTAAATATTTTAAGTTAGCGAGTTTCGGCATTGTATTTTCTTTAATGTGTAGTTCCCATAGCTAATCTATCTCTTCACATACGGATTCGCAGCTTGACGGCTTCGCATGATGGTCACGAATCACGTATAATAGTACTCATACCATATTTTGCATGCATTCATCATCACTCACGCACATGATTAGTAGGAATGACAGGACAAGTCTCAGTTCCTGAATTGTTTGAAATCTCTGGGGAGAGATATTATGTGAATATTTATTGATTAATTGAGGGTGGGTGCTATTTGTTATTTTTGATCTGTTAATAAATTTTGTTTATTTTGGCTTCACTTTTCCTTTCTTTTTGCCATATATTTAGGCTATGTTACCTTGTATTTTGATAAGAAGCACATTTAGCAACTTCATTATGAACCGAAACACTACCCCGAAACAGAGTCTCATAAAAGCTTCTTGCAAGGGTTCAATACGAAGCGACTTATAAGGTTCTATGTCATTAATTTTCGTTATTATAGCTCTAGGATACCGATAGTTATTTATTTATTTATTTATTTTGAAATTCCAATATGGCTATTTCAGTGTGTAATCTTCTGACTAACGCATGTGAGAGCTCGTGATGCTCACCTCTTGGCAAGATTCGTCTTAATTACCGAATTTCATTCGGAGTTGTTGATTTTAATGTTCAACTAGTTCGCACAGCCCCATATTGAATGTGTGGTGAACGTGTTCTTTTACCTTGGCCAAACAGGGCCAAATATACGGTCCTAATTTGTCAATAACTTTCCTTACAGTCGCTCTAAATGTTGAGAGTTATATATTTTTATATTTTATAACTTCAAAGGTGGCGGCTGTGCGTAACATACAGCCTCATGTTATCACGTTGACAACAGAGGGTTGTTATATAAATCTATCTGAATATCAAGTACTGTGAAAATGATTTATTGGATCATAAGTTATGCATTATAATGCTTGCATGATTCACACGGCCGCCACCTTGAAATTATTTGGCTGATTACCTTGTTTATGAGTCAGACGCTTCCTACATGAAGGTATATTTTTTCAAAATTTGGTAGATATCCGATGATTAGTTTAGTCGTAAATTGATTTAAGTCTTGAACATTTGGGTGGCCGTCATTTTGTATTGGTAATGCGTTAGTTTGTGCCCCGTTGGCATCGAGAGATCGTGGGTTCGAATCCCACCTCGCCCGTACTGGAAATGGTTTTCATGTTTTCCCATTTTCACCACCAGACAAATGCCGAGACGATTCCTTTCAACAAGTCAAAGGCCTAACTCCATCCAAAATCCCTTCCCTGACCCTTCCTTAATTAGGCCCAAGTTAGCGAACGCCTGAGCGAACGGTCTGTCATCAGCCCCATTCGTATCTGCTGACAAAGTGTGTTCAGCTCGCAGACACCGTCCTTGCGATGGTAATGATCCCTCGCAGAGTTCTTGGGTGAAGCTGAGCTGGGAGGATTAGCGGTAAAACAATTAAATATTTAGCTGGATCAATGCGATATTCACTGTTGCCTTTAAGATTAAAGAGCATTCGGCTCATAATTCCATAAAGCCGCTTTCTTTGGCCTCGGGTTAGGTATTGAGCATAAGGAACCAGTGGTCCTGGGTTCGATTCCAGGCTCTGCCAAGAAATTTAATTATAGCCTGAGGCCTGAAACGAGTTACACTCAGTTTCCAGTGGTGGAATTGAGAAGAGGCGGGGTTGATTCCCACCTCAGCTATCCTAGAAGTGGTTTTCCGTGGTTTCCTACTTCTACACAAAGCAACTACCAGGATGGTACGTAGAGTAAGGCCACGACCGCCTTCCTCCCAAATCCTAGCCCTGATTACAAAAACACAAACTAGTATAGTCATTAAAATAACAGGTTATCAGACAAATTCCACACACACCCAAATGCACCGGGCTACAAGACCACGATATTGCAAAGCCCCTGAAATGAAACTAAAGCAATATGCTTTAAAAACTATTTCAGACATTTATAAACATTTCTTCTCCTTTGGTCACCAATATACAGTCATAAACAAAAACGTCTCTCGCCACTTAACGTTTCTTTGTTATCATCCGAAAATTTTCTAGTTATATTTAATTTTAAAAAGTGAACCTTTCTTCTTAAGTAAAATTTATTTTCTTCTATCAACATCAGGCATCTCCAAGAAATGCTTAATCTGTTTTTATGATTGGTTTTGTATCCATCGGGTGATAAGTTTTTGTCCGCTAAAATATAGGTCCGCGCTAAAATAACATAATTGTGAAAATTACTCAATGTAGGCCTATTAATTAGTTATGATTTAAGTTAATTTTACATTTTCAGAAAGTGAAGAAAATTCTCCATAAGACCACGCAATCATTTCATTTGATTGAAATCTTTGCATTATTGGGATATTGGCAACATTGTGGGTATAGAAAAGGATGAGACTAATTGCAAGACAAACGATTGCGAGTGCGAGACAAATACTACATCTAATGCCATACTATCTTTTAATGTAAAGACGCACTATAGTGGCAAATCCCTTCCTGAACACCCATGAAATCACTCATTGAGTGCTTGAGCCCTGGAGTACCTACGTAGTCGGTAGGCTACCTATGGTCAAATCAATAGAGCAATCTAGCTTACCGCGTTGTGCGACTCAAGACGGGGGTGCATGACTGAAAGGGTTCCATGAATGGGCCGAACGTGTCTCAAAAGTTGGTTTCTTGCAATGCAGGACTATGAGATACCCAGAGCACGGATCATCTCTCCTGTTCTGTCACTCCATCAGACCAGTCTCACATTCTAGAGAAGATAGGCGGTCCGTATATATACCGTATATATATTTGATGGCCCTTCACAAAGAACACCAGTTCACCAAAACCTTTTGATGAGAATAACGAGTGAAATAAAAGTATAATGGAGGGTATCTTCTCAAAACAGTGCATTTCACACACTAGTAATGTGCGTAAATAAGAGGGAGCTTTTGAAAAATCGCATCTGTTTCTTTTCATACTGAGTATTCTTAAGATGTATCTGTTAAATTTCTTAGTTTATCAGGCTTTTTTTTTAAGTGGAAGCAACATTTTTCAGGAACGGAAGAAAAGACATAGGAATATCTAGTTGGCACTTGAGAGGTGGGCCACCATCTGTGGTCTGGGGTCACCTATTGAGAGTCTAGTCGCAGAGGCGCTGGATTTGAGTCCTAGCTTTGCCAGTGGTCTAAGGGCTGGGGCAGGGTACGCTTAGCCTTGTGAGACAGAATTGAGAAGAAATTAATCCAATTCCCACTTTAAACATCCTAGAAGTGATTACGGCATATCCTTTTAGGATTCCGCAGCGTAACCGTGCACGTTAAATCGCTCACCACGACTGCGATGGGGAGTTTCAGCAAGTCTGGAGATCAGAGGTTCAAAACCCGGCGTTGACCGCGGCTATCCTGAATGTTTTCTCCGGGATTTTCCACACTCTTTCCAGTCAAATACCGGGATGGTACCGTATTTCAAGTCCCGGGGCACCTACCCCATTCCCGACCCCAGTAGCCTAATTGCAGATGCAAACCCTACTAGGCCTACTGTCACTACAGAAACACAGGTTATCAGACAAATTTAACATACACCGAAGTGCCCGGGGCGGATGAACAAAAATTTCCCAAGTGCTTAATACGAATGATAGAACAACATACTTTTTCTGTGTATTATGCTGTGTCTATGTGGGGGTTTCGTTCAGTTGTACCGATTGGGCTTGGCAGCAGATACCCTGTGTGGACCCTTGTTTTTTAATGGATAATTTCTATTCTTACCCAAGCAACTGCCTTGAATAGGCGGGCCCCGCCCCTATACTGTAGATGGCTGCACTACTTATGGGGCCAAAAGGTAAAATTGTATGTTGGTGGATTTAATTTTGAGAGTGCATTTGAGAGTGTTGTGTGCGGGTAGTTTCCGCCGCCATTGGGAAGAGAAGTCTTCTTTGAGAGAGAAATAAGGGTGAAAAGTGAAATAGAAATAACGGAGGAAAGGGGAAGAATGAATGAAGAAATGAGAAATAATAAGAAATTATGAATTAATGGCTACTTACTGTACCCATGCGTACATCGGGCAAATGACCCATTACTGCACCTAATTAATGCGGCGGATTAATCCTGCATATATCATTAAGAGATGGGAGATAATGAAGGTACTGTACTGAGTTTCGAACCAAAGGGTCAAGGAGACAACCCTCACGGAGGGGCAAATGGAGGCTGTAAGGATGGATTTCGAAGCGCTCAGAGAAGAGCAGGTAACCAGATGGGAAGAGGAAAGAGCCGTCGTCGAGACCGGCATCACAACTCGCCGTTCCTGAGGGGTTGGACGTTTGAGTACAGTACCATTTATTAAGTACATTGCAGCGCTTCTTGGCTAAAGGAGCTATGGTTTTTCAGCTTCTTTAGCACCGAATTGCTTCCTACGGAGGCATCAAAAAGATGAAATGTTTTGGCTTTCAAGGCGAGGCAATTAACTACAGCAAATACTTGTAGGTATTATGCCGTGTTCGTGTGACGAGCCCAATCGGCTAAACCCCCACACATATACTGGATAATTGCAAGACGAATTACCTGGCTGTGAAAACCAAAACATTCCATCCTAGAAGTGGTTTGCCGTGATTTCCCTCTTCTACCACAGTAAAACCCGGGATGGGCGATGGTTGCCGCCTTCCCAATTCGTAGTCCCAATTACAAAACGCACACATTTATGCAGCCAGCACATTGACACAGGTTATCAGGGAGATTCCCCAACATACACACCCAAGGGGACTAGAGGACCACGATGTCGCAAGCCCCTAAATGAAACAAGAACAAAGGATCGACCACCTCAAGGCGCAGTGGCTAGCCTTCTTGCCTATCACCCCCCTGGAGTTCCGGGTTCGATTCCCGGCTCTACCAAGAAATTTAATTCTGTTCTGAGGTCTGGAATGGTGTACACTCAAACTAGTGAGGTTAAACTGAGAAGATGTAGGTTAAATTCCCACGTCAGCCATCCTAGAAGTGGTTTTCCGTGGTTTCCTACTTCTACTCCAGCAAATGCCTGGATGGTTCATAACTAAAGACCACGGCTGGCTCCTTTCCAATCCTCATTAGAATTACAAATGCACACATTACTAATACAGACACCACAATAACACAGGTTATCAGACAAATTCTGCACATACGCACCCAAGTACACGGGGCTGAAAGACCATGATGTCGCAAGCTCCTAAATGCACACAACAAAGGATCGGTTTTTAAATGAAATGTTATAATGATGTTGATATCTAAACCTATAAATGCAGGGCTATTTAAAAATAAAAGTTGCCCACAAATGGAGAATTTTGTTGGCCATCAGCCAGTAAATAAATCTACTGGAAGCTCCAAATCCAGGGGGAGAAGTTAAAAGTGGTTCTTCATGCCCCCTCCCTGATCCAGCTCTCATGTTCATGATACGAGGTACTTGTCTTTTGGCCTTCGGAAACCTCAGATAATTGTGAAAGTACTGTAAATTGTCCTTTGTCAAATTTAATTGAGAAGAATGGGTAGGACTGTTTGGCTCACAGTTTGTCCCATCTCTGAGACCCGCCCCCACTGGGGAGTCCTCCTGAGTCTTTGCTGCTCTGCCCCACCAGTCCATCAGACAATGTGTCTATGTTATATCGTCTTTCCCTTTTTAGGTAGCTGGGCGCTGGAGGTAGGCGGCAGGCAGGTAGGCAGTGCGCACTGTTGCCCAACTGCCACCAGCACGACCAACTCGTCAGTCGCCCAATGGCTGCTGTCCGGGCCACATGACTTCCTCTGGCGCGTCTTCTTCCTCTTAGAACATTTTAGTTTTTACCAGAACATTTTCTCAATAAAATTTTAATGATCATTCCGGAGCTTTAAGTATTCTGACTTTTTTTTTGTCATTTCTAAATAGCCGAGTGAAGAAACCGTTAGGTTGCCGCAGTGACAAGCGAACAAAGAGTGGATGTGAGCTGCTATCTACCCACGTGAGTACAAGCTGCATATGTTGCGTTTCTCCTCACATCTAGCACTGCTTTTGCTCATTTCTTGATTGTAACAGGTGGTTTGTGAATGCCTTAGGTTAAATATTGTACAGCAATCAACAATTTAACGACTACTGTGCGCAAACTTTGAGACAATTAAAATAAAATAAAACACCCTTAACTTTGAGATAATTGAATTGAACAAATGTTGTCTGTCACTCGGCAAGCTATTTGTTTCTATTGGCATTTCTTTTCGTCGTTTGGAGAGGTGGTGGTCACCGACCAAATAGCGCGCTCGTTGTGGGGTGCAATGCTGAGTGACGTCGTGTTGCCACATGATGGTAAGGGTTTGATGACCCCACTCTGCTGTCTGTCAGTCTGTCTGTTGCACACATTGAGACGTCACTCCTGCAGGAGCTTCACTGATTTCACCGTTACCAATATGTAATTTTGAGCACGACATTCCTTAAATTAATTTTTGCTAAGCTACCAAAGTCACCAAAGAAATACAGGCTATTAGACAAATAACTACGCACGCCCAAGTACACGGAACTGATGGCCAAGCTGTTCTTAGCTCCTAAAGTGAATCATCAACAACAAAGTATTAATTTTTTAATTATTTGCACAATGTGATCGTAAAATTGCAGAAGCACACGTGCATTTCCTTTGATATTTCAGCATTTCGTCTCGATCGGTTAGCCATGAGCCCTGCATGTTAGGGTTGTTGCTGCTCTTATTTCGTTGAGGGAGCTGGCGACATCATGATTATCAGCCCCGTGTACTTTGACGTGTATGAAATCTGTGTAATAAAGTGTGGTGTCTGTGCTAATTAGGAAGGAGGTGGTCTTGGTCTGAAGTTAGGCACCATCCCAACCAGCGGCGTAACTACGGGGGAGGGAGTGGGTGATCGGAGGGATCAATTTGCCCCCGAGTCAAATAATAAAATTATAAAGTTTGAAATTTTGAATAAAAATAATCTTCAGATTTATGACAAATAATTGGATTGGTTTTGAAACTGGTTCTGTTCACTCGTGTAAAATGTTTAGTGTTACCCTGGCTTAACACTTACTGGATGAGCAAAATGGTCAACTGTTCAGTTAGCCAGATGGGTGTGGCACTATCTTTTCTCATCCCTTTCCAAAAATACACCACTTATCAGTTACCATTCTGTTAGTATCCGAGTGGAAGTGCCATTTTGGAGAGTGAATTTTTGTGTTAATTTGTATTGCTGTTTTAACTTAAAACTTTAGTTGGAAAGTTTAGTTTAACAATATGCATACCATGTCGGGGAATAGAAAGGGCCAGGTAATTTTGCGAAGAAAACTGGATAGTATAATTTTAATATCAACGAAATTGTTACTTTTCGAGCAAATTGCTCATTGATAAGTTAAAATACATCGTATCAAATGCTAATGAAATCAAACACGAAGCACGATGGGTTTTTGAAACTTCGGGACCCTATATTAGCTTTCATTGATTATGTCTCATTATGCCCGAGCCCTCACCACCTCCCCAAATGTAATTTTGACTCAGCTCATCCCCCTCCATAAAAACCCTAGTTACACCACTTACCCCAACATTTACCAGGAGGAGAACTGGGAAACCCACGTAAAACCTACTCGTAGGATGGCTGGGGTTGTAATCAAACCCACTTCTTCTCAGTTGTCTGCTCGCGGCTGAGTGAACCTCATTCCAGCCCTTAGATCAGAATTAAGTTTCTTGGCAGAGTCAGGAATCTAAATCAGGAGCTCAGAGATGGCAGATAATAACGCTAACCACGACAGCACTTGTTGTTTCATTTTAGTGGCTTGGGTTTCGTGGTCATTTAGTTCCATGCACTTGTGTGTGGAATTTGTCTGTTTACCTGTGTTATTGTGGCGTCTGTAGTATTGTGTATATTTATGATTGAGGTTAGGAAAGAGGCGGCCGTAAGTTCGTAACCATTCCGGCATTTGCCAGAGTAGAAATTGGACCCCCCCCCCCCCAAAAAAAAAGAAACGTTTAGGAGGGCTGAGGTGGAAATCGAACCCATCTCTTCTCAGTTGTGCTTCACGAAGCTGAGTGTACCCCGTTCTAGCTCTCAGACAAGTATGAAATTGCTTAGCATAACTGGGAATTGAACCCAGACCTCAGGGGTGACAGCCAAGCATACTAGTCATTGTGCCACGTGGTGGTCCATTCCGTGACGTAGGGAAGCGTATTCAGACTCCTGTAACAAAGGGTCTAAGTTCGATTTCGATGCCAATATATATGTATTTCATTCTGCTTAGAGGATTGGAACGGGGTACACTCACCCTCGCAAGGCAAAGGTGAGAAGAAATGGTTTCGATTCCCACCGCAGCTGTCCTAGAAGTGGTTTTCCGTGGTCTCCCAGTTCTACTGGTAAATGCCGGGATGTTTCCTAACTTCAGGCCACGGCCGCATCCTCCCCAAATCCTGGCCTCAGGGGCGGATCGAGGGGAGGGCGAGGAGGGTGAGGAGGGCGACCGCCCAGATTCCCGCGGTCCGGGGGCCCCGAGCCATGGATTTTTTAAATTTAATTAATTAATTAATTATACTTTTCAAACTAATTTATCATTCATATTCCTTATTTCAGTGCAGCTATGACCTCCCGTGACCGTTTAGCAAGTTTAGATTTAGTGGAATAATAGAAGACTTCAGCCGGGAAAAAAAAGTCGCAAAGTAATATTTTAATATTTCATAGTTTACATAATCTTCTTCAAGGGGATTTAAAGGTTTCTTTCATATTATTTAAAAAAAATTACTGTAGAGTATTCAAAATATTGTAACTATTCTTTATTTTATTATTATTACAAAACTACTTTCCATTTAATTTTATATATTTTTATTTCCTATTGTTGTGGGCTCCACGTTTTCATATCGCCCAGGGCCCCGCAAGGCCTGGATCCGCCACTGTGGGTCCCACCAAGGTGTACAGAGTTCGACTCTCAATTAATGCATGTTTTATTTTCATGGTGAAATGTCACGTCCGGCTGTTCGAATTTCATGTACACACATAGAAATAAGTTATGCACCACCCGCTAAAGGTTTACATGTAACCGCCTCACCGACATTCAATGAAATGTGCATGATTGCGATAGCTCTGGCTATCCGGAGGTTTGTTGACATGTTTAGACAGTGCAAACGACCCGAGGTGTTTCGAATCATGTCAACGTCGGTCGACGACGAGGAATGCGATCATAGCAAAACATTTTTTTGAAGATATTGGCTTATAACCACGATATGAACGGTCATAGAAAACTCCAAGCACCCTTCATTTCTTCAAACTCACTGTAGTCACTGAAATAAATATTCCTTTATCGATAAAGGAGTCAAGCGACTTTTTGACTGCACGATTTTGCGGATATAATATGTTAATGTCATAAGTAGGGACCAGACATTTATGCACTGAAAACGATTGAAATATGCATGCAATTATGCGCCAAAATGTAGAAAATTTGCATTAAAAATTGAAAAGTATGCACTTCACAATAAGCCAATCTTATTCACTCACTTTATACATGTATCATTCACTGCAGAAAGAAGCATCACAATAGATAATTGCAAGTTTTTCAATGTTTTCAGGAGACAAATTACGTCTATTTTAATCGTTTTCACTGCATAAATGTCCGGTCCCTAGCCATCAGTTGAATAATCATTATTACCTGACACCCACTGTTTTAATACTTTCTGCTGCTCTTCTCTTTAGGCATTTTGAGTTAATGATATGCAGACTAAGAATAAAGTGACACATTAAGATAACTGAAGAAACTCCTCACAAAACTAACCCTGGACTAATGGCTGTCGAGATGGTGAAAGGAATGTCCCACTCCATTCCCTTCTTCAAATAGCCAGGCTGCATTGCGTAAAGTACGAGTACTGTCATCTCGTTATCAGTTACTCAGAAAGTTGCTTACAAGGGATGTCCAACACGCAGGCGAAACCTATTTTGTTCTAGATGTTTTAAATTAGCTTATACTTAATTTCAACTGTATATGCTAAAATATGCTGTTATGTTCAGAATATGCAAATGCATATTTTGAGGGGTTATTGGATTTATTGCGCATATTCATTTCCAAAAAAATCCGATCCCTAGTCATAACATCACATTTCTCTATCGGTCGATTGTTTAGGCCAGTGTACACAATTGTGAGCGCTCCCGGAGGAGTAAGGGGAGCTTGGGAGCGCATTGGCCTGTTCAACTTGGCCGTGAAGGTAGGGTAAGTGGACATGGGTAGCGGCAGGCTTCGTAGAGATGCCCAATTGTAAATCGGTATGCGCTGTCATTGATACGATGCAAGTTTCTTAAAATACAGTGCTGTATGATAATTGCTTGAGATAGTAATGAAATAATTCAGCCCTGAGAAATTCCACATCAACAGAAATATTATTAGATTGCTTGTTGTTGTTTCTTTAAGGGGCGTAACATCTGTCACCTACCAAAAAATGTATTGCAAATGAATATTTACATTATATGGGAATGACCTCAAATTTATTATCATCAGCCGCTTGGGTGTAGTAGCATAGACTATTATTACATGATAATAATAATAATAATAATGTTATTGGTTTTACGTCCCTTTTAACTACACTGGCTTTTAGAGACGCCGGGGTGCCGGAATTTTGCCCCGAAGGGGATCTTTAACGTGCCAGTAAATGTATTGACACGACTCCCTCGCATTTGCGCACCCTCAAATGCCAGCTGACTGCGCCAGGTTTCGAACCTGCAACCTTGGGCTCATCAAGCGAGAACGTTACCCCTGAGCCACGTTATTACATGAAATAAAGGGTGTGGAGTTAAATAACAACCGTATTTCGAACAAAGACGATTTATATTATTTTCTTAGAACTTGTATATAGGCCTATGTTATTCTATCAGTAAAACCAATGTCCCGTGGTGGAAAGAAGATACTTCGAAGAACAATGTTTTGTTTTTGTTTTTTTCATTTTTTTGTAATCAGATGGTGTAAATATGCAGTGTCCAAAAGTTAAGCATAATCACTAAACGAGGCCATACCGCCTGATAGGAATGTCAGACGGATTGCTGAACAAACGGAAGCTGAATCACACACCATATGTCACACAACTTGTCCAAAGAAACTGTGTCAGAAAGGTTCTGATAGCTAAGGTACACCTTTGACAACAAACAAAACTTGGCAGTGTCTTCCACAACAAAATATGCTGTTAATAGGGTGTATGGTTACCCCTAATGGCCACACATGCTCTCTATCAGATGGTCCAAGAGCTCTTGTGGCAGTCGATCCCATTCCTCCGAATGGGCAATGCGAAGGTCTTGGAGGGTCCTTGGTGGAGGCTGACGGGATGCAATTCCCCCCCCCCAATGCATCCCAGGCATGTTCTATAGGATTCAGATCCGTAGATCTCGCTGGCCAGTCCATGAAATGAATGTCTTCCCCAGCCAGAAATTCATCCACCAGAGCAGGGTGGTGCGGTCGGATATTATCTTCCATTAAGAGGAAGTCTGGACCAACCGCATCTCTGAAGAGTCGGACATGTGGTCTCAGTATCTCATCCCTGTGTCTCCGAGCGTTCACAGTGTTCCTCGGGCCATGCATGAAGATGTGCAGGTCCGTACGGCCATTCAACATGATGCCGCCCCACATCATGACGCCACCACCACCGTACTGGTCCCGTTCCACGATGTTCCTGTGGTTTTGTCGGCTACCCGGTTCTCTCCAGATTAATGTGCGACGGGAATCGTTCTGCAAACTGAAGTGAGATTCATCTGTGAAGAGCACATGCCTTCATTAATTCATGGTTCAGTTTCGACGTTGACGGCTCCACAGTAAAGGGGCCCGTCTCTGTGCTGGAGTGAGCGGGACGCACACCTCTGGACGTCTGGCAAATAGCCCTGCTGTTCTGAGCCTCCGGTACACAGTTTGCCGGGAAACGGCAATCCCTGAGACGGCTGCAAGCTCCGCCGACAATATTGTCCTGCAGGTGCACTCCGATATCGGGTGGTTAGAGCCAGATATCGGTCCTGCTGTGGAGTGGTTACTCTTGGTCGACCTGTTACTGGCCTGCGACTAACATCTCCTGTGTCTCGAAATCGTCTCCAAAGCCTGGAAATGACACTTTGTGGCACATTTGATAAATCTCTTATTCTTTCCTAGTTCCCTATGTGCTAAATGAGCAAAGTTAGCTATACAGACTAGGTGTGAATATCACCTCTGACAACCTGGTTTTATTGAATTTGAATAATTAACGTATTTAAGGACAGCAATCACCACTATCAAAAAATCATATATTTTGACTAGTTGCAGTGCCGGATTTGCCTCTGAAGGTGCCCAAGCAACTCACATTTTTTGAGGTCCCGGTTTTGCTCCTCCCCCCCCCCCCCCCCTCTTTAACATAAGTAGAAATATCCCATAATTTTTTTGAAACCTTTATTTACAGTTTCTCTTAGATTAAATCACAATTTTTTCCTAGATTTCTCTGTCGGGAATTGTTGAATGACATCATCAAAATTTTGTTTTGGGAGCTTTTCTTTCTCGATGAAAAGTAAGCTCAGATCACTCACTTTTTCTTGGCCCATCGTCGAGCGTAAATCATTTTTCACTCGCTTCAATGGGCTGAAAGACCTTACGGCTGAACAATTAGTTATTGGCGGTGTTATAAAAAGTCGAACGAGACATTCTACATTTGAAAACGCTGACAGCAAGTCATCTCGGACAATAATCTCGTAAAAATCAGTAAACGTTTTACGAGGTTTAAGCCCGTACATCTGTTCTACATAAACGTGAAAATTCTCGATTTCTGTTACAATGTTAGTTAGTTATTGCTGTTTTAAGGGGTGGAACTACGAGGTCATCTTCCGCCTGTTACAATGTTTATATTGACATCATTCGGATAGTCTTTGGCAAGATTTTCAACACTCTTCGTATTTCATCATTTGACGCAGTTAAATTGACGAGAAAAGAAAATTTACTTGCGATGTCTGTGTACGCAACAGCGCGTTGTTTCAAGTTGGTTGACAATGAATCGATCATAACAATAAACAATTTTATTCGAAACGAATCACTCGGCGACAAATTTTCGAGAGTGTCGGGAGCAGACCCATCGTTATATTGCGTTGTTCTTCGTCTCCTTTTTTGCGTGCTCGACTTAAATTCAGCGCCAGGAACAATTTTTTTCACTTCTTCCTCGACAAGAGAAACATTTTCGCGAAATTTCTTCACCTAGGTAATTAATACCGTGTACAACTTCGCACATGTTTCGAGAGAAATCGATGTGTCTAGTAAAGTAGCTGATACTTTTTCAAATTCCTGCAGGATTGATTCCCCCAAAAAACATCATTATGACGAATTCCATACTTTTTACTAAACTTGATGCATCGTTATGCGTGTCACCGTTCCACTTACCATCATTAGCAATCTTTTGAAACGTATCAGCTATTTCATCATAGTTCGCAGCTATAGAAGATACTGACTTGGAGTGCGCATACCACCGAGTTTTTGATAATTTTTTCACAGTTAATGCCTTTGGCCCTATAGATTTTTCAAGTACAGCGCATCTTCTCGTCGAAGCTGAGAAGAAAACTTAAATCTCTTGGACAATACCAAAAAAATTTACTGCTTCTAAACATTCCAACCAAATTCAAAGAGTGCGCAGGACAAGGTACATATATCGCTAAAGGTTTTTTTCTATCAGGACTGTCTGCATGCCGTTATAAATACCGCTCATATTTAACGCGTTATCGTAAGTCTGTCCTCTACATAAATCGAAATTTAGACCACCATCCTTTAAATAATTGAAAGTAGTTTCTGCTAAATATTTTCCGGTATGATTCTCTATCTCAAGAAAGGTCAAAACTCTTTCTAGAGGTACGCCAAGTTCAGCACACACATAACGCACGATGACAGTTAATTGATCAGTATGAGATACGTCTGGAATAAAATCAACCGAAACACTAAAATACCCTGCAGCAATTATCTCTTTAAAATCGATTTCCGCACTTTCTTTTTGCCATAAGGTGAATTAATTCGTCTCAAATCGTTTTAGACAAATAAGCCGTACGGCCACTGCCACAATTCCCGTACATCTCAAAATGATTTTTCAAAAAACTGTC
Source organism: Meconema thalassinum (assembly GCA_946902985.2). Lineage (NCBI taxonomy): Eukaryota > Metazoa > Arthropoda > Insecta > Orthoptera > Tettigoniidae > Meconema > Meconema thalassinum. The sequence continues at coordinate 319,174,048 of OX336389.2, forward strand.
GAATTCGGCAACAAGTTCTAATAAAGTGATATAGTTTCCACAATTTGATGCTCCAAACCTCTCATTTGATCCTCTAAAAGCTAAACCTTGCTGAGCTAGACTTCGAATAACGGCAACAACGCGCTTAAGAACTTGTATCCAATATTCGCGCTGGTTGTCAATTTGCTCAGTAAAATGAGATGAATCTATTCTCTGTTGTTGTCTTATTAAAAACGTCAATTGAGCATCTCGATATTTTTGACAGTTTTCATGATTTTGCACGTCGTTACAATTTCGCCAGTCTGAAAACCTGGTAGAACTAAAACGAGTAGTGCTTCGGCAAAACAACAAGCAGGAGAAACAATAAACATTACCCATTTGTGGCGAAAAATCTAACCATTCTCTCGGGTAACGATCACCGTTCATTATCTTACCCTAAAACATATTAGCCGAACAATATCGTGTTGTTTCACTGAATATCCTCCTTGAATTCTCGAATGGTCCATTACGATATTGACATTCACTAGGGCCTTTTTGAATCCAATAATCGATGTCATTTTGTGATAAATGTTGCCATAAACCAACGTCATCACTTCGATTGTGAACTTGTAAATCGTTAGCAAGTATCTCAGTTTCCACTGGAGCTTTCGCTGAAGCTGAAGCATCTGCTGGATTGTCCGCTGGAGGGTCCGCTGGAGCCTCTGCTGAATCGTCCGCTGGAGCATCCGAGATGTCCTCTGGCCTTCCTTCATTTTGACTTGCAAGCGTGATGGAAATGTTGTCTTCAACATTTTGATTTACATTTGCAGAAGAGTCATCGGATTCCTGTTTCAAAAATCGGGTTATTTTTGGAAGTTTTCTGACCGACTCTTCCGCAGCAACTTTCTTCTTCCGTTTTTGGCATCCGCTGTTGTACGATCTCTTCATAGTTCTTCCAGCAAAACCAACATTTTTTTAAAAAAATATTATAGATCAAAAAGTTAAGAGTAGATCAAATTCGAAAGAATAATTTCAGTGAAAAAATCAAAATTAAAGTATACAGCAAAAATCAAAAAGTCAAACTTGATGAACTTCGAAAGAAAAAAATTGAATGAAAAAAAAAGTTAAAACGATATGCCGACCACTTCCCAGTTGAAATGAATTTTATTAATTTATAAACAGATATTATATCAGTTTTGGTGGCAGAGTTCCAATCGATGATTACACACAATAACTGTATAAGTTTACTTATCAAAACTCTCAGCAACGACTTGACGGAATCGATAGCACTGGCTTGTCACGAAAAGGACTAACACTTCATAGTTTGATCGGAAGCTTAGTTAAATTCCACACTGAACATAATACCATACGTTCTCCAATATGTATTGATTGACCAGGGTTCAGTGAAAGTTACTGAAGGAGACTATCAACTATAGGTTATCTTTAACGCAATTGTAATCAGCTGAAACAACGGTGAAGGCTCCCGCGCATTTCTTATTCATTTCCCGCCAATAATGAAAAACCATTATTTAGGTTTTGAAGTCGCCTTTGCACCTCTGGCGCTCATCGATAATTATTATCTGAGGATTTCCTGATAGGTTCTGAGCCATAAACAACTCCTCAACATGCCTTTAAATCTCGTGAACTTCGGGGCGGTTGCTTCGGCTATGTAGCCGAGGCGTTGAATACGTCTCCCACAAGCGTTCATCGGGCTGTGAAACGTTTGAATCATCACATCATGCCTTTGGAAAATGTATATAAATTTTCTTTCTCTTATTCTGTAACGAATTTTTGAAAATGAAACTAAAAATTGCTCCCTTAAACTGAGATTATTTTTAAAATATCAAGTGTTCTGCTTTGTTTTGGAGTGCTGTGTATATTTACGTAATTTAGCAACTATTTCCAGTGCGGTTATTTCAATTGTTAATGACTCCCGTAGTATGAAATAAGGTATGAAGAGTATCGGAAATACCTTTTTGTATTGAATAATAATTCCGGAAATGATGTAGTAACAGATGTTTTCTTCTCTACCATCTACCCAACCACCATCCCCTTTTACATCACGACTTACAGTATCTAGTTAATGATTGAGTTAGTGGGGGAAACATAATTTAAAAAAGGTCGATACCTGATTTGGAGTTTGCGAGTTTTAGTTAATAACCCTCAATCCTTAAACAATAGAGCATACCATTGAAAATGATAATGTGTAAGTAACTCTGTGAATTTCTTATCTGCTCAGGAATTTTGAAACAATTAAATACTATTGAACATCTATCAAATACTCAAATTTAACCAATTTTACCGAAAGCACCTTTTCACAAGATTGTGCAGGGTCCTTTTCGATGTGAGCGTAAAGAGAAAAGAAAAAAAAACTTTCGGGGGCCCTTGTCAAAGTGGGGCCCCAAGCAAGTGCTTCCTTTGCTTCTTGGTAAATCCGCCACTGACTAATTGTGCTAGTTTAATCACTACTGAAATTAAATAACTCGATATATTGTAAACATTATAACCTATACTTGTAGACAAAGATTTAACAGCCTACGTGTAAAGGATCTGATGATGATCGCTTGACGATTGAAACTGGTCATCCAAGTGTATTTAATGAAAAATCCACAGCCTGCTTCCAGTCTCCGACCGGGCCAGGAATGGAATGAATGAAGCCCCCATCTAGCGGCGAGGATATGAACTGTGCCGGCTGCCGAGGCCTGACGCACTCCTCTGGGGCAATGATTAAATGAATGACAGATGAAATGAAATGATAGTGGAGAGTGTTGCTGGAATGAAATTTTGACAGGGAATACCGGAGTACCCGGAGAAAAACCTGTCTGCCTCCGTTTGTTCCAGCACAGATCTCACATGGAGTGACCGGGATTTGAACCACGGACCCAGCGGTGAGAGGCCGGCGTGCTGCCGCCTAAGCCACGGAGGCTTATCCAAGTGTATTTAATAATTGCATGTATTTTTTTTCAGGATTAGGGAACCACCTATTTACAATTGGGTATAATCCTGTTGACCGACTGAAGAACATTACATTTAGAATGTAAGACTGTGGCAGCTTGTGCCAAACCAATTATGGGACAAGTATGTTACTCAGTGGGTTGAACTGTATACCGTATATACGAAGGAAAGTCATCTCCGCAGGTTGCTTGCATGACCATTGTATGTCAGTGTACGGTTCGAGGGGAGGGGGGACGGCTGATGACGTCACTGTTCCGCCATTTGTTTTTACATTGAAGCCACGAAATACTGCGAAATGTGTTATTTTCACCCTAAAATGCTAAATACCAACGAAATGCTGGCAATAAGTCTTTTTTTTATTATTATTTACATTAAAATTACGGTAATTGAAATAGTTCCACTATCTGTCGTTTGATAGAAAATAAGAAATCTAAAATATAAATGTTTCATACGATACGGGATAACGAAGTCCCTTCTCGAGCTTGATTGGTTGAAGTCCTGAAATCATGGAAACAATGCTCTGCTTATACGTTGGGGACAACATAAGTTTCACGAATTAGTGAGAAAAGGACTATGGTAGTGGTGGAGAATATTTGTTGGGTATTAAACACAGAAAATATAATTCATTTGAATTTTAGCTCTTCGGAAAAAAAAAGAAAGAACTAGGATAAATGGTTTGTTATTCCTCCAAATGTTTCTATAGTGTTCATTATTTAACCAAATCCGTGCACCGTACCACATAGTTATTAAGCACAAACACACGCCACACTTCTTATTTCACCATTATGGATATTTTATTTCGGCGCTTTAAACATTTTGTTTCGCCACATTGAACATTTTATTTCGCCGCTTTCAACATTTTATTTCGCCGCGTTGAACATTTTATTTCGCCGCTTTAAACATTTTATTTCGCCGCGTTGAACATTCTGTTTCACCACTTTGAACATTTTTATATTACCCTATGTGTGATCCTTATAGGCCCAACCACCTCGTGGTGTATTGGCTAGCATTCTTGGCTGACGCCCCTGAGGTCTGGGTTCGATTCCCGATTCTGATAAGAAATTAAATTTAATTCTGATCTGAGGGCTGGAACGGGGATCAATCAACCTAGTGAGGACAGCTGAGTAGTTGTCTGAACAGAGAGGCAGCGACCCGGTCAAGGAAACCAAGCATAACGGCCGATGGGTTACGCCGAGCTGACCACGCGTCATCCCAAGATCTGCAGGCCAAGTGGCTGAGCAGTGGTCGTTTGGTAGACCAAGGCCATTCATGGGCTGTAGTGCTCAGTCTTTTAAATTTTTAAAAGGTACCTCGAGACTTGAAACAGGGAATTTGCCTGGGTAAGGATGGAAAATGATCATCGGTCTCATGAGGTTCGACATCTATCATTATCACCAGACAACACTAGCATTTGTAGAACACGCTTGACATCCATGCGGCTCAGAAATCTCTTTCCTACTCTTGTCCGACCCCGTGAGGTCAACTCTTACTTTCTTCTAATTCTGGCATTATCAATCATGTTTACTTTTCAGTCTTTCTTGATTCTTCTCTTGAAATTCCTTTCGCATAAGTTTATGTAGTTATCCTTCTGCAGTGAGAGGGATATAACATGAAACAGCTTCATAAAACGCTGTCATTCTTTGATCTTTTGATATCCCTTTTGAACCTTTTTTGAACACACTGCGATTTAGTTCCAATCAAGGAAATTGTCTTCAAAACTCTGTAATGTTGGTTGTGTGATTGTAGATCGTGCGAAACTGGCGATGTAATGTTTCTCTTTCAACTTAGCCCCTATTTATTTACAGGATATATTTCGCAATGAATATTAAGTAATGTGACTCATTGGTTCCCATTTGCGTGTTAAAATGATGTATAATGCGGTGCCTTGGTGCCAAAGGTAACTTCTATCACTCCATCGTTTTGGACATTTACTCGTGACCTTCCAACTACTACAAGGAAGATATGCTCCTCGTAATCGTCCCATTTCGAGCCTAATATGGAAGGCATGTAAATCAATGAAGGCTACATGAAGGTTCCCAATATAAAATACCAGCTTCAGTAATTGGAAAGAGAAGACGTTGTCCCAGAAGGAAGTGATTGACTTCACTAAGCTTAGGTTAGTGAGCAGAGGCGTCGCCACCGGATGGGTACGAGGCACCCCTTGAATGAATTTCGCTCACACCACTACCTCCTAGGTCATATTTTGGAATGAGATATAACTAATTATGAAGTATAACACAATTCATTAAAAATAGGCTACACTATTTCCACCACCACTTAGTTCTAACGCATATTGAAGGAATAGAAAAATATGGGAGTGTTATGGAATACTAGCTGTTTCTCAACTTAACTTATGTTTAAACCAAACACTTAGGTTTGAGTATTTTAGCGATTTCCTTCCTTGAATGTCCTTAAGCGACGAGCTATTCTGTATTTTCTCTCTTCTAATGGGGGGTTGAGACTTTATAAAATACCTGTAGCCATTCAAATAAATATTACTCTAACGATGAAGCAATCCAGGAACTTTTGTAGTGCACTTAACAATATAACGTAAATTTGGGTGGTTACAGTATGTATCAATGTATTAAGGGGAGGCTGTGAGCCTTATACCAGCAATGATAAATTCCCCAAATTTAACTGCAGATATCTAGAAAACTACTTAATATATGAGGGTGAAATCATGCTCTATTATTGGCCTTACGTTTTTAGTTGAATGTTGGAATAAAAATGTTTCTTAAGGATTTTTGAATTTGATCCAATTTATGCAATGTTTCCTTCTTTAATTTTTTTTAAAGTTCGATGCTAGAATGACAAACTAAAAAAGAAAAGGTCAGTCTAATCAAAGGTGAATGGGAAACTACTAGTAAAAATTTCAGATATCTAGATTAAGTAGTTTCTGAGAAAAATAAAAAACATATCACCACAGCCACATTTCAAGTTAAATTGGCTTAACGATGACAGTACCGCTGATGCATGGACCGTTACTGTTGGTCTCCTCGTATCAGGCCCTCTTCCTAAATTTCTTCTCCTGTAACTTTGTTTTTAAAGTGGAATCACCGTAACCACAGGTTATCCAGATACTTAAAAGTTGTCTGCGATTCTTCTTTTCCTGGTTAAATGCTCAGCTGCTGCAGCACTTGTACTGGTCCCACATTTTCCTCATTAAAACCTAACATTGCATCATTACAAGTGTCAAGTGACCCAGTATTTACACCAGGAGGGTAGAGAGAATGTGTTGGAGGTCCTTGTCTGTTGAAATCTTGTAAAAATAATTTGTACAAACATCTCACCTAATCTCCTCCACATTTCCTATCTTCCTTCTCATAATAGTTGTGTAACGATTCCATTTCTTTATCACTGAACCTCCTTGTTCACGATAAGACTTTACCATCCTCCAGCTCTTCCTCCTTGTAATCCCAGCGCAATTAGAAAAGATGATACCCCACCCTTTTCTGAACATGTCATGCAAATTCCAGTTTTTCAATAGCAAAGTTCCTCTAGAAGGGCAATCCATGCAAAGAAAAGGAAACCGGACCAATTTAATGAGAAATGTAGCGAGAGAAGCAGCAGATGGGCGTGACACTCGTCCGTTCAAGGCATTTAAATAAGCAATTTACACCTTTTAGGTGACGTTTTCGAATGAAAACCGCTATTTTATGGTAAAGTAGACTTCCAGCTACATATTTACAAAAAAAATTGAAAGTGCTTATCTTTAACCCAAATCAGCTATCAACTGCCACTTAATCATGTGGCCTATGTAGAGGTTGGGTGAGTTACTTTTAAAAAGTAAATAAGTTACAGTTACCGTTACCAATTAAATTGTAGCTTTCAGTCGGTCAACACAAAATAATTCCAATAACTGGAATACCATATGTGAAAAATAACCTGAAATAAATTACATGTGATTAAGATATATACAGTATATTGTTACGTACTATTGAAGAAGAAAGGAAGGAAGGAAGCTTTTAGTTTTACGTGACCGTTAATCAAGCGATCATGGGCCACGGGACCTCCTTTTTACGTGGAATCCGAACCACAGGAAATGGCATTTCACTTCGAAAATCTCACATGCATTGACTGGGAATCGAACCGGGTCCACCTTGGTGAGAGGCCAACAGCTTGACCGCTGTGCCACCACGCCCCTTATTGAAGAAGAAGAAGAAGAAGAAGAAGAAGAAGAAAACTAAGGGATGCCATGTTTCGCTCGTCAAGCGAGCATCATCAGATCAAAATATGCGAGACAAATAGTTCTACAGAACACTACCAAACCTGCAGTGACACCCACAGACAGTCTCTGCCCTCAAATAACAAAATACAAGAAAACCCATCAAAATACGAAGTACGTCCAGAAAGTAAGTTCCGTTTGGTTATAACATTAAATTGTGTACAGATACAGAAAAATTATTTATTGCACAAAATTCTACAACCCTTAAACTACTTTTCCACATAACTGCCGAAATGTTGCAGGCATTTGTCGTAGCGTGGCACGAGTTTTTATATACCTTCTTCATAGACGTGTGCCGCCTGTGTCTTCAACTAGTTGTACGTTCCGCTGCAGCGCAGTTCCGCATATGCGCGGTAGACGCTCCGTATCAAGGAGAAGAAACGTGCGCCATTTGGAGAGCGCTGTCAGCCACGTACGCGTTGTTGTGAATGTTTACTCGTACAATGTCGGTGTTGATTGAAAATCCCGCCGCTTGTGAAATCAGATCTGTGATTCGTTTTCTGAATGCTAGGAAAGTGAAACCAATTGAAATTTATCGGCAAATTTGCGAAGTGTATGGACAAAATGCGCTGAGTGATTCAATGGTGAGAAGATGGGTCCGACAGTTCAATGAAGGACGTAGTGAAGTGCACGATGAAAAACGAAGTGGGCGTCCATCTTTGGTTACAGAAGAACTGGTTCACGCGATTGATGACAAGATCCCCAAATCTCACGATCACTAATTCATGAAATTGTTACCGAAAAACTGAACTTTCGTAAACTTTGCCGACGTTGGGTATCAAAGATTCTTACGGAGCAACACAAAACAAAACGGATGGGTAATGCACTTCAGTTTTTGACCCGTTACAATGTAGGCGGCGAAGAATTTCTGACACAGATAGTCACAGGAGATGAAACTTGGGTTTCTTACGACACCTCTGAAAGTAAGCGGCAATCAATGGAATGGAGGCACACTTCATCCCCAGCAAAGGTTAAGCCGAAACAAATCTTGATACCTCGGAAAATGATGTGCACAGTGTTCTGGGACTGGAAAGGCATCTTACTCATTGATTTCTTACCGCGTGGTCAAACAATCAACGCAGATGCTTACTGCGAGACACTTAGGAAATTGCGCCGCGCAATACAGAATAAGCGCAGAGGGTTGCTGTCAAAAGGTGTTGTTTTTCTTCACGACAACGCACGACCACACACTGCAAATGTGACGAAAAACCTCCTACAGGGATTTGGCTGGGACGTGTTTGACAACCTCCGTACAGCCCTGACCTCGCTCCTAGCGACTTTCATCTGTTCACACATCTCAAGTCTTTCCTTGGCAGTCAACTCTTCAACAACGACGACGAGCTGAAAGAAGATGTTTCCAACTGGTTGAAGACACAGGCGACAAACTTCTATGAAGAAGGTATCCAAAAACTTGTGCCACGCTATGGCAAATGCCTGCAGAAGTTCGGCAGTTATGTGGAAAAGTAGTTTAAGAGGTGTAGAATGTTGTGCAATAAATAATTTTTCTGTATCTGTACACAATTTCATTTTATTACCAAACGGAACTTACTTTCTGGACGTGCCTCGTACTTTGTCAGTGTTGTAATTATTAATGATAAATATTAAAGCATTAAGCACCCGAAAAAGGAACTACGGTATTTTCTTTAATGTTACAAAACTTAGAAATGACTAGCCCATCAAGAAAAACAATGATGATTAAATGATGATTAATAATGTAATAATCTGAGAACTAAATTCTACACCCAAAAGAGGTTGTCTGAGCAGCCTGTAGACATTCCACAACTTCAGATAAGTATCAACATCAAATCTTTCAACACATTAATAGTAGACAAACAATAGCTTTTAATCATCACAACCGAGTACTCGATTCTTGGATGTCACGGGTAATTTCGAGAACCACTGGATGGATTTTGATGCGGTTTTCATTATTCTGTAAAGGATATCTCGAGGAAAATTTATGTAGAAAATCATTTATTTACGATCAAAGGAAGCCAAGCAGTAACGATTTCAGTGAAAAAGTCGAAAAAAAAACTGGCGTCCGTGCGCTTTTTAAGCTTACGCTGGGCAAACCGTTGAAAATATCAATATACTATGCGTGTAAGAATTGTTCAGCATGAAAAGTTCTACAAAAAGTCCGGGAGAGCAAATCTCTATCTTCAATACATCGCCCATTATAAGTGTTTTTACGTTTTCATTTCTTCTAACAATCTCCATTCAATTACTGAGGCGACAGTTGACGAGCTAGCTAGGGGCGAGCCTAACACCCCAGTTACAGCCTAGCTATCGGAAGGGCCTATTACCCCAGATACAGCCAGCAGCAAACTGTCGAGTCGTGTTGAGTTAAGACTTCAAAGAAGAGTGGTTGTGTTTGGAGTTTCCCTGGAAGTGCAACTCAGCTTTTCTTCATTTCGCCTGTGAACCTTTCGTTCCGCAAAATACACAGTCAAGTTAAGATTGGACGGAAGGGGGATTTGTGATTCATGCACCTCGCCATACTTAAATTACGTCTGACAAGAATTCGTTGCACATGGATCTCCATTATAATATAATTAATAGTCCAGTCAGTGATTTTAACCCATTACCGTACGCTGAGACGTTAAACGTATATAGGTCGTAGTTCATTGACTTCGAAAAAAAAAGCGCTTATCTCGTAATGCATTCATAACTGCTCCCGGGCGAAGCCGGGGCGGGTTGCTAGTTAGTATAATATTCTACAATAGTTTTATGGCTGACGGCTTAAATGTATCACAATATTAGCTACACCTTCATAGATTAGTTTGGGGGAGGAAGACTGTTTTAGCCTATTTTTATATGAAAAAAATAGGTGTATGAGATCACATTTTGTCCGTGCGTGCGTGTGTGTGTGTGTGTGTGTGTATGTATGTGCGTATGTGTGTGTGATCTGTGTGTGTGTCACGTAATAAAATCTAAACGGCTGGAGCGATTTCAATGAAACTGGATGTGTAGTTTTTGAAAACATTTGAGCCACATTAGATGTCAATATACTGTAGCCTATTTAGCTCTAAATATTCACTGCGCTCGGATGATTAGTTCACCAGAAAATAAATAATTTATTGTGGCTGAAATATTGTTTTTGTGCTTATCAGATATCTGACGATGCCCCAAGCCCGTGCAATCGTAAGACATTTGTTGCTGATATTGTTTTACTTATGCTTTTTACAGATAGCAATAATATTGCATTTATTTAGCAGAAAACGGGTAATTATACACTTTGAACCAATTTTGCATTTTAATTTAGTTCAAAACCGCTATTATCCGCAAGTAGCCTATAGGGCATAAATTATGCTGTACATCAGTACATTTCACATGTGTTGATAATGATAATGATGTTGCAATATAGCCTACTGACTAATTAGACATCGTGATCATCCGTCTCATGCATTTGGGTGTGTGTTTGTGTGTGTAGTTTGTCTGATGGTCTGTGTTAAGGCGGGTTCACACGGAGTCGTGAAGCGGGCGAGAGCACTATTGGTCGATCAGCCGGTCGTGGACACGACCTCGTGTGAACCAGTGGTAGTGGAAGTGGGGGTCGTGCTCGCCCTCGAAAAGGTGAGGCGTGAAATCTCAGACTGGTTGGAGTGAGCATGACCGCTTCAGTCGTATTCTTTCGCAGCTTCACGTTCTGCTATGATTGAACAACGAGTGAGAAACTTACGACCAGCGAGAACACTTCGTCCGTGTGAACTGAACAAGGTCGTGGGTTCTTATGTTGAATAAGCAAGCCGTGACGCATGCTCAAAACTAGTAGTGCTCTCGCCCGCTTCACGACTCCGTGTGAACCCGCCTTTATTGTGGCGTTTGTAGTAGTGTGTGTACTTCTAATTGAGGGTTGGATAGAGAGAGATATGGTCGTAACCTTAAGTAAGAACAACAGCGACAATACTCATAACGCTTCACTAGTTCTGCTTACCCACACAGCCTATCTGACCTCACTGTATAATACAGGGTGTTGCAGAAATACTTTGACAAACTTCGCGGATGGGTTCCTGACACCGACAGAAGAAAACAAGGTCATATAACCATATGTCACCGACCCCTTTGTTGTCCCGGGAGGGAGTGGTCAACACATGGGTCTACTGATCAGGTAGTTTGATTCCAACCACACACCGGCATTGCGCTATGCACGCATGTCTCGACGCAAGAGGAGGACATTTCGAGCACTTGTTGTGAGCTGTGTCTGGTGAAGTGTTATCAGTGTACCAATGTGTTCAACAGTCCCTCCCGGGAAAATAAAGGATTCTGGTACACCTGTCCATATGACAGTTTTACCTTTTGTCAGGAACCGTTTTTTGATATGAGTACATGTGTTAAACACTTCCAAACAGGCTGTCAATTAATGTGTCACTTTACAATGTTATTTCATTAATAAATCGAAAACGAAGGATTTTGGGACATATGTGTACATAATATATTTTTTCTTGTTTTGGTGTAAGGAACCAATCCCCAAAGTATGTAATAGTATTTTTGAAACACCCTGTACAATAGCAATCGGGAATATACAGTTGATCACAATTACAGAGGGAAGAAATCAATAATATTATATTGTTGCCGGGGAGTAGCGTGTTATGTATTTATACGCAATGGTTAGGCAAGACTACTGTATGTTACAGTATCTGCAAATGATGCTCCTGATGCTGCGATCTTGCACTGATCAGTTTAGATACATTAAATTAGTGTAGAACCAAATAACTTCATACACGGAGCATAAGTGTCGAAATATTCAAATATTTTTTAAATCTAAAGATTACCTAAACCTGGTACTATTGCCATACATATAGTATCTCAAACTTGAAAATTTCGCAGCTTTGCACTCGCACGATGATAGACCTAATGTACTGTACATTTTGCGATCTATATCAATGACATTCCGCCTAGCTTTGAAACCCTATGAACGATTTGTAAGACTTTCTCTGATTACAGATCTATGGTTACAGAGCTAATAATAAGTGATATATTCCTTTCCTCCAGGAGCCACGTAAAGGGAAAGTATGGCCTTTAAGGTGTATCTTTGTATGAATTAGGGCTTTATCAAAACTTGCCAGAAAGAAGATTTCATCTACTTTGTTGTGGTTGTTGTTGTTGTTTCATTTGAGGGGCTTGGACATAATGGTCATTTTCCCCATGTAATTGGGTGTGTGTGGAGTTTGACTGATGACCTGTGTTATTGTGGTGTCTGTAGTAGTACATGTGTATTTGTAATTCAGGTGAGGATTGGGATAGACATGGCCGTGGTCTTAAATTAGGAACCACCCCGGCATTTGCCTGGAGTAGAGTTGAGAAGAAACGGAAAACCACTTCCAGGATGGTTTTGCCTCACGAGGCCGAGTGTACCCCGTTCCAGCCCTCAGATTAGAATCAAACTTCTTGGCATAGCCGGGAATTGAACCCGGACCTCAGGGCTGAGAGTCAAGAATGCTAGCCACTGTGAACGAGGAGGACATCATCTAATATTATTGTGTGATCAAAATCTCTTTATTAGAGTGTTCTATAATAGAAATTGACTTAGCACTCATAGCGACTGGATTGTCGCTTAAAGTCGTTGACTACCGACTAGTGGGATTTGCTCTTTAACTGTGCCCAGGCAGTAGCGTGTGCCTAAGGTGTGGTTCTACTTGCATCTCAACGGCCTTGAACCAATTTGTGGCGTGTATCCTGCCTGGCTGCACCTCACATTCAGTTACTAGGGAGAACAGTCAGTGACCTTATACCACAAGTAGAACCATTCCCAGTGGCTACCTTACACCACAAGTAGAACCATTCCCAGTGGCTACCTTACATTCTGGTAGAACCATTCCCAGTGGCTACCTTACACCACAAGTAGAACCATTCCCAGTGACTACCTTATACTTCTGGTAGAACCATTCCCAGTGGCTACCTTATACTACAAGTAGGCCATATCCAGTGGGTTCCTTGTACTTCTAGTAGAACCATTCCCAGAAGGAGTGTGATTTACAATTAAATGTAACAAAAATAAATTATGATGTAAAAGGAATGAATGATAAGAATAATCATTGGGGAGTAGTCTATTAAAATAAACTAGATTAGAACACGATACCCGGAACAAAATTAAAATGCAAGTAATCTAATGAATGAAACTCAGAATGGAATTAAATCTGGAGTGAAATGCCTGGAGAGAAATGTTAGGGGTGAGATGTGTGTTAAACTTACAGTGTAAATAAATCATATAACTCTCAGAGTGGAAAAAAACATGAAATATGATGAATAAATGCTAGGAATGGAAATATGTACGGAGGGCAGGCGCGCACGATTTACCCGATCTGTACTCGACCCGACTCGTGCACTGACTGAGAACGTCGGGCTGCGGGGGTGGTGGAAGAATAATCAGGCTCGGGTGCAAGAATTAATTGTTTGGTTGGGTCGTAGTGTTCGAGTTGAGGCAGGTACATGGACAACCAGAATCCCAAACTATGCATTAGAGTTAGACTAACTCTGTCTACTGTGGCAGTCAATTTGAAGCTCTGCAAGGGGAAATGGATCCTCGTCATGTCACACGTTATTTGTATTATTGTATACACACAAACTCTCACAGTAAAGCCAACGGAACACAGACAGTACTTGGGAGTGTGCCGCTACGTTCGGTTTTTTATAACTAACATCTCTACACTGTGTTCAAAATGACAAAATAAGAGAAAAATGTATTAGTAATATGAAATAAGAATAATATAGTTTCTGTTTTTCACACGGAGCCTCCGTGGCTTAGGCGGAAGCACGCTGGCCTCTCACCGCTGGGTCCGTGGTTCAAATCCCGGTCACTCCATGTGAGATTTGTGCTGGACAAAGTGGAGGCAGACAGGTTTTTCTCCGGGTACTCCGGTTTTTCCCTGTCACAATTTCATTCCAGTAACACTCTCCACTATCACTTCATTTCATCTGTCATTCATTTAATCATTGCCCCAGGGGAGTGCGACAGGCTTCGGCAGCCGGCACAGTTCATATCCTCGTCGCTAGATGGGGGCTTCATTCGTTCCATTCCCTGACCCAGTCGGTCGACTGGAAGCAAGCTGTGGATTTTCATTTCTGTTTTTCACACTACGTACTCACCGACAGATATTAAAAGATAACAGTCGTCTTTTGAGACATGTGTAATGCCAATAGCCAGGAGTCCCGAGCTGAGTCCGTTGTTACTTTCACTCACTTGCACCTGAGTACATTGTGATGAATAAATGGTGCAACAAGTCCGGAGATCGGAGGTTCGAATTCCGACGCTGACGGTTGCTATGTTGAGTGTGGTTATTCCCCGGGGTTTCCCACACTCCTTCCAGCCAAATGCAAGGATAGCACCTTATTTCAAGTCTCACCTGCCCCAGCCCTGTCCTTAATACTACTACATACACATTACTACAATTACCACAGAAACACAAGCTATCATACAAGTTAACACACACGGGGCTGATTACAAAGGTGTCCTAAGCCCTTAAATTGTAAACAACAACAACAACAACGACATGAGATCTGTAGGATTTCTATTGATCCTGGCGCCATTTCATTACAAAGGCTAGAGTGTTCCTATATCCTCACATTCAATTACCGGTACTCTGCATTATCTTTCTTTTTACCCAATATTCTCGTTTGGACTTCGTGTACTTGAGTGTCTGTGTGAGTGTAGAATATGTCGTATAAGCTGTATTATTGTGGTGTCTATAGTAGTGTGTATATTTGTGAAGCTGGGATTGGGAAGGAGGTGACCATGGCCTTAAGTTATAGATCATCTCAGCATTTGTCTAGAGTAGAAGTGGGAAATCACGGATAACCACTCCTAGGATAACTGAGGTGGGAATTGAACCCACCACTTCTCAGTTTTGCCTCACAAGGTTGAGTGAACCCCGTTCCAATTCCAGAATTAAATATCTTGGCAGAGCGGGGAATCGGATTTGGATCTCAGGGGTGATAGTCAAGAATGCTAGACTCTACATCATGATAAGGCCCTCACTGATTTTGTGGGGTCCGAAGTGGTCGTTCTTTTTTTCCTCTATGAGGTTAATGACCAATATGGTATTAACCCTTACAGGGGCGCACCCAGGGGGGGCTTTGGGGGCTTAAGCCCCCCCCCCCAAAAGAAAACCTGGGAACACTTTAAAAACATTTATGATATCTTTCAAGAAAATTGATTGCATAACGGGTTCCAGAATGTTTAGTGTTGGAACGTTGGAACATTTTGCGATTTTCTACTGTTTAAAATAGAATTATGTTAGGCCTATATTTAAGCAACACTTGAGTGATAATCATATATAGGCCTATATTATTTCAGTAGGCCTAGTATATATCCCTCCTGCAGCGCTCACAAGCGACCGATTGTGAAAATGAGCATTCAAATGAAAGAGAATAGACATAAGCAATGACGAATTGCACTCTAATTCCATAAATATCAATAATTTCTTTAAAAAATTACTTTAAAAAATGTACGAAGTGTGCGATTTGCACATACTGTTGATGTATGAAAATACGCTCCATAATTGCTGTTTACTTCTCATTTTGGTCGCTGTGACGCCCGTTTCATGTCATTTTAACATTGAGGTCTTTGCTTTATAATTTTGCATGGATTTCAGAAACAGTTGCCTAAATCAAAGGAATGAGTACACAAATAGTATGATTTCATAAATATCGAATAACCAATGAGTGTTACAGCACACTCAATCAGTGACAAATTGCATTCTAAATTTCTTAAATATCAATTTTTGTAAGAAGTGTTCGATTTGCAAAACCTATTGGGAAAAGTGTGGTTTATGAACATGCGAGATTTCTCGCATGGGTCCGCTAGTAATATATATTGTAAACACAACACGATCGGATATTTCCGTCCGTTGTCGTAACTATGCTCGGAGCAAGATGCGCGTGGGACAGCGGTGAAAATTTCTCTCCCCAAGGTATTGTGCTGTGCTCTTAGTCAGGCGTCAAGTCAGTAGTGGTGTTTGTAAAAGTTGATTCGATGATTGTTATTGTGTTTGTATTTTCTATTGGCTATTGGTGTTCGTAGTGTGTCCAATTGGACTAGTCGTAATGGGAGACAAAAGAAAGCAAACATCCGAAACTATTTTAAACCGTTAAAAATCAATATATATGATGCGGTTAGTGTTAGTGAATGTGGCGATCCTTCAACGAGTAAGGAACTGTTAACAAGGACTGCAAGCATAGAAAAACAGCCAAGTTGTTCGTCAGAAGAGGGCTCAGAGGCAAATGTGAGCAGGCCTAAGGCCGTTGTAAGTAAACATAACATGGATTTGGACATTGGTTTATTTAAAAACAAAGTGTTGACGGACAATGAAAAGTTCAAAGTTTTGAATGACAAATGGGTTCCTCAGAGCAACTTTAACTTTCCTTTTAGATCGCATGGGAACCAACAACGAAAATTTTCGTTTCCATGGCTAAAGAAATATACCTGGCTTTCGTATTCTGGAATTGAAGACTCTGCATACTGTGTCCATTGTATGCTTTTTTTTTTCATAAAAAGAAGTAGGTAAGAGTAACGCTCAACATACTGGACAACTTGTTGAAGAAGGTTTTTGTAACTGGAAAAAAGCACTAGAAAAGTTTGAAAAAACATGCAAACTCGCAGTATCATAAAGACTCATGTGTAAGCGCAGCTGACTTTAAAAGATTTATGGACTGCCGAATGAAACCGATTGACAAATCTCTTGATAAAGGAAAAGACGTCCAAGCCCAAAATAATGTGAAAAGAATAATTCCAATATTTTTTTTTCCAATAATAGAAACTGTTATTTTGTGTGGCAGGCAAAATATCGCCCTTCGGGGCCATAGAGATTATGGTCAGTTTCAAATCGACAGCAAACCATTTGAAAATTTGAAAATGAGGGGAACTTAAGAGCTTTGCTCAGAGCTAGAATTGAAGCAGGTGACAACAATTTGAAAGATCACTTTGGGTCATGTGGCAAAAATGCGACCTATATAAGTTGGAATTTTCAAAATCAAGTCATCGATGCTTGTAACCAAATAATAACTGAAAAAATAGCAAGTAAAGTAAAAGAAGGTAAGTTTTTTAGTGTTCTCGCAGATGAAACATCTGATATTTCAACTGTTGAACAGTTTTCTTTGTGTTTACGTTATGTAACCCCAAATACTTTAAATGGTTATGAAATATGTGAGCAATTTTTGAAGTTCATGCCTCTAACCTCTACTACGGGTAGCGTATTGGCAAAAACATTGATTAAAGGTCTTGAAGACAGTAATATAGACATACATAACCTACGTGGCCAGGGGTACGATGGGGCGGCTGCCATGAGTGCAAAGTTTAAAGGGGCTCAAGCGTGCATCCAAGAAGCTCACCCCACAGCAATATACGTGCATTGCGCTTCTCATAGCCTTAACCTGGCATTGTCGACCGCGTCTGAGGTTGTATTAATCAGGAACTGCTTTGGAATAGTGGAAAAGTTGTGGGATTTTTTAACACTCCTAAAAGACAAGCAGTTTTAAAACAGTGCATTGAATCTGAGGTAAATCTTGAAACCAACAAAAAAAAAACTCCTGCAGCTTTGTCCAACGAGATGGGTACAAAGGCACGATGCTATTTTTGTTATGAAAGAACTGCTGCAACCTCTTGAAGTAGCGTTAAGAGGAGATTAAAAACTGGAATGATAGGGAATCTTCTTCAGGAGCTCTAATACTACTAAACTCCTTAAGTCAGGGTGAATTTATAATTTCTCTCATGGCATCAGAAAAACTGCTTGGTTACACAGTAAACCTAAGCAAAAAGCTTCAGGGAACTGATTTAGATTTATCATCTGCAATTACACACGCTGAAACTGTGATTGAAAGCTTAAAATCTCTAAGAAAAAATGCAGATCAAGAATTTCACTCGTTGTTTGAAGAAGCTACCAAAATTGCTAATAACTGCGGTTCAATAATTTCGATGCCTCGAACAGTTGGAAGACAACTGAACAGAAGCAACATACCGGCAGAAACTCCAGAATTATACTATAAAAGATCTGTTTTCATCCCTTGGATTGACTCTTTCATTATTTCATTGGAATCTCGATTCATCAAGCATAAAGACTTATTAAAGAGTTTTGAGTGCTTACTGCCATCAGCCAATGCATCACATACACATAAAGAAACCTTCCAAGAAAAAATGCAACCTGATTTCTTACAGCTGTGTAATTTTTATAAGAATGACATAATTGAAAGTGGAGGAAACAACAAAGGCCTGCTTATGGCTGAGTTTGAACTGTGGCACAAGAGCTTCAAGACCTACGCTAATCTCCCTAAAAACGCAATCGATGTGTTGAATCTATGTGACAAGGACTAGTTTCCTAATATCCACACTTTGTTGAGAATTTTGTGTACCATCCCTGTGACTACAAGCACTGCTGAGAGGTCATTTTCTACACTACGTCGGCTGAAAACATATCTTAGGAATACCATGGGTGCAGACAGGCTGACTGGACTAGCAGCACTGAATATTCACCGAGAAATTGAAGTCACCAGTACAGAGGTAGTTTCCGTTTTGAAAAAATCTGCTAGGCGGCTGGATTTTGTTCTGTGAAATTTGAGTTTCCACTTTATTCAAACAATGTTAATGTTAATTCATTAATACATGATTTGTATTCAACTATCTGTTTAAACTTGCATTCAGTCTGTGTAATTAAGTTCAACTTGAAATTCTAGAAATGTTCAAGTTTTTTATTATAATGTTAGTTATTAAGGAAAATTTAAATAACTTATATATTTTCACGTTCAGTACATAAAATATTTGTTACAATCCATAACACTATGGTATACAATTACATCTCGTAATTTTTAAAATGTAATTTTTAGTTCCAATTAAATTTACGTATTCAAAATCAAAATGTTATTAATAATTTCCTAAAACCTATACCGTACTAGTTCTTGGTATAAACAACTCAAAACTTAGTAAATGATTGCAGATAATTGATGTTACACATCAATCTGACGATCCTGGTAGCTGGATATATAGTTATAATAGTGAGCAGAGCAATCCAGTCGTTATCACTCTGATCGTGATCAAAAGTTAATTCTTGATAAAAATCATGCTGTTCCTTTTTATTACTTGCATAACCTTAGCTCAATGGTACTGTATGCATATGGTCTCATATATACATATTTACATACAAGACTAATAATGGACACATTCTCTTTCCATTGCTGAAATCATGTTATTGAGGAAAGCCCCCTCCAAACCAAAAGTCTGGGTGCGCCCCTGAACCCTTAAACTTAAATATCAACTCGTAAGTAAAAATACACCCTAGTGTGAACATATGCAGTGGCCCATACCAAGTGAGATAACTCGCGACTTGGTAACAGGTCAGAACAAGCAACTATGAGTGGCTCGCGCCCGAATGAAATCGGATTATATTATATTTTTTAAATAAAGAGTTTGGCCAATAAGATAGCTTAGAATCTAAGACTATGGTACAATAGTTTCCTTTTTCTTTCCTCACCAGAACTTCGTCATACGTTGGTTGATTGTCTGTCTTTGTTCTTCCGACGTCACTCTCTAAAGCCAACTATGTACTTATAAACTTGAAACATCCGTAGAATTGATCTGTCGCCGGAATTCCTCCCTGTTAAGTCTGATGTTATCCGTGATCTGTGGTCTTTGCAGTTCCTATCTTGTCTCTTCCAGCCACCCTGTGATGTTTTTTAATTTAGAAATGTAATCAAAATCCCGTTAGTGAGCCTGTTATTGTTCATTCCGTAAAGATGTCCATACAATTGTAGTCTTTTCCTTTTAATTCTAACTGTAATTTCCAAAAATATTACGCTAAAGGTCTTCATTTTTCCTCTTCATCCAAATATTAGCTTTATTTATTTATACTAATTAGGGCAGGGATTTTGAAGCGGTTACACGTCAATTTGGCCACACGATAGGATACCTGCTGGGAATGTACGCGTGCCTTGCCTAGCTCAGATGTCTAAGTACAAACAACACATGGGAAATTACTCACTGTTCAACTTTATACGAACTGTCAGTAACTATACCTCTAGTCACATCAAGTCCTAAGCGGTCCCTTTGATGTTTTGGTCTGTGAAGAGGCTAACGCGCCAGGAAATAGTTCCCACTTGTTCTGCTCGTTGTTGGGGCACAAGATTGTCCAGCGAATGTTGCTATATTTCCACAAGCTGCAAACATTACTTTTCAGGATTTCCTTTGTAAAATTCTATGAGTAAATTTTTCATTTGCTCGTTAATTGGGAGCTTTACCAACCTTGGTTTTCATGTGATGAATTGTGTGTGTGTGAATATAGTTCTTAGTGGTATTTGGCAGACTAATTCAGTACAAATTTGATATATTATATTTTGTTTTGTACGAGCCTTGTTTGAGCGGCAAAACAGCACCCGAGTAATTCGATTTTATAGCGAATCAGGCTCAAAGGTTGGCAACACTATTACGAATGCACAAAGTTCAACATGGTTTCCTCAAATAGACAACGTGTTCAAACTGGAGAGGTAAAGCTTGAATCCCCAATAAAATACTTCAAAGGTAATAAAAATGGAGAAAAAAGGAGAAAACAAATGATTTTATATGTACTGTATATAGTAGGTTGAGGGATGACAATCTAGAGTTTCTATGCCGGAAAGGCGGAAACACAAGAAAGGAGAGAGGAGTTGTGCGGAGGGATATTTTCCTCAGGACTTGACTGACGTTTGGTATACGTTTTTCTCATATTTTGCCATTTTGAACACATGTAGAGATGTTGGTTATAAAAAAATACATTCAGTCTGAAAGACTAGACGTTATATCATTTCAAATGACGCATGCTACAAATGCTACACATGTTAGAAAGGCTAAGGACTCTTTCAACAGACTCCTTTACCCATTAACTTAGGCTTCCCGCGCAGGCTCCTCTTTAAGGGTCACCCTGTATTTGAGTCTGACATATTTTACAACTCTTTAAGGGTCACCCATTATTTGAATATGATATCTTGCAAACCTCTTTAAGGGTCACCCATTATTTGAATCTGATATCTCGCAAACCTCTTTAAGGGTCACCCTGTATTTTGCTCTGACATCCTGCACACCTCTTTAGGAGGCACCCTGTATTCTTATCTGGCATCTTGTATATCTCTTTAGAAGTCACCCTGTATTCTTGTGTGACATCTTGTACACCTCTTTAGGAGTCACCCTGTATTCTTGTCTGACATCTTGTGAACCTCTTTAGGAGTCACCCTGTATTCTTCTCTGCCATCTTGTACACCTCTTTAAGAGTCACCTTGTATTCTTATCTGGCATCTTGTATATCTCTTTAGGAATCACCCTGTATTCTTATCTGGCATCTTGTACTGTATTTTGCTCTGACATCCTGCACACCTCTTTAGGAGGCACCCTGTATTCTTATCTGGCATCTTGTATATCTCTTTAGAAGTCACCCTGTATTCTTGTGTGACATCTTGTACACCTCTTTAGGAGTCACCCTGTATTCTTGTCTGACGACTTGTGCACCTCTTTAGGAGTCACCCTGTATTCTTCTCTGCCATCTTGTACACCTCTTTATGAGTCACCTTGCATACTTATCTGGCATCTTCTATAACTCTTTAGGAGTCACCATGTATTCTTATCTGGCATCTTGTACTGTATTTTGCTCTGACATCCTGCACACCTCTTTAGGAGGCACCCTGTATTCTTATCTGGCATCTTGTATATATCTTTAGAAGTCACCCTGTATTCTTGTGTGACATCTTGTACACCTCTTTAGGAGTCACCCTGTATTCTTGTCTGACATCTTGTGCACCTCTTTAGGAGACACCCTGTATTCTTCTCTGCCATCTTGTACACCTCTTTAAGAGTCACCTTGTATTCTTATCTGGCGTCTTGTATATCTCTTTAGGAGTCACCCTGTATTCTTATCTGGCATCTTGTACACCTCTTTAGGAGGCACCCTGTATTCTTTTCGCTTCGCTTGAAGCCCCAGGTCGCTCGGCGTCCCAGGACTCTTTCAACAGACTCCATTAACCATTAACTTAGGCTTCCCGGGTGGCTGCATGACGTCACGCACTCGCCGTCCTTTACTCATTAACTTAGGTTTCCCGCGCGGCTGCATGATGTCGCAGTCTCCGTCTCCGTAACGCAACCGTCTCCGTCCCGCGTAACATTAGACCCAAAGCATAACGACGAAGTCGACAAGATCAGTTGAAATGATAACAAAAAAAAACTAACGTGACGACCCACTCCCATGCACTGTCTGTGTTGCAGTTGGCTTTAATGGTGAGAGTGCACTGTCTTTTGTGTGTATAAAACTGACGCGTGGCATGACGTGGATCCATTTCCCCTTGCAGTACTTCAAATTGACTGCCACAATATACAGAGTTATTAGTCCAATGACAGCTGAATTCTTATTTAGAGTGAAAAAGGATTCCTACGATTTGCGATAGCATGTTCTCAGCACAACCGTGTAGCACATCATCTGATTATTTTCTGTCTATGGATTACCTTTATATATTCGAGCAGAGTCATACATATTCACAGTCTCGTGTCTATTTTCCAGGAACTTTGGTTAAAGCAAATTGTAGGTCGAGTATCTTCGAAGGTTATGTTGAACTGAGCAAGGCTAGCCTACTGAGTGCACCACGTGTAGTTTTTCTACCTCCTACGTTCATCGCCCACTGCCTCTTTGGAGTGTCCTTCTAGCAAGATCATAGTTCTCACTGCTGGGCTGATAGTGGTTGTGTTACTGGGGAAATCGTGGCAATCATCCCAGTGTATTTTATCGGAAATATGTGTAATTATGGCATAAGCGTGTTACTAAGAAAAACAAGGGTTGCGAATGGTAAGGTACCATTCCGACATTTTCCTGGAATGAGTGTGGGTAGAAACTCACGGAGAATATAACGGCTAACGGATAAAACACAGTGAGCCGGATACTCTCATGCAGGTCCGTAGAGAGCCAAAATGGCCCCCGAGGCTGGCATCCTTTTCAACCATCTGCAGGTAAGAAGACGCATGGGTTAACGAGCATAATTATTATATTATATATTTACACTAGCAACCCACCCCTGCTTCACCCGGGAACAGTTATGAATGCATTACGTGCTAGCTCGTAAACTCTCGCCTCAGTAATTGAATGGAGATTGTTGGAAGATGTATTGAAGACAGAGATATGCTCTCGCGGACTTATTTGTAGAACTTTTCATGCTGAACAATTCTTACACTCATAGTATATTGATATTTTTAACGGTTTGCCCAGCGTAAGCTTAAAAAGCGCACGGACACCAGGTTTGTTTGCGACTTTTTCACGGAAATCGTTACTGCTTGGCTTCTTTTGATCATAAATAAATTATTTTTTTACAGAAACCTTCCTTGAGATATCCTTTACATAATGGTGAAAACCGTATCGAAATCCATCCAGTGGTTCTCGAGATTACCCTTGACATCCAAGAATCGAGGACTTCGTTTTATACTAAGTAGAGATTTGTTTAACCGGACCCTTGATGTTGGGGTAGCACGCCTGCCTCTCGTCCGGAGGCCCGTGGTTCGATTCCCGGCTACGTCAGGGACGTGAGGGCTGGAACGGGGTGCACTCAGTTTCGTGAGTATCTGTCAGTTCAGAGAGGCAGCACCCCGGTCAGGAGATCCAAGATTACGGGTACCCGACGTGTTGTCCACGTGCACCCCACAATGTATAGGCCAACAGCCCTTCAGGGGCTAATTACCACGGTTTATTAAATACCGATATATATTATTTGTTAGGGACAGATGATCTCAATGTTACAACAGTCACCACTTCACTATACCGGGTGGTCCATCGGCCCTTTGCGATCTAATTTTATGCCACTCATCGTATTTATTACAATTCTGAAAAACATCGGTCCCTCTCCCTGATTCGGGGTAATATAACGAAATATGTGGTTACGGGCTGCAAGACATACCCCGAATGAACCCGTAAAATGAGCACACATACGAAGAACACGTAGGCCAACATTACAACAGGAGATGCTCACTCACAGACCAGAAACAGGTATTGTATAGGCTGGGAACTGCCCACTGCATCCCAAGTCTCGCAATAACGCACTTGGCAGTGGCGTAGTTGAGTTAGTGGACGAGGCTGTAGGGAACGGAGGTTCGATTCCAACCCCACGCAGATTTGTTTTATTTTACCACCTATTCGCATGTCCTACACGGACTGTGATGTCAAGGAGTGAGTAAAGAGGAACCAATTGGCTCTTGTGTTGCAAGGTTCAGTACTTTCCACAGACTGATTTTCTTTGTCTAAGGAAAGGGCCTTTTGTATCATGGCATAGTGTTCGGAGTGAAAGCTCTGTTGTTGGGACTAGGATTGCCAACGACGCGGCCGTTGCCTTAAGACAGTGTTCCGGAACCGGTGTGCCGTCACAAGTTCCAAGGTGTGCCGCGAACTTTTACCAATTATTGTAATAAATTAACTGTCGATTTTATGTAAGAAGGTGTTTGTTTATTATTTAATACATGTTGAATAACTGTTTTCGTAGGAATTAAAATACTTTTATCCAGTAGTTTTCTTAAGTTAGGGGTTGGGGTATTTGTATTCTCTCTCGCATGAAATATTGGGCCAGTTTGATGGGTTGCAGGCGGCATGTTGTGTGGTCGCCGCAGAGAAAGCCCCGTAAGACTTTTAGCAAGTCTTTTAGCGGGTCCGCACCAATCATACAATAAGAGACTTTACGTTCAACATTCGAAAACAAGAGAGTTCTTTGTAACGCCGCATCTTTTGTGTACGGCTCCTGTACTTCCTTATAACTAAACTTGCAGGGATTACCAAATATGTCCTTCTATTTTATTATTTTATTGCTTTGTTCTAATATTACAGTATTTCAGTGCAGTTCTATCAAAGCTGTTTTCTGCAGTGGTGTGAATATTGTGATTGCTATGCTATACCAATCTTACTACCCTACCAGGGAATTGTTACCGCTACACGGAGAGCGCAGCTGTTGTGTATACATTACGTCATCTCGCCTCGTTATGGCTGCAGCGAGCGGCTTGCGGTGCAAGAGGGGGACTCACGTGCAGTCATACAATGAGAACACACCGCATAGCGCACGACACAGCATGAATCATGCACACAAATGACACGCGATGAGGTTTCGCTGGCGACAACTGCACGTCTACCGCAGGCGTGTGGCTGGGCGGAGCGCATTGGTTCCGATTTCCGCCAGCGGTAACAATTCGCTGGTAGGGTAGTACTATCTACTACTACAGTGTTATTAAACTATTTTTTCTTTCCATTTTTCGATATGGATAAGTTCCTTGTGCGTAGTAGTCCGTCTTAGAGTGCAAGTAGTGAAATCATCGAGCCCGAAAACAAGAAACAGAAAGTAGTTCACCGGCAATATAGTGATAATAATTTATCTAACGGTGTTTTTGGGTGTGGTGACAAAACATGCCCAATCCCCGAGTGTGTTGTGTGTGGTGGAAAACTCAGTAATGCTGCTATGGTTCCCAGTAAATTGAAACGATACTTGTCAACAAAACATTCCTCTCTGTTAATTAAGGATGTAAATTATTTTCGTCGGTCGTTGGAACAAATGAAATAACAAGTGACGCTCATGACTACGTCGGTACGTGTTTCGCAAAATGTACAGGAAGCTAGCTATAAGGTAGCCGAACTTATCGTAAAGGCCAAGAAACCACACACAATAGCAGAAACGTTGTTAATGCCCGCGTGTAAGGAAATGGTAAAAATAGTCCTGGGTTTAGGAGCTGCTACTGAAATTTCAGAAATTCCTCTCTCTGCTAACACAATCAGCCGCCGAGTTAGTGGCATGTCCAGTGACATCGAAGACATTATGAAGGAGAAAATAAAGAGCAGTCGACAGTTCTCACTTCAGATCGACGAATCCACCGATATTGGCGGTCACCCACAACTTGCTTCCTACTTAAGGTACGATGATGGGGATATAATTGCAACTTTTTTGTTGTTGCAAAAAACTGCCCGAGCGAGCAACTGGTGAAGACATATTTTGTGCGACTAATGAATACTGTACGTGGACGGCAATGAATTAACATGGGAGGATTGCCATTAGTGTTTGTACAGACGAAGCGCTTCTATGACAGGCCAAGTGAAAGGATTCGTGGGTAAAGTACGCGAAGTAAATCCTAACTTGCGAACTGACCATTGTCTCATTCACCGCGAAGCCATTGTTGCTAAGTCTTTGCCATCTCATCTGAAAATTGTGATGAACGAATTTGTAAAAGTCGTGAACTTCATCAAATCGCGCCCCCTGGCATTTTAACGTTTTGTGTGAAGAAATGGGATCAGAGCATACTGCATTTCTGCTTCATATAGAAGTACGATGGTTATCCCGAGGTAAAGTGTTAACGCGAATGTTTGAACTTAAAGAGGAGGTTCTTGTATTTTTTACTATTGAGGGATATGAGTATGCGCATTTATTTGCAAATGATGAATGGGTATCTAAGTTGGCATATCTCTCCGATATTTCCGTACACTTGAATGAATTAACAGAAAATGCAAGGTAGAAACGAAAATATTCTGTCTAGTATGGATAAGATTCAAGAATTTATTAATAAGTTAAATTTGTGGATACAGACAATTGAAAATGGATCGTGTGCGATGTTCCCAACTGTATGATCCCTTGCTGACGATAATAATGTGTTGATGGATTTAATTAAAGAACATTTATTACTCCTGCAGCAGAATTTCAAAAAATATTTTGGAGAGTGTGTTGAAGATTTTGACTGGGTTCGTGATCTCATTGTGGATTCGAAACATCTCCCGAATATAGGCTTAAGAGAGGAACTGGCAGATTTCAAAGCAGACCATTGAAATTAAAATTTAAAAAATGCCTTTTGACACATTTTGGTTGTCAGTAAGCAGTGAATACCCGGGTATCTCCTAGATGTCAACTACATATTTCTGTGAACTGGGCTTCTCGACGTTGACTCACATTGAAACATCAAAGAGAGAGTGACTTAAATCCATTGACGAAGATATGAGGCTTGCTTTGTCAACGATTCCGCTACAAATCAGCCGTATGTGTGCAGCTAAGCAGGCTCAAGTATCACATTGAAGGTATGAGTAGAGTTATTTAATTTAAATTTCGTATTAGCAATGTGTATTTTCTACAGTAAATTGAAGTTAATAAAGTAATACGGTGTTAATAAATACAGGAGTCTATAATAATAATAACAATAATAATAATAATACCGGTAACAGTAATAATAATTACTGTACATAATGACGTAATATTCTGTAATTATATTCAAATTCACATGATTTTGAGGGACCAGACATTTTGGTGTGCTGTGTTGAGTCTAGACCCGTCTGGGGTGTGCCGTGAGTTAAAAAAAACTTTACGAGCCTTACAGTAATCGCATATGATGTGTAACATCTGACATAGAGGAAACCTCACGTGAAATTGTTGATCCACCGGTATTTTATAATATTATTGGCACAAATATTAATCTATTGTAAAAGGGAGTGTTTTACAGATATTGTAGTTTATAATACGGAACTCATTTGTAGCTTCCACCAGCACTAGCCTAAATAAAGAATTCGATATGGATCAACTAGATTAGTAGACGCGACACCGCTCATAACCTTAAATTCCTTATAAATAGGCCAACTTGCGAGTAAATGCAATGTGCACAGCAGTAGATCATGAAAGGCTTGCCCAGTTCCCGGACCTCTTCATTCACAGACCAACACGTAATTGCATATGGATTCTGTTAAAATGAGTCATATTGATATGATTAGCAGCAGAGTATCAAGAAGGCAGTGCGAGAGTAGAAATATCAAGTAGGCAGTGAAGAAAAAAAAGAGAGTCTTGGAATTGTTGTGTGTTATTAGTGTGTTAAAAAAGATTTTTGTGAGTTGATGAATGTCCAGGAGGGATACGATCCAGCTGGCAGTGCGTCTTACACACTTCCGTCCGATCCACTTCCGTCCCATTTTTCAAAATTACTCCCACAAAAATATCCAGCAACCGAGTGGAAAGATATTACACATCAAAAAGGTTGCGGAACACTGCCCTAAGATATATACGATCCTGAGGTGAGAAAATCGTCATAGCCTACACACAGTATAGCCTACAGTATACATGAAATACGTGTTACCATGTTAGATTGGTAACAGTTTATCCGTATTGAGTGATGGTAAAATATATGCAGTAGCCTATTTAATCCACCCTGTCAATACTGTGAATTGATGTTTATTAATATTTTAAACATACATGTCTCGATATAACGATTATATCTTCTTCAGCGTTACTAGTTTAACATAAATAATGTAAAATGAAATGGGTATCCTTACAAATTTTAGCTGGCTATCATGGAGTGTGGCTTGGACAGTTTCATAAGTTAGAATTCTAAATTTTCCTATAGGCTACCGTATCATTGTTTTTTAAATTTCACCACATTTTCAATCGCAACTCCATTTTATTAACAACATTTTCTAGTGTTTAAAAATTAATTTTTGTGTAAAAAGTTTTCATTTATTTTAATTTTAATTCAAATTCATACATATATTTTACAGTATATAGGGTGTAACAAAAATGTACGGCACAAAATGCTGGACACATTCCTCACACGTAGACGAAGAAATTATGTTATATGAACATGGGTCTGGAAACGCTTTGTTTCCATGTTGTACTTCATTGTCTCCAATTCATTAAGCATGGGAAACATACAAGAACAGAACGTTAGAAACATGGGGAACATGCACTGTTGGTTACGTCTGGTTACGTTGTCATTATCGGAGGTGCATCGCCAGTGTTTTGTTTTACATGGCCCTGTTGCCATGCGACTTAGCAGATGTGCCTTTAGCTGTGCGACAAAACGTGTACTTAATGCACGATGGAGCACCTCCTCATTTTACTGTTAATGTCCGTTGGCTTCTAAATAACAGATTTGGTGGCAGATGGATAGGTAGACGTGGACCAATTGCCTGGCCTCCACGCTCTTCGGACCTAAAATCATTGGACTTTTATTTGTGAGGGCATTTGAAAGCTCTTGTGTATCGAACCCCAGTACAAGATGTTCAGAGTCTCCGTGCCCGTATTATGGAAGGCTGCGAAGCCATACCCAGTACTCTAGGGATACATCAGTGCATCCGAGATTCACTACGATGGCGGGTTGTTGCATGTATCAATGCGCACGGAGGGCATATTGAACATCTCCTGTGAGCAAGAGTTGCATGTGGTATGCTGGTTTGTTCTGTTCTTGTGTGTTTCCCATGATTAATGAGTTGGAGACAATGAAGTATAACATGGAAACAAAGCGTTTCCTGACCCATGTTCATATAACATAATTTCTTCGTCTACGTGTGAGGAAAGTGTCCTGCATTTTGTGCCGTACATTTTTGTTAAACCCTGTATACGTCTTAAACACAAACAAGCACGCCTCCTAACTTCTATTTCCACATCGGTACCTCATCTAATAGGCGATTAATTACGGTTTCGTTATTTGAGTAGATGTGTGCACAGTACAATAATTGGAAGGAAGCTTGTAGTTTAACGTGACCGTTAATCTCGCGATCATAAGCCACGGGACCTCCGTTTTACGTGGAATCCGAACCACAGGAGATGGCATTTCACATCGAAAATCTCACATGCATTGACCGGGAATCGAACCCGGCCCGCCTTGGTGAGAGGCATACAGCTTGAAGTACAATAATTGGAATTGTTATTTGCGTCAAATTACGATTTATTTTAACTTTCATAGGCCCAATGCGTATATTTTTCATTTTAGTGCTTATATGAGCTACTATTATTGCGTGAACTTCGGAAGTGTTGTCCTCATCATTTCTTCTAGCAACAGTTCCTTGACCTCTGACCCAGCACCTTCACTCTTCATCACAATCGCCCTGCCATAGTCCAGTATGTTTATTCTGTGCAGAATTATATTATCTCCGAGGGTGGAATCAAAGAATAGCAGTAATAAAATGGTTCAAGTGAGCAGAAAAAGTGGAAGAGACTGCGGAGCAAGACGTACCTTATAGGAGCATCGCGAGCTAGCGATACGGCAGGAAGCCAGACGAGGCGTATAATTCACCAGTGTCTAGAACACGCCACGGCGTGTAGACACACATTACTCTAGTACATGCTGTTACGAGTTCTAAGACTTCTTCATTAAACTAGCGCGGCTAGACTGGAGACATTTGACAAGCCTTGTCAAAGTCAGCCTTGTACCGTCCTGAATACTGACATACAACGTTCATATGTGCAATTTGCACCTGTAGGTAGTGTGGGAAATGCCTGCTGCATAAAGAGTAACTCTTGAGTATATAGGGTGTTTGAAAAAGAACTCGCTAGTTTTAATGTGTCCTGGAATCTGTACAAAGTGACATACACTATTCTAGTTTGTGGTGTGTGATTCATCAACTCTCCAAGTTTTGTTTTTATCAGTAGGTTTTATTTCAAGTAACAGTTGCAATTTGTAGGGGCGCAACTTAAGTCCTTTACGTACAACATCATACACAGTACCTTTAGGCACTCCTAATTGTAGACTACGTCTGACCAATGACTTTTTCGGGTTCCGAACACACGAAACACGGATCTGTTCAACATCTTCAGAAGTTCTCGGTCCACCTGGTGATTTTGCTTTTAAAACACTACCGGTTTCCTTGAAAGACTTTAGCCAATGACGGATAGTTTTTGCTGTAGGTGGTTCACCACCATTCTGACGTCTAAAATTACGTGCACTGTTATAACTGACTCAGTTTTCACAAGCCAAATAACACACTGCGCTTTCTGTTGCGGAGTACACATTGCTACTGAGTTGCTCTGCACTGCACTGCATGCACGCACTCCTGGACTGAACTGAGGGAACAGTGGAAACAAACACTGGGGCCGTCTCAAGGTCAAACAGACCTGCCAACTGCAGGGGAGCCAAGCTTGGAGAGTTGATGAATCACACACCACAAACTAGAATATTGTATGTCACTTTGTACAGATTCTAGGACACATTAAAACTAGGGAGTTCTTTTTAAAACACCCCGTATATTGGTGTGGGATTGACAGATGCTTTGGTACGTCCATGTAGTGTTCTTCGTTTTAGAGAAAATCGCTGTTTCTGGCGCGTGAACGCCATAACTACCGCCAGCTACTTCGGAAGTTCGTAACCGCTTGGCCTGATGACCAACCGGACTATGTTGGCGCCCGAACACTCGTACTTCAAGACCAAACATACGATTCTGTTGTAAAGAATAGCATGTCACCAATGATGTCAGAATAACTCACTGTTTCCTTCAACTTTCCCACCTCTTTGCAGCGTTGCACGGCTATTTTTCGCTTTATTGGCTCACTTATTTACAGCTGTACGCAGGGATTTACGACAAAGAGATCCACATGTTGGTGTTCAGATAGATTCTACCTATCTGCCTGTGTAGTCATGCAGCTCTTGCTTGCCCTTAGCCATTGACTAGGTAAATAACTGAAAACACAATTGTGTTTCCTACTAAATAGTGCTTTACCGCAGTAATTATCAAACACATCGTGCTATATGGTATACAATTTTGTGCAGTCAGTGGTGGCTAGAGGCTATTTTCCCCCTGGGTGTGCACTTACATCCAAAGAGTTGCTAATTAGATTAACCGTGGTCATCCAAGGGAAGGGGTTTTGGAATGAAGTTGGCCGTGGACCTGTTGAAAGGAACCATCCCAGTGTTTGCCTGGTGGTGAAAATAAGAAACCACGAAAACCATTTTCAGGACGCCCGAGGTGGGATTCGAACCCACGCTCTTCCGATGGCAGCGAGGCACGTGCTACCGCGTGGTCATTCTCGACCACCGTGGCTGGTATAATATAGGTTACTTGCAATATCTACGTTGATATTCTATAAGGTACCCCTAAGAGCAATATGTTACAACGGCATAAGATCCTTGTTATAAAAATAAATTAAATGAAAATACGTTCAAATTTCTGAAAACAGTCAATGTGATGGTTGGACCTCTCTTGAACCTGTTAGATTCTCAAAATCAGGCTCAAAGGTAGACACTCTTAAGTTGGTGATGCAACACAAGTCTGTTTCTGTACCGGTACTTGTTCTTCATGAACCCAAGAGTTTAAAATGCTGATGTAGACACAGCTGTGGTATTGCCTTTCGGAATATTACAGGATAGAAGATTTTGCGCCTGTAACAAAACTGTAGCTGGTTCATTGAAGGAAACATTTCTTATAATAAGAATTGCTTTCCAGTTAGTCAACACATTAATGTGCCCAGTTAAATTGAGAGGGGAGTAAAACGTATCTACTTACCCTTGCTAACCTAGAAAAAACTTACATGAATTAATTATACACTTTCTACAAGCTTGAAACACAAGATAAGTCTATCAGTTGTTTCATTTGCGGGCTTGGACATCGCGGTCATTTTGACCCGTGTACTTGGCTGTGGATGGATATAGAATTTGTCTGATAACCTCTTATTGTGGTGTCTGTCGTAGTGTGTGTGTATTTGTAGCCTAATTCGGATGAGGATTGGGAAGGAGGCGGCCATGACCTTAAGTTAGGAACCATCCCAGCAGTTGCCTGGAGTAGAAGTTAGAAACCACGGAAAACCACTTCCGGGATGGTTGAGGTAGGAATCGAAACTACCTCTTCTCAGGTTTTCCTCACGAGGATAAGTGTATCCCGTTCCAGTCCTCAGACCAGATTTCAATTTCTTGGCAGAGCCGAGAATCGAACCCGGACCTCTGGGGTAACAAACAAGAATGCTAGCCACTGCACCAGTAAGTGGACTCAAGCTCTATGTACTAGAGTGTGGTGTCTGTAGTAATATGTTTATTTGAGTATACTATTGGGGAAGAGGTGGCCGTAGCGTCAAGTTAGGAACCATCCCGGCATTTGCCTGGAGTAGAGGTGGGAGATCACGGAAAACCACTTCTAGGATTGCTGAGGCAAGAATCGTACCTACTTCTCCTCAGTTTTGCATCACAAGGCTGAGTGTTCCCCGTTCCAACCCTCAAGCCTGAATTAAATTTCATGGCAGAGCTGGGAATCGAACTCGGACCTCTGGGGCCACCGCCAAGAATGCTAGCTGCTACACCACTTGGTAGTTGGTGTAACTGAGCAACTGGCACGAAACTTAATAAAGGAGAGATCTACATGAGACTTCGCCTGCATAAAATGCCACACAGAATCGCCATCTTGAGTCAACAACACTGCAATGGAGTGGTATTGAAGGAAAGAGACAAGAAAGTAGTATTTATAAGAAATTTACGGGTGTTAGGACGCAATTTCTTTTAAGTCGCAGGACGAGCTTCATAGTGGACATTTATATGATCTTCCTTATGCACTGTAATTTACACAACTGACGAATTATGCTCACCACATTCTGATTGAGGGTTGTTCGCAAGAGACCTCAGTTGGCAAAATCTAATAGTGAAATGAAACTAAAAATCGGAAGCCTACATTCTGTCCTCTAAAAATTATGTGTATGACACTATAATATGGTATCACTGTATAGGTGGGTTATGTGGAACAGTAGGGATTCCTATCGTTTTTTTTTTGTTTTTTTTTTTACCAATATGAGATTTAGGTACGTACCGGTATTACATTTCTTAGGGTATTTTGCCAGTGTAGGATACAAAAATCACCACACAAATTCTAGTGATTGTAACTAATTAGCCATGTCAGTAGGGCATATGGCATTGATTTTCAAATTAAAAGTAGGTCATTTTTCTTAACGTAACATCTCTTTTTAAGAATTTGCAAATTGTTAATGGTTTACTCCACTTAAATGGGACGTGCAAATTTTCATCAGAATTTTGTGGCCGCCTTGCAATGTATTTTTGTTAATTTCTCTTGGATCCTCTGACAATAAACATCGTAGCCGAAAAATCTCTTGAAGCACTTGAATGTTTTGCCCTTCAGGTTGATGCGATTCTGTATGCCAATTCACTGCCTAGAAAGTATCAGAACTTAAATTTGTGAACGTGGTCCTTGCCTGTGTTATTGGACTCCTTAAGCCAAACCAGTGAAAGTGCTGTGGGCGGGCCGCCAGATGACACAGAGTCTCAAGGTCATCAAGGCATTAGAATGCTCCGCAGGTGATGAGATGGTTTGCTGATTACGTGTGGGGAAGTCCATGTGTAATGCAGTTCAATCCACTCACCTCGAGTTAAAAGCTTTATTTAGTTATTTATTTTTTTAAATATAGAACCATCCATAGAGGATGAAATGCTTGACAAGTAGTTCGTGAAGAACTAAACAGCCTATTTTCATATATCCCACTGGTCTTTTCCATTAAAATTCTCCTGCCTAATACAAGGATTTTCCAAGAAACATCTATATAAATATTTAAATTCCGCATCGCCGCCATGTTGGATTTGTGTTCATCAGGTTATTGAAAAGCCCATAGGTGAATTTATGTTAATAGCCACTATCAACATACACAATTTCAGTTTGATTGCTGTAATAGTTTCGGAGATATTGGGAACCAAAGTATTAGAATTCCCCGCAGGTGATGAGATGGTTTACTGATTAAGCTACGTGTGGGGAAGTCCACGTGTAATGCAGTTCTATCCACTCACCTAGAGTTATAGCTTTATTTAGTTTTTTTTTTCAAATATAGAAACAATCCACAGAGGATGAAATGCTTAACAAGTAGTTCCGTGAATAACCAAACAGCCTATTTTCATATATCCCACTGGTCTTTCCCATTAAAATTCTCCTGCCTATTACAAGGATTTTCCGAGAAACATCTATGTAAATATTTAAATTTCGCATCTTTGCCATGTCGGATTTGTGTTCATTAGGTTACTGAAAGGCCCATAGGTGAACTTATGTTAGTAGCCTCTATCAACATACAACATTTCAATTTGATTGCTGTAATACCTAGATTCAGAGATATTGAAAACCATCGAAATATTTCGGATGATCGCCATGTTGGATTATTATATATGAAAAGCTTGTAGTTTAACGTGACCGTTAATCTCGCGATCATAAGCCACGGGACCTCCGTTTTACGTGGAATCCGAACCACAGGACATGGCATTTCACATCGAAAATCTCACATGCATTGCCCGGGAATCGAACCCGGTCCGCCTTGGTGAGAGGCATACAGCTAGACCGCTGAGCCACCACGCACCCTATTATATATGTAGGCTATGGAGTTATGTACCATTAGATGGAGAATATTATATAGGTTTATTACTCAAACGTTCACTTCAATCGCGTGATTAGAAAACAAAAAATAAAAATAAAAATTTTAAAATTTCGCACAGCCACCATCTTGTTGTAATGAGAAAAATTGAATTAAATCAGATGCCAGTAGCTTGAATCTTGTCATAACATTTATCCTACCAAGTTTCACTGCGCTCGATTGATTAAATCTCGAGAGAATTACATGTTGGTCTTTTACTTACCATGTTTTTAATCATCACATACTGTAGATGAACTGAGTATTTTCTTACATCGTACAAAACTTCAGGGTGATATCAGTAATTGTTTCAGAGATATACAGGGTTTTTTTTTTTTTTGCTGTAGCGAGACCAGCGGCCAGCTTCCAGGCGCGTGCACGCCTTCCACCAGCCAACCGAACTCGGTCCGCAGATTGCGGGGAGATAGAACCCATAACAGAGTACATTAACTTTAATCTAACGAGGCGAACTAATCAGGGTCATTAAATTTGATCAACGAGGATGTGAAGTGTCAGCACACAGATAAGAAGGTAGCATAAACAACAGTTTCCTGCAGATTTAATTAAAGAAGCATATTTTTTATTATTTCTTGGGAGTCATGATGACTTCATGTCACCAGTTAAGGGTTAGAAATTACCTTTTCACAGATTATGCTGACAGACTGTAACTTCGGAAGTTATATCGTTACATTAGGCCTATGTATCTACTCCTGTACCACCCTGCGTGTTTACTGTAATTAATCGAACCACGGACCTAAGCCCGTTTGATGTTTAATTGTGGGATAATTTAAAATACAAAGTGTACAGATCAATTACCCGTGCTCTAGTGAAGCTGGAGAACAATATACGTCAGCAGACATCCCTCACAACAGAAGGAAATTACAACGTGTAAATGTTGATGTTTTTATACGGTACAACGCCTGTCTGTCAGCTGAAGGCGAACATTTTCAGCATCTTATGTGAAAAGGTACGTACTTTAATCATGATTTGCTTGTGAATTTACCATTGATTTATGTACTCTGTTACGGATTCTACCTGCGCGCAATCTGCGGCACGAGTTCGATTGGTTGGCGGAAAGCGTGCGCGCGCCTGGTAGCTAGTCGCTGGCCCCGCTGCAGCAAAAGAAAAAAAAAACACCCTGTAGAATGCCGGTGAAATATTTCGCACAGCCGCCATGTTGGATTGGTGAGACGTATTAACATTTGGAGGGCACGGTTGGGGTCGAACAAAATAGTACTATGTCCTTACCGAGTTTCATTGAAATCGCTCCAGCTGTTTAGATTTTATTAGGGGGACACACACATACATACATACATACATACATACACATACATACACACACACACACACGCGCGCGCACGGACAAAGGGTGATCTCATAAGCCTGTATTTTCATAAATGAAATTAGGCTAAACATCGCCAAGTGACACCAGAGATATTTTGTCTGTCCCCAGTTGCTTCATAACGAAACTTGAGGGTGGACAGTTCACTCACCTGGTGGACTGCCAGGAATTCGGGTTCCAGTATCGAGTACGGTCTCATGTTCAACTCCTATGTATTATAAACTGCACTTTGATAAGTACCGGCCACGGAGGCTAGCTCGTGCCTCACTGGCTTCGGGAGAGCGTGGGTTCGATATCCACATCGGCCGTCCTGAAAATGGTCTTCTTGTTTCCCATTTTCACCACCAAGCAAATGCCAGGACGGTTTCTTTGAACAGGTCCACGACCGACTTCCTTCCAAAATCCCTTCCTTGACCCTTACTTAATTAGACCCTGGGCGATCGACCTGTTGTATCTACTGACAAAGTGTTTTCAGCTCCCAGACACCGTCCTTGCGACGGTAGAGGAATGATCCCTCGCAGAGGGCGTGGGTGAAGCCGAGCAGGGAGGATAAGCGATAAAAGAAAAGAAGTAATTCGATAAGTCTTTGTGCACGCAGGTATGCACAAGAAGTATGGAGATGTACACTAAACTGTTGAAAGTGTAAGTGCAACGGGAAAACGCGATCTGTCATTTATCAGTTTAACAAACTTATGCCGGGAGCAGAACAAAAATTAATTTCAAGTAATTCGTGGAGAAGTGCAGTGAGTCTTTGCAACCACCGACGAGGTCTAAAAATGAACGAACTGAATTCACAGTAATATTTAAAAATGGATTCCTGATAAGTGATAATAGCTTCCCATAAGCTTCGAATACTCTGAATGGAATGGAATTGATACTGTATATCCCAATGCGAGAAGTGCAGAAGGCGAGGTGCTAACCTGAAATGTGACTTGTAACCGCATGATAAGCGGGGTGAAGGGCTTGCAGTGTAGGAGAAATACAGTACTTCAGTCCTTCCAATCCGACCGAGCTCACCAGCTCAAAATTATTAAACTTTTAACAACTCTTGACTTCTAAGTTATTCAAGGTGCATTACAGTGGGAGGGCGTGGTGGCGCAGCGGTCAAGCTGTTGGCTTCTCACCACGGCGGACTGGGTTCGATTCCCGGTCAATAGCCTACATATGAGATTTTCAAATTTAAATGCCATGTCCTGTGGTTCGGATTCCACGTAAAAAGGAGGTCCCTTGGCTTATGATCTCAAGATTAACTGTTACGTAAAACTACGATCTCCCTCTCTTGCATTACATTAGTTCAAAGTTCGAACTTCAAACTGCAATTTTTTGAACTTGTAATTACAAACCAAGTGCACGTTGATCGTGATAAAGTAACTATTGTACTCTAAATAATACATTTCAAAGGCATGAAATTTCTAATCACCAAAGGTAACAACGAAGAGCAAATTCTTCAATATGTATCCAGTCGATCACAATGTATTGGGTCCGTCTCGTTGCGTAGTGGCCAGCACTCTTGGCTGTCGCTGCGGAGACCCGGCCCTGCCAAGAAATTTAATTCTCGTCTGAGGGCTGTAACGGGGTACACTCAGCCTCGAGAGGTAAAACTGAGAAGAGGAGAGTTCGATTCCCACCTTAGCCATCCTCGAAGTGGTATTGCGTGGCTTCCAACTTCTATTCCAGGCGAATGGCGGGATGGATCCTAAATTAAGGCCATGGCTGCCTCCTTCCTAATCTTCATCTGAATTACAAATACACACACTAGTACAGCCATCGCAATAACACAGGTTATCAGATAAGTCCTACGTTCTCAAACGCGCAAAGAACAATCAAACAAAAATAAGTTATTGTTGTTGCTGTTGTTTTATTTGAGGGACTTCGACATCATAGTCATTTATCCTCGTGTACTTGGGTGTGTGTACAGACTGTGGCCTTGAGTTAGGTATCATCCGGCATTTAACTCGAGTAGCAAGTTGAAACCCACAGGAAATCACTTCCAGGATGGTTATGTGTGATTTGAACCCACCTCTTCTCAGTTTTGCAAAACGAAGCCGAGTGTAGAGGAAAGTCGCCATATATGGGAAAGTAGTATTTTACCATCTAGTACACGCTGTCACCTGTCACCTTGCGGCGAATACTTTAACTTGTTGTCCATGTGCTGTGTGGGTAAAGCGCGAAGTTGCCATTTGCTGCGCCATTTTGTTACCATTGAAGTTCGTTTTTCTACATCGTTGTGAAATATTTCTCTGTTTTCTGAATTCGTACGAATTGATAAGAAAAGGTAAGTGAATTAATTTTCTAAATGTGTTTGTATATACAGTCATGGGTTTGGGTTCATCGTAGTATTGTAGTATTTTGTCTTAACCTAAACATTTCTTGTAAGTAAAATGTTAAAGCATAGGCACTGAAATAGCCTAATATGGGAAGTTCATTGTCTCCTAATATGGGGAACCCCATAGTACGTTCTATTGAGTGTAATGGAATAGTTTAGCTCTTACTAAGTGACATGCTATTTGTTTTAGATGCCGGGAAGGAAGAAATGGGTTGGTGAGCTGTTTGGTCATGCATAC
Source organism: Meconema thalassinum (assembly GCA_946902985.2). Lineage (NCBI taxonomy): Eukaryota > Metazoa > Arthropoda > Insecta > Orthoptera > Tettigoniidae > Meconema > Meconema thalassinum. The sequence continues at coordinate 319,213,172 of OX336389.2, forward strand.
ATGAAGGCAGCAACTGTTGAAAATGTAGGAGGGTTCCGTAAATCTGGGCTTTATCCGTGCAATAAGAACATCTTCCGGGACCTTGATTTTCCGAACCTCTCAGTAGAGATACAACATGGAGTTACATCTAGATGGGGGTATTCTATCATCTTCTGCTCCAAACGAAAGTGGTGACATTTCACCAGAGGCCTCAACATCTGCTGGGGCGGGAGAGGTGGGGGGGAGTCCACTAGTTTGAGCTGTTGACATCCTTCCTTTCCCAAAGATGTCTACCAGGGAAAATGGATTGCGTGCTGGAGCAGCAGAGTTAATAGATTAATAGTTCTCCATGAGTGCACATGCCTTCCCTCGTGTCCCACACTCGCCCTGAAGAGTCGATTGGCAGATGTAAACAGTTGGCAGCACACTCACTTTAATTTAAAAACAGAGAGCTGGGCTTACGCACTATGTGCAGAATCAGAAACAGGTTGTTTTGTTTGAAAGTTCGGCAACAGGAAACTAGGACTGTTATTAACTTACAATGTTCATTTTTATATTATTATATTATTTATATTCATGATTTTATTACATTGTCAGAATAAATGGTTTAATGAGAAGGGTATGTTATTCAGTGTATCTATTATAAACATAAAGTGTGAGATTTGTCACCTCCCCATTTTACGAACCCTGGATGCCTAATATGGGGAAAGTGCACTTTTAAAGTCAACTATAATATCAGAGGGTATTACAACATCAAACGTACCCATATTTGTAATATACATAGTATGTTCCCTGATGGTTACATTGGTGGTAAATCCAAAACTATTCCGTGTCTTCTTATGGCTAATATGAGCACTATAAAAAAACTCCCAATATTTGGCGACTTCCCTCTACCCCATTCCAGCCTCAGACCAGATTCATATTTCTTGACAGAGTCAGGAATCGAACCCATGCCTCTTGGGTGATAGCCAGGATTGCTGGTTACTGCGCCACGTATCTGACAAAGAAAATTAAAATGTTGATCTTGCGGGAAAGGTGAAGTCTCACTTCCATATGACTGGCCCGGTACTTGGCAGATAACCTTGATGCTCTGTCCCTTAAAGCAATAATCACCATCACCACTGCTTGGAAACGAACTGCCAATCAAACTGGCATTCGATAAAGTACCATTGATATCAGGAACTATATGAACTCAAGAAAGTTGGATTAGGTGAGTCACAATGATTGGATGTGACAGGTTGCGTGTCGCAGCGGTAACGTTCTTGCCTGCTGTGCCCGTGGTTGCAGAGTCGAATCCTGGCTCAGTCAGTTGGCATTTGAGGGTGCGCAAATCCGAGGGAGCCATGTCAGTACATTTACTGGCATAATTCCGGCGCCCCGGTGCGGCGCCTCTAATAGCCACAGTATTTAAGAGGGACGTAAAACCAATAACATTATTATGACATTGGATGTGTTAGGCATTGGTGATGTTCGGGTAAGAAGAAGGAAGATTGTAGTTTTACGTGACCGTGAATCTTGTGATTATGAGCCACGGGACCTCCTTTTTACGTGGAATCCGAACCACAGGACATGGCATTTCACTTCGTGTTCGGGTAAGAAGAAAGAAAGAAAGAAAGAAAGAAAGAAAGAAAAAGGAAAGAAAGTAGTAAGTTATCGTAATGTGTTCCTATCAGTAAAATCCTGCGCCGATGCGGATATCCACAAAAAATTTTGCCATGCGGATTTAGTTTGCATGGCTGTGTGGATAGTGGATAAGCTGCGGGTAATGTTTGGGGTAAATTAGTGGATAGTTTTCAGAATACAATCCGAATTTGTTGAAGATGATTACTACAGGGTCATTATCAATGTGCGCCCCCATAAACACGGCAAGCTAAACTGGTTGTGACTGGCGCAGATTGCGGGCGTGCGTACCCGGTTCAGCCGGTGGTAGGCGCGCACTTTCACACTTTTACCAAACATGTTCAATAATGTGTACTTACAGTGCTCATAGGCGTTTCTGAAAATGTCTTGTAACACACTCCGGACATCTTCTGATGAAAGAATCTCTGTCAACTCTTTTATTATTTACAGAGCCTGTTTCCTTGAATCGTTTAGCGAGCATCCTAATTGCACTGGCATTAGGCACAGGTCTTCCTGGAAACTTGATTCAAAATTTTCGTCTTTTTTTCTGCTTTTCATATACGAATTATGGATATACACACGTTCGCGCAATGGGAATTGGTGTCTAGGCATGACCAACAATCACAGTAATCACAATACTCACTATACGTGCAACAATAACGTCTAAACTTTGCAGATACACGCCCATATGAATGACAAAACACGTGTGAACTAACGATATGAGTCAGCGGAGCGCGCCAATCACCGGCTGAACCGCGTACGTGCGCCAGTCATAGCCGGCTTAGCTTCCCGTGTTTATCGCTGCGCACATAGATAATGACCCTGTATATAGGACCCGGATGTTTATGACATATTTTTTCCGTTATATTTTTTTCATGATAAATGTAAGATGATGATTTACGCTAATCTCATTCAAACTACTGTCCGTCCACCAGCTCATGGTATTAGGGGGCTGAAGGGAAGAGGAGAGGCATTCCAGCTGCGTTGATAGAGTGGACGTGCCGCTGCAGGTATTGCCAACTCAGCACCGATGTTATTCACTGCTACTTTCGTTTAGTTTCAATTGTGAAATCGTACGGGTCAGTATTAGGTTGGCACTATTGCCGTTCATGCAGAGGCCAGCTGTCTCCAGCTGACTCATTGCATTCCTGCCACGGTTCTTAAACTGGTGGACGGACAGTATGTCATTAAGCAAAATTAACAGTCCGAACTGAAAAGGGTTGCAATTCTGACTGTATAACATTCATTTTAAGCACAGCACATGACATACATAGGCTAGGGGAACGACTTTCTCCTCAAAAGTCTAAATGTGTTGCTTTAATATTTTATCTAATTAAAAATACTATTGTAATGCCAGTAATGCGGATGCGGGGCGGATGCGGATAACGTTTTGATTATCCGCGCAGGGCTCTACATCAGATGTGAAGCAAGGCAGCTAAGAGTAGAGGGTAGGACTGGATGACAGGAAGACCATAGAACGTGGCATCGTCACCGTTCGTTATGTTGTTGTTGATTTATTTAGGGGCCAAGCGATATCGTGGTCATTTAATCCTGTGTACTTGGGTGTGTACGGAATTTGTCTAATAACCTTTCTTATTGTGATGGCTGTATTAGTGTGTGAATTTGTAAGTCAAGTGAGGATTGGGTAGGAGACGGCCGTGGCCTTAAGTTAGGAACCATCCCGGCATTTGCCTGGAGTAGAACTGAGACACCACGGAAAACCACTTCCAAGATGGCTTGATGAATCGAACTCACCGCTTCTCAGTTTTGTCTCACGAGGCTGAGTGTATCCCGTTCCAACCCTCAGACCAGAATTAAATTTCTTGTCAGAGCCGGGAATCGAACCAGGGCCTCCGGGGTGACAGCTAAGAATGCTAGCCGCTACACCAGGAGGAGGTCGCCGTTAGTTATGAAAATGAACGATGTAGCCTACATGAATCAATTTGTAGATCTCAGGAGTTAGGGTGAGAGTCGTTTCAGTGGGGGCACCATGGAAGGGACAGATCAAAATGAAGTTGACAGGTTTTATGAGGTGAAGTTTTACAATGAGAAGAGTTTTCTGTTCATACAATTTGCGATAGATGCGACATTTGTCCAAGGCTCATCACATCAGGTATCTTCATGTTCTATGACCTCTACAAGTGGATTTTGGCGATATTTAACTAGCGATAAAATACAAAATTGGCTCTAAGGGCGAAATCAATTTTTTGTGCGGAATAAATGCGATATTCTTGATTTTCTGCGAAATAAACAAATTTAAATAAAATAGTGCTGTATAATTTCTCAAAAATAGTAAAAATCATTGAAATGTTTATTCATTAGCAGGGTGGGCTGTGTTTGGAATTTTTGGGTGGAAGGAATTTCTTTCACGACGAGAACAACAAAAATTCATTGAACATAAAAGTAAAATTTGTTTTTTAAGTCAAGTTTGTAAAATACTAATGACAGAACTAGTTGTATTACGGTACTTATTGTTAGTAAAAAAACCCAATATTATTGTGTACTAATGTAGGAATTATTTTAAGGTATACTCATTATTGTTGCATTATTTTATTATTATTATCTTTATTATTATTATTATTATCATTATTATATCATTATTATTATTTACTTAATTTAATAATTTACGTTCATTGTTTTGAGATGATTGAACATGTTTGTGTCTAATTGTTAGAGGTACTGTAAGAAAGAGTCAAAAGCATGGCAAGGTGAGAGATTAGACTGTATAATTGTTAATGAATTTTTCTTCAACATTGTAATTATTATTGGCATCTGCCGACAAGTGCAAGTTTGGCTGGACCAAAAATTGTACACACAGGTTTAAATAAATAAACTGTAACTGTAAACTACTATTACTACTACTGCTGCTACTACTTAATAATAATAATAATAATAATAATAATAATAATAATAATAATAATAATAATAACATACTCCTCTAGCTGTGGAGGTAGCAAGAATCTGGAGGCAAAGCGGACATTCCTTCCCTTCCTCCTTTCTCCCACTGACCTGACACCTAAATATCTTCCAGTACTCTAGCTATACTAAATCTTCCCATATGCACCCCCACTATTGCACAAAAGGTTGAAATTGTCAAGACCTGCAGCCTCGATATAGGATTTTTGAACATGCACTAACATTTTCTTAGACCCTCTTGTGAAAAGAAGACGAGGAAGATGATATTCATGGATATAATTTTACTGTCAAACTTTCATGGTATATTTACGGTACAGTAGTTTGAACATGTATGTTATAGGTAGAGCCCTGCGCGGATAAGGAAAACGTTATCCGCATCTGCACGACTGTTATCCGCATGCGCAAAACTGTTATCCGCATCCGATCCGCACATTTGTTATTCGAATCTACTGGCATTACAATAATATTCTTATTTAGATAAAGTATTAAAGCAACACATTTCATTCGGCCGTAAAAACCATCCGCCACAAAGACTTATCGCATCTCATCCCCGACCCCGTTGGAGAACGGGAATGATAAGGGGTAGACATACATTAAAGCAACGCATTTAGACATTTCAGGAGAAAGTCGTTCCCTTAGCCTATGTAGGCTATGTCATGTGCTATGTTTAAAATGAATGTTATACAGCCAGAATTGCAACCCTTTTCAATTCAGAGGGTTAATTTTGCTTAATGACATAATTTGAATGAGATAAACTTAAATCATCATCTTACATTTGTCACGAAAAAAACAACAACATAACAGTAAACATCCGGGTCCTAGTAATGATATTCAACAAGTTCAGATTGTATTGTATTCTAGAAAGAGACAGTCAGTCTGAAAGACTGGACTTTATATCATTTTAAATGCTACAAATGCTGAAAAAGGCTAGAAAGGCTGGAGGCTTCTCGCGAGACTCTTGACATGTTAGATGATCAAGAAACAATCAGAACGCTAGAAAGTTACAAGTCATGAGGGAGCTGGAGCGCGCGGTGAAAGGAGGGAGCTGGCTGGTTGACGTAACGCTCGCCGTGTCGTTGGCGTCTCGTAACTCCAGAGCTCACCAGTGAACTCAGTACACATGCACCAAGCGGTACTATGACGTCACACACCTCAGTGCATTCTCGGTACATTTCGTGACGTCGCCGTAATGTAACGACGAAGTCGACTAGATCATTTAAAATGATAAAACTATCCGCAAATTTACTCCAAACATTATCTGCAAATTATCCGCTATCCGCACGGCTATGCAAACTATATCCGCATGGCGTTAAATGTTGCGGATATCCGCGTGTTTATCCGCAGATATCCGCACCGCATCCGCGCAGGGCTTTAGTTATAGGCTCTTCAAATCGTGACTATACTCAGTTTCTTGTACTTAATGTACCGATTTAAGTCATGTTACCAACTTTAAGTTCAGAATATAAAGAAATAATAATAATAAATAATTATAATAATTTAATAGTATGGCCTCAGCTACCTAGTGTCCGGCTCCATGGCTAATTGGTTAGCGTGCTAGGCTTTGGCCCGAAGGGTCCCGGGTTCGATTCCTGGCCGGGCCATCTGGGATTTTAATCTCCTGGGGTTCATTCCCGTGGCCCGGGGACTGGGTGAATGTGACGTCTTCATCATCACTTCATCCTCATTACGACGCGCAGGTCGCCCACGGGCGTCAACTAGAAAGACCTGCACACGGCCTCTCAGCGGGCCACACGAAAAAAAAAGCTACCTAGTGTAAATCATTTGAGTTGGGGGCGTTTAGGCTATTTGCACTGTCATTTGGTAGAGAAACTGGAACACTGTTTGACAACCTATTGTTGCAATTTAATTAATTATGTCTTGGAGTCACCAAATGTGGTACAGGAGACCTTTCAAGAGCCGACAAAGTTTGACTTGGAGAGCCATGGAAATATGAGTAATTACACGAGCATGTCACAGATGGTGTGAAGTTGGTTTCAGATGAACTGATAAATGTAAGTCAGAAGTGTCCTGGGGCAATAGAGAGAGTGATGTTGGAAATTCTCGAGCATAGGCCAACGAGCTGCAGAACAAAGGCCTCCATATTGTTGTGATGAAGGAGATCAAATCGCCTGAGAGGTGCACAATGAAGAGAAAGAAGGCTGGCAAATTCACCGTGAAGGAGCTTTGCCCCTATCTGCGCGAGTCAAGGCTATGCAAACTTCTCTTGTTTTCTCAAGTCAACTATATATTCAACGAAGTCCTCCTATTTTGAGTGTTTCTTTTTTTCTGATCTGATTTTATAATGTTTTAGTTATGACCGTTAAAGGAATACTGGTAATTAAAATTCAAGCTATTGGCATGAGAGGTTCGCCTGGTTGAAAGTTAACTCTTTAAGTGGAAGATTATCAGCTCGATTCCTGCTGGTGACTTGCTTAGCCACGGGGATTTCAAGCCGTCATTCTGCACACCAGGAAATAACAGAAATTGTCCTGAAGCACATTTTCAAATGTTAAACCCATATTTTGAGTGCGCTGACCAGTAGAGGGACCATTATAGCACTGATTAGGCTGTATTAGGCAGGTTTCATACGCAAAGAAGGCCCCTTACGAGAAGGAACCATGTTGTTTGATATTCCAGCAGCCCCTGTCTCTGAGCACAATATTAGTGGCTGTTATGTGGTTTAACCCTTAAAGCGCCACGGACCGATATATCGGCCATGTTATTTATAAAAGTTTTACTATTGCTCCTATCCGCGTTGTGCTTTCAGTGTTATAACAAAGATACCGCGGGAATCATTCTTTCTCCGGATATATCCATGTTCCGTGAATAATTGAATACATAATAAGTATTCTTTGAACATGCTGCAATCAGCTGGCCTGTAGTTTGTTACGATGCGACAACACTGTAAACGACAACTGGCCACGCTGTGCAAAAGCTCACATGGTCGGAGTTTGTTGCTCGTGTGCGAGGTAGAAGGCTTGTCGATCCAATTCACCTCCTCACTGTCATGTGAACTTGGCCAAGCTGCTCCATTCCTACTGGCTAGATTCTTCACTGGGGCGAACAGAGAGAGGAGGATGAAGAAGGAATGTGCTGCTAGCTAGAACACCTTCGCATGCGAGCAAGCTCTTCACACGACCAAAGTTCAAGTGATATCGAAGTGCACTTGCTTTATATGAGCCTGTTTTGATTTACCCGGGGCCATGATTTCGTACACTAAATAGTTTTTTCTTTTTAAATACTGTATTACTAGTTAAGTACAAACTCCATTGCACTTAAATTCTTTAGAAGATTATGATGAAGAAGGAAAACAAGAACATTGCCGTTATTTATTCCCGTGGCGCTGCAGTCCATAAAGGGCCTGGGCCTACCAAGTAACCGCTGCCCAGCCATTTGCTTGCAGATTATGGGGTGACGAGTGGTCTCCTCGCCCGTTAATCTTGGTCTCCGTGACCGGGGCGCTGCCTCACTGTCAGATAGCTACTCGATTGTCCTCACGATGCTGAGTGCACCCCATTCCAACCCTCACGTCAGTTTCTAAAATTCCTGAGTGAGCCGGGAATCGAACCCGGTTCCTCCGGATACGAGGCAGACGTGCTACCCCAACACCACGGGGCCGGAACATTGCCGTTATACCTGTCGCAAGAAGCATGCGTTTGAGGTATGTTTAATCTCTTTTATTTTCATTAAAAATATCACATCCACCCTGATTTCTACGAAACGCTATCCTGAATACCAACAACCAGCAATCAGTGAATTACTTCCTAATACCGTAGTTTTTTTTACTGTATTTGTGTGTTTCAGTATTAATATGACTTTTAATGACAGGTTATTCTCCTAATCAGATTGATTGAAATAATACTATTTAATTAACTTACTAATTTATGTACCGTATGATGTTATTGCAAACATGTATTTCAAGTAAAGATTAAAGGCAGGTTATAAGTTAAAGCTTATGCATGGGTGGGAGCTGCTAATCCCGTAGGAAGCCCTGACACTTCGTTTCTCGTGGTGCCCCAAAATCATTAGAAGCTAGATCTAGTTGAGCAGAGAGAGGATATCACACGCCTTGTGGTAGCCAGCTCAATAAAGCTGAATGAAGCGCGACACACCATGCACGCCTTTGGACAGAATAATTGGTGCATTACCTGTGAGCGAAACATTGACTGAGTCCGCTTCGGGTACAATGCTGCAAGTCTGAAATGCAACAAGGCGTGCGTACGTATCAAGTGGCCCTAAACGCAACACTCTTCCAACCGTTTGACAGTCTTTGGCACGAGGTCGAGGTGAGCGAGTAAGAATAAAGAATCGAGAGGTAGGGAGCTCGAATACTATTGTATACTAGAGACCACATCTTATTAGTGTTTGTAGAAGTGTGACAATGGAAAGAGTTTAGATCTGGAAAGGTCGATGCAAATATTGCTGCACAAACCGTGTTAGATGTCGCGTGATACTCGGCAGGAATTTGGCTATTTGATGAAGACTGAAGTGTGATCCCAAGCAGCACGCAATTGTGAAATGATACCAGGAACTAATTAATTAAATACGAGTCCATTTTATATTAAAAAATTCGACATAAGATAAAGCGATGCAGTCATTGCTTGTTCTTGATATCGTTCTTCGAGATGTTGTAGCGCTGTACACTTTTTCAACGCCTTACTAAGCAGCAAGTATGGCTCGGGAAAACTATCCCTTTTTAGGGCTTACAGAATACTTTACATGAAATGTCGTTGAAGACGGAAACTAATGAATAATTTTGATCATCGGGATTGCTTTGAGAACGCCACTTATCAAGTTAATCTTAACAGTAGGCCCTACTGTATAATTCAGGAGGAGTTACAGCAGTTTCGGTAACATTTCTGTACTGGCTGTTGATTCTGTTATATCCACAGATTTCAAGTTTTCGTCGTATTTTATATTCATTGGCGATGCCTTATATATAGTTTACTAGCAACCCGGCCCGGCTTCGCCCGGGAACAGTTGTGAATGCATTACGTGATAAGCGCTTCTTTACGATGTCAATGAACTACGATCTATATCCGCTTTACGTCTCGGCATGATGGGTTAAAATCACTGTTAACTATATTATCATGGAGATGCATGTGCAACAAATTCTTGTCATACGTAATTTAAGAATGGCGAGGTGCATGAAACACAAATCCCCCTTCCGTCCAATCTAAAAACACTTCTAGTGGACGATATATTGAATATAGAGATGTGCTCTCGCGTACGTTTTTGTAGAATTTTTCATGCTGAACAATTCTTACACTCATTGTATATTGATATTTTTAACGGTTTCCCCAGCGTAAGCTTAAAAAGCGCACGGACGCCAGGATTTTTTTCGACTTTACCTCTGAAATCGTTACTGCTTGGCTTCCTTTGATCATAAATAAATTATTTTCTACAGAAACCTTTCGCGAGGTATCCTGTACAGAACGGTGAAAACCGCATCAAAATCCATGCAGTGGTTCTCGAGATTGCCCGTGACATCCAAGAATCGGGGACTTTGTTTTATTCTAAGTAGAGATTATACGCCAATCAGTATAATTTAATATAATATAATCCCCCTTCCGTCCAATCTCAAATTGACTGTGAATTTTGCGGAACGAAAAGTTCACAGGCGAAATGAGAGTTGCACTTCCAGGAAATGGCGAGGTGAATGAAACTCAAATCCCCCCTCCGTCCAATCTTAACTTGACTGTGTTTTACGGGCAAAATGAAGAAAACCCGAGTTGCACTTCCAGGGAAACTCCAAACACAACCACCCTTCTCAGAAGTCTTTACTCAACACGACTGGACGGTTTGCTGCTGGCTGTATCTGGGACAATAGGTTCGCCCGCTAGCTAGGTTGTAACAGGGATGATAGACTCGCCCTTAGCTAGCTCGTAAACTGTCGCCTCAGTAGTTGAATGGACATGGTAGGAAGAAATTAAAACGTAAAAACACTTATAGTGGGCGATGTATTGAAGATAGACATATGCTCTCGCGGACTTTTTTGTAGAACTTTTCATGCTGAACAATTCTTACACTCGTAGTATTTAGATATGTTTAACGGTTTGCCCAGCGTAAGCTTACAAAGCGCTCGGACGCCAGTTTTTTTCACTTTTCCACTGAAATCGTTACTGCTCGGCTTCCTTTGATTATAAATAAATTATTTGCTACAAAAATCATCTTCGAGATATCCTTTACAGAATGGTGAAAACCTCATCAAAATCCATCCAGTGGTTCTCGAGTTTACCCGTAACATCCACGAATCGGGGACTTTGATTTATACTAAGTAGAGATTGTCGACTTGTTAGTTAGTTATTGTTGTTTTAAGGGCGGAACAGCAAAGTTATCTTGTCTATGACTTAGCATCGTCCTTTCATGCGCACAGACTTCGCCTTAAGCCATCTTGACCGGAACAATGCGTAGCTAGTGCTTCATAATTTTCATCGGCAGTTGTACAAGCCCGAATCTTGACCAAAACTGACGAAGGGGACTTAAATTTCACATGTGTTAACTAATTTGTCCAAAGATGTTGTGTATACTAGATGTCAGCTGCACGTTAGGGTCAGACTTGCAGCTGTCTTGATTGTTGCGTAGGCCTATGTTTAGCTAGGCCAATGCACAGAGTACAGACACTTTAATATCGCACTGTATAACGAAGAATATGACGAACGGGAAGTGTACAAATGCACCTACAGTAAATGTGCAACATACTGCATGCAACGTTTGGAATATAAATATCACATCACTAGGAAGATTATTTGTTGATTTGGCTGCATTTGTATTTTCCTTATACTCAGTAATCTTTACGGAGGTGAACGTTGAAAAAGAAGTGATCTGTACAAAGAAATTTTATACGGTGGCCGTAGTTTGCTATTGTCGAATCTGGACTGAAGTCATAAATATACTAAAGGCTTTGGAAGTACATTTCTATTGGACAATCATGATATCCCAGGCCTAGCGTTTGCTGATGACATCCTTCTGCTCGCTCTAACGCCTCCTAATATGCAACATAGTATTGACGAGATTGTGAAATACTGTGAAGGACTGGAATTTAAAAATTAATCCACGAAAGACCAAAGTTATGGTCTGCAATAAGGGAGCTAAATTGGCTAAGAATGAAAAGTGGTTCATGTATGGGTCAAAACTAGAGACAGTGAAAAAAAATGTGAGCATCTAGGGACGATACTGGCGAGTAATGGAAAATGGACTGAACAAATTAAAAGGGCAAAATCGTAAAGGCTAGCGGCATTGGCGAGTGTTAAAGTGTTAGAACATAAGTTACCGAATCTTGACTTCAAAGTTCATAAAAATGTATTTAACGCACTTATCTTATCAAGGGTACTATATGGAGTGGAAGTATGGGGTTTTGAAGAAGGAACTGCAACCCTGGACAGTACTGTAAGTAAGTTTGCTAAGATAATTTTGGGGCTACCTAATTGCACGGCGAATTGTGGAGCAAGAATGTTGTGTGAGGATGTAAGTATTCGAAAACATATTATAAAAAGGATCATTAAGTCTTGGATTCGTCTGAAAGTAGGTGGAGGGGGTGAAATTTTAAAGTTAGCCTATCTGCATCAAATGATGCATCAGCAAGAGGGCTACTGTGTGGACGGTGTAAGAAATATACTGGAAAGATTAGGAATGGGTTATCTAAGGGATAGGGACTTACGAAGAGAGGAAGGTAGGGTGTATAAAAACGTGTGCAGAAGGGTTAATGTCATAGAGTTGCAGGTACTGAGAGAAGAGTGTCCCAACAGGAGAACCTTAACGGAGTTCATCGAAATAAGGAAATTTATGAGCATAAAGCCTGAATGTCTAATGAAAAGAGAAATGAGAGGGATAATTTGGTGGTTAATGGGGGTGTATAAGAACAAAGCACTGAGAGAAGTAGGAAAATAGGACTTTTGCCTCTTTTGTGGGTGCAGCACACCTAATCAAAGAATGCATGAGATTAAAATGATAAGAGCAAAGTTTGTAGACAAGTCAGATTTAAACAGAATAGAAAATGAAAATGAGTATCACACTTTAATAAAATTACTAAAAAGGGAAGGAAGGAAGGCAGGTCAATTAACGAAATTTTGTATTATCATCAGGGGAATGTGGAATAGGAAAGTGTCAAATGAGAACCAGAACAAAGATCCATGTGAATTAAGCATACAGGTACAGGATATGGTTTCCTCAACTATAAAACTTGGTTCAAGTCTAGGAGAGCCTCTCTGTATCAATTAGGATAAGATTAAGTTAGTACATAGTTAATAGTCATTGCTAGTGTCTTGTTAATTATTTACAATGTAAATTAGTTGTAGGTTTGAGACTTTTTTATGTAAACATTGTAATAATCACATGTATCAGGTGATGGTTGGAATAAACAATACTCTCGTCCCAATCTCTGGTTATCCGACATTTGGAGCAGAGGGTATTCTAATCTAAAGAAATACATCTTTACGGTTTTGAAAACTTGGAAAGTCTTGTTTCATCCACTCACCAAATAAATCTTCACACAGTGCGAAAACGTGAGAATAAAATTGATTGTAATTGTGTGTCAGACCTGGATTCACAGAATATGGTCATGTGCGAAGTAAATGTTTACATAAATGTTGAAAATGGATTGTTATGGGTACACACTTTTCTTCTCTTATAGTAGTTTCAAACACCAAAATATCAAAGAATAGAATAATAACCGTGGTACTTTTTGCAATAATCTTTACAACAATTCGTCTGCCCCTTGCATTAGAAAAAGAAACATGAAATCAGTAACTGTTAGAGATATCTCAAAGCTAATGAGTAAGCAAATTTTCTGATAGTTGGGAAAAGAAGTGAAAACAAGTCTAAGATTTCTCAGTAGAGTTTGTACGCTAACAAATGGTATATGCTTGCTTTTTTATCACTGTTATTCGTTACGCAGTACGATATTAAACTGCCCGTATACTGCACTGAACTCAGAATAATGAATTCCTCCACTCACTCAAGGGGGGGGATTGATGGGACTGTAGTCCCGTCCGAAATGTCCCCGAAATATCTAGAAAATATGTGACTTTTGAAACAACCGACAGCGGCAGCTAAGCTCGCTAAAGTGCAGCGCTAGGCCATGGGGTCAAGCTCTCTGCGGACTTGGTAGACGTGGGTTAGAGCCCCACAATCGGCCGTGCTTGAAATAGTTTACCGCGGTTTCCCATTTTCAACTCCAGGCAAATGTTGGGACGGTACCTTCTGACAGGCCACGGCCGCTTCCCTCCACATCCTTGCCTAGTTGCATTCGTCTTCATTCATTTCATCTCTCATTAACTCCTCTCCTGAGGTTGGCGTCATGAAGAGCATCCAGCCGTAAAAACCATCCACCACATATAATTTCATCGCATATCATCCCCGACCCCGTTGGAAAAAGGGAATAACATAGGCCTACATGTGACTTTTGAAACAGCGGCAACCGTTGTACTTATGAAGCGCATGAATGCTGTAATATGTGTTTTAAACTAACAATACAGTATACAAAGTTACTACGCCGTACGTCAGACATGCACTGGATAGCCCATTTCATGCTGCGCGGCTTGCGTTTCCAGTTTTAGCACGGCGTGCTTCTTCTTTTCCCCCTCGCCAGTTGTCTATCTCCCCTTTCTCTTCCGGACTGTCCATCACCCCTTTCCCTTCCGGAGTACTACTGTAGTAGGTGCCAAGGTCGACACACCATTCCAGCTAACCCACCCTCTTCCATGGACTTTGATCATTCCAGCTAACCTACCCTCTACCATGGAATTCAACCATTGCAGCTAGTCCACTCTCCTCCATGGACTTGAACCATTGCAGCTAGCCCACTCTCTACCATGGTCTTCCTCTTCCCCCATTCCAGCTAACCCACCCGTCCCCATGGACTTGAACCATTCCAACTAACCCACCCTTCTCCATTGACTTCCACCATTCCAACTAACCCACCCTTCTCCATGGACTTCCAACATTCCAGCTAGCTCACCCTCCTCCATGGACTTCAATCATTCCAGCTAGCCCACCCTTCACCATTCCAGCTAACCCACCCTCCTACCCACAAGCGCAGTTGCTCCGATCAAACTCCTCTTATGATGCTCCTGGTCACTTTTAAGTGCAGATGTTTTAAAAATGCGGGAATGAGAGATGGAAATTTGCCCTAATGGTTTTATGTAACGAGCAAGTAAACCGACTGACTCGGGCTCTCATGTTTTAGCATCCTTGAATGGCAACCTACTGTACCATTTCACCCTTGGACACAGTTGTCGAAAGTCTTACCAACTAACCCACACGGCTGACCGTCCAGGATTTTCTGCAAGGTGTCACACAGAGTTGTTGTCGTTGCATATTTTAGGGACTGCGACATCGTGGTGGAATTTGTGTGATAACCTGTGTTATTGTGATGCCGGGTGAGTTAGCCGTGGTCGTTACGGCATGACTGCTGGCAGTCGCTCACATCCAGGAGGCAAGGAGGTTCGAATCCCCCCGCCGGCAACCTTGAAGATGGTCTTCTGTGGTTTCCCATCTTCCTTCCAGGCAAATGCCGGGGTTGGTCCCCAACTATAGGCCACAGCCGCTACCTTCCAACTCTTCATCCTTACATTCAAACTTTCATCCCCAGACAACACTCCACACTCGACGGTACTTGTAGTTTTCCCATTGGGTGTCCGCCTCGAAGCAGCTACAAAACTGGCGAGCCGAACATGTCCTCGGACACTCCCGGCACTAAAAGCCATACGCTAAAAATAAAAAAATGTGATGGCTTTCCTAGTGTGTGTATTTGAAAATTGTGGATAGGTTTGGGAAGGAGGTGGCCATGGCCTTAAGTTCGGAACCATCCCAGCATTTGCATGGAGTAGAAGTGGGGGAGGGAAAGCACGGAAAACCACTTCAAGAATGGCTGAGTTGGGAATCGAATCCTCCTCCTCTCAGTTTTACCTCACGGGTTTTGCCCCGTTCCAGCCCTCGCATTATAATTAAAATGTCATGGCAGAGCCGGGAATCGAACCCGGACTTCCAGGGTGACAGCCATGAACGCAAGCGCTACACCACGAGGTGGTCGTGCCACACAGAGATTGGACCTCCGGCTTGGCTGCGGAGGTGAGAATTAGCCAACTCCACATCTAAAACATGTTGTGTCCCAATGCGATATGATGGCTTGTGTAGGCGAGCGAACTCTCGATAACCCAGATCGATAGCGGTCCAGCCAGTGGGAGTGGGTGATTCACAGCACATGTGCGTGTCGCAATCCACTGGGCATTGACACCATGCGTATTAGCTAGAGCAGTGCCACCTCGTGGTGCAGTGGCTGGCATGTCTGAGGTCCCGGATTCGATTCCCGACTCTGACAAGGACTTTCATTCCGGTTGGGGTCTGGAACGGGGTATACTCAGCTTCGTGAAGTAAGAAGTGGGTTCCATTCCCACCTGAGCCATCCTAGAAGTGATTTTCCACTGGCACCTAAACCTCCTGACTGGCTGCGTGGCGCAGCGGTAACGTTCCCGCCTGCTGTGTCCAAGGTTGCAGGATCGAATCCTGGCGCAGCCAGTTGGCATTTGAGGGTGCGGAAATGCGAGGGAGCCGTGTCAGTAGATTTACTGATACGTTAATGATTCCATTCGGGGCTAAATTCCGGCACCTCAGCGTCTCTAAGAGCCTCAGTAGTTAAAAGGGACGTAAAACCTATAACATTATTATTATTACTAAACCTCCATAGCCATCTTCATCCAAGTCCTTCTCCCAGTCTGCCTCGTTGCGTAGTTGCTAGCATTATTAGCTGTCACCGTGGAGACTCGGGTTTGATTCCTGGATCTGCCAAAACATGTAATTATGGCCTGAGGGCTGGAACGGTGTACACTCAACTTCGTCAGGCCAAACTGAGAAGATGTTATTATGTTATTGGTTTTACGTCCCTTTTAACTACAGTGGCTTTTAGAGACGCTGGGGTGCCGGAATTTTGCCCCGAAGGGGATCTTTAACGTGCCAGTAAATCTACTGACACGGCTCCCTCGCATTTGCGCACCCTCAAATGCCAACTGACTGCGCCAGGTATCGAACCTGCAACCTTGGGCTCAGCAAGCGAGGACGTTACAAACTGAGAAGAGGCGGGTTTGATTCCTACCTCTGCCATCCTGGAAGTGGTTTTATGTGGTTTCTCACTTCTACTCCAGGAAAATGCCAGGATGGCACCTAATATAAGGCCATGGTCGCGTCCTATCCAAATCCTAACTCAATTACAAATACCCACACTACTACAGACATCACAGTGACACGGGTTATCAGACAAAATTCTACGGGGCTACATGACCTGGAAGTCGCAAAGCCCCTAAATAATCAACAACTCTTTCCCAAGTTATACGCACGCTTGTACATACACCACTGTTACACGGGCACCGGTAATCAGACAGATTATACACACACCCAAGTATATGGGGCTGATGATCACGATGTCGCAAGCCCCGAAACGAATACCCAGGGATCAACTCCAAGCAGGCAACATGGAGGTTGATCTCATTTCAGTTAATAGGCGCATGGAATGTAGCCAAAGAAATACAGTAATAGAAATCTCGTATTGAAAATCCACAGCCTGCTTCCAGTCGACCGACCGGTCAGGGAATGGAGTGAATGAAGACCCCATCTAGCGGCGAGGTTATGAATTGTGCTGGCTGCCGAAGCATGTCGCACTCCCTGGGGCAATGATTAAATGAATGACAGATGAAATGAAATGACAGTGGAGAGTGTTGCTGGAATGAAATTTGTGACAGGGAAAACCGGAGTACCCCGAGAAAAACCTGTCTGGCTCCGCTTTGTCCAGCACAAATCTCACATGGAGTGACCGGGATTTGAACCACGGACCCAGCGGTCAGAGGCCGGCGTGCTGCCGCCTAATAAGCTACGGAGACTCAATAAATCTCGTATTACAAGTGTGAAATTTTGCTCATAAATAACATGCATCTTACTACTCTGAAGGATAACTGATACCTTTATTGCAGTTGTACAGAGGATGTAACTGATAAAAGGACTTATTGATTAAGCAGTTTGGCCTAGTGGATAGAGCATTGGTTCAAGGAACCGTGGTTCGATTCATCAGTGAAGGTTGTGGTTTTACCGGGTGTTTAGTGATTTGTTGCTGGCCCCGTGGTGTTGGGGTAGCGCGCCTTCCTCTCACCCAGAAGCCCCGTGTTCGAATCCCGGCTGACGTGAGGGCTGGAACGGGGTGCACTCAGCCTCGTGAGGACAATTGAGTAGCTGTCTGACAGTGAGGTAGCGCCCCGGTCACGAAACCAAGATTTACGGCCGAGGGAACCCGATGCGCTGACTACGCATCACCCCAATATCTGCAGGCCAAATGGCTGGGCAGCGGTCGCTGGGTAGGCCTAGGCTCTTCATGGGCTATACTGCCAGGGGTTATTATTATTATTTAGTCATTTGTTGCTACGATGTTTGCCGTGCATAGTGTATATAAAAAGAATTAACATGCCACAGTAAATTTCAACAACTTGCCGAAGCGAAGTGCACCGTGCACTGTTATTTAACCAAGATAGAAACCCCATGGCACTACAGCCCATGAAGGGCCTAGGCCTAGCAACCGACCGCTGCCCAGCCATTCGGTCTGCAGATATTGGAGAGACGCGTGGTCAGCGCATCGGATCCCCACGGCCGTTAATCTTGGTTTTCGTAACCGGGGCGCTGCCTCACTGTCAGACAGCTGATCAGTTGTCCTCACGAGAATGAGTGCACCCCGTTCCAGCCCTCACGTCAGTTTCTAAAATCCCTGGCGGAGCCGGGAATCGAAAGGGTGAAGGGCAGGCGTGCTACCCCAACACCACGGGGACGGTCCATTTAACCAAGATTGTATGGTAATTTCGCCATCGGATTCTCCAATAGCGAGGAAGATAGTATTCTTCTTTTACTGTTTACTGTACCGGTAAATTAGAACTATTGCATGTAGTATTTCATTTTCTGGTTGAACATTGACCTGGAGAAGCGTCTCTTGCTTCTGTGTCACGCAAGCTGTCTCCTACGAAATATTTTGAGTTTAATGTTGTTTGAATAGTAATAAAATCTAAGGAAGGAAGGAATGGCTTGGGAATTGAAAACTTCCCACAATCTTCTGAGATGCACATCCGGCCTGTGTAAAAGCTCTGTAAGAGATTAAGCCCGACCCTCAATCAGGGTTTATGAACCATTCTTGGCATTAAACGTGCCAAGTAGCTCTTGTAGCAGCTTTATTTCGGACATGTTTCTTTAGTCCGTTCTGAGAAACACATTTTCTACTATAGAACCTGAGAACACAAAGCAACATTTTATTATTTACTTCTGACCTGTTTAAAGGTTTGGGGAGGGGGAGGAATTGGGAGCCGAACCTCTGCCATATTTTATGATGTACACCAAATGGTTTGTTAAAATGATCCGTGAGGTATTACTTCTCTGGTGACATCGAAATTAAAACGTGTTTGTGTCTAGAGTTGTTCCTTTGCCATGGAGCAGAAAGAAGAGAAAGTGATGCCATGGCCGACATACGCCGGTACAATTCATTTCTTAAAATCTGATAGGAAAAATGACACTTTTAACTGTAAAGTGTGCATAGGTGGAAAAGGGAGTACCCAAGGTTGCAGGATTGAATCCTGGTGCAGCCAGTTGGCATTTGAGGGCGCGCAAATGCGAGGGAGCCGCGTCAGTAGATTTACTGGCACGTTAAAAAAACTTCGGGGCAAAATTCCAGCACCCTGGCGTCTCTAAAAGCCATAGTTGTTAAAAGGGACTTAAAACCAATAACATTACTGTTTACTTTAAAAATTTCTCTAAAAAAAAGCGGCTTCGGTGGCGTAGTTGGTAGCATGCTGAACTGATGTGCCCAATATAGCGGGTTCAAACCCGGCCGAAGTCGTCGGATTTTAAGAGCATTAAAATCCTTCAGTATGCCTCCCTTCGGAGGGGAACTAAAGCCGGCGGTCCCATGTCATAGATTTATGGCATGTAAAAAATCCTTCCACTGACAACTTGTGTGAAGCTAAATTTCAAGGTTAGGCCTAGATTTCGTTGGAACGCTCTATCAAAGTTCCAACGTCCACCACTAGGAATCAGTGACATCTGGTAGCGAAAGTTGGAACTACTTGAAATTGAACGGAACTTGTAGCTCACCCTATGGGTGTCCGCTTGAAGCAGCTACAGCCTCTGGCGAGCCGAACATGTCCTCGGACACTCCCGGCACTAAAAGCCATACGATAAATAAATAAATCTACAAAAAATGCAAGTGGCGGGGTAAGCAGTGACCCCAGAAGAGTGCCTGGAAGACTTTGTAGGCTATGCATTGAAATTGTCCTTAGGAACATTCTCCTTTCTCACTCGGTCTTGTACACAACTGGCTTATTACCGCGCTTCGATTTTCCTGAGACTCAGAGTGGCTCTTGAAACTAAATGGACAAAGCCAGAGCTTATAAAAGTAGATATGTCCCTGTAAATGACCACACAGGTCTTACTGCTATCGTACCAGGATTTTACCCTAAAATCGTAAAGACGGAATAAATTTCGGAAGAATTTCTAGATTTTCCGTAATTCTAATACACTCCAGGTAGACTTTTCCCACGACTTAGCTAGGGATCCCACTTTACCGCCTCTATGGGCAGTGTCCTGGAGCTTGACATCGCTTCGGGGGTACAACTGGGGAGGCGGGACTAGCGCCTCGCCCAGGTGTCCTCACCTGCAAAGTGAACAGGGGGCCTCATGAGGGATGCGACGGGATGGGAAAAATGGGAGGGAGGGATAGACAAGGAAGAGGGAAGGAGGCGGCGGTGGCTTGACGGTAGTGGGAAACCACGGAAAACCACTTCGAGGATGGCTGAGGTGGGAATCGAACCCCCTCCACTCATTTGAACCACCCGAGACTGAGTAGACGCCGTTCCAGTCCTCATACCACTTTTCAAATTTCGTGGCAGAGCCGGGAATTGAACCTCGGACTTCCGGGGTGGCAGCTAAGCACGCGGACCACTACACCACGGAGGCGACAGTTAGTTACCATATTATAATGAAAAAAGACCGACTACGGTGGCCGAGAGCGCTGACGCGCTAGCTCGTGCTAGGAAGCCAATTTTCCTCTCGTTGTGCACTGATGATCAGGTGGTAATGCTTGAATTAATGACAAGACTTCTGAATGTTTTGATAAAATTATTGTCATTACCATTTATGGCTGGCTCTTTTAAATCCCCTCCCCCAGGGGCTCACATCTAGTGGGACGTGGGTTGGCGACCACGGGACCCCAACTGAGTCCGGCATTGCTTCCACTTACTTGTGCCGGGCTCCTCTCCGTCTTCTTTCCTGTCGACCTCTCTTGGTCAACTCTTGTTCTCTTCCGACCCTGACGGTATTAGGGTATCGGAGGCCTAGGGAGTCTCTCCCGTTCCCGCCTTAATTGGCTCTTCTCTCATCTTTCCTGATCCCTCATTCTTATTTTTCTCTTCATTATATTTCCTTTTCTCTTTAAGATTCCCCCACTGGTTTTGTGAATTGGCTCCCCGTGTATCTAAATTCCATTATGTGAATAATTTGAATCTACACTACATTTTACAGGTATTTTCAATCTAAGTTGCATTTTGTAAGTAATTTCATTCTAAATTGCATTTTGCGCGTATTTTCAACCTCAATTGCAGTTTGTAAGGATTGACAATCTAAATCGCTTTTTGGTAAGTCTTTGAATGTAGGGGCGGCATTTTTGTGAGTATTTTGAATTTCAATTGCATTTTGTAAGTATTTTCAAAGTAAACCGCATTTTCCAGTATTTTGAATCTAAATTGTATTTTGTAGGATGGGCATTTTGTAAGTATTTTGATTCTCAATTGCATTTTGTGAGTATTTTGAATCTAAAGGACATTTTGTAAGCATTTTCAATCTAAATTGCATTTTGTAAGTAGTCTATTGTCAATCCAAATTGTATTTTGTAAGTATTTTGCATCTAAATTGCATTTTGTGAGTATTTTGAGTCTAAATTGCACTTTGTATTTTTTTTTTACTCTAACCTGCATTTTGTGCGTATTTTCATTCTAAATTACTTTTGTGCGTATTTTCAATCTTTTGTCAGTATTTACAATCTCCGTTATTTTACGTTATGGTTTCCATCTCATTGTCATTTTCGCTATCACCCAGACCATTAGGCCTGTTGCACACAGGGCGGATTTTTCCGAGCAGATTTTTTCGGTCGGAGATTTAACCGTCGCCGGCCGGTTACTCACATGGCGGAAAATTTTCCGTCGCCGTCGTACGAGTAGTTGCAGTGTAATTTCTGAAACATGACTGCTGGCAGTCGCTCACATCCGGGAGGCGAGGAGGTTCGAATCCCCTCGCCGGCAACCTTGAAGATGGTCTTCTGTGGTTTGCCATCTTCCTTCCAGGCAAATGCCGGGGTTGGTCCCTAACTATAGGCCACAGCCGCTACCTTCGAACTCCTCGTCCTTACATTCCAACTTCCCTCCCCAACGGTACTTGTAACTCACCCATTGGGTGTCCGTCTCGAAGCAGCTACAAAAAAAAACTGGCGAGCCGATCATGTCCTCGGACACTCCCGGCACTAAAAGCCATACGCTAGAAAAAAAAATGAAACCAACTCACTTCCTCAGATGTTCAAATTATTGATTGCTTGTGTAGTTTGAAATGAACAGAGAGCAGCTTCTAGCGTTATTGTTATTCCGTCGTCGAATGAAAAGGAGAAGAAACAAGAAGTTCCGTGAAGAACTATACAGCCTACTTTTCATGCCAATGATTATTCTACAGTATATGAATCTATCTAGAATAATGACGAAATTAAGTTGGTAATATCGAAATATCTAATTATTTCAAAATATACCTGGTATAATGTAGCCTAATAGAGCACTACAGTTGGCAGCCCTGGTGACTGAATATATTCTTAGTTCCATCTCTTAAGGTACAGAATACAACATTTGGTTGAAGTCCATTGGACGTTACATGCAGTTAGACACTGGATCTATCAGCACGCGTAAAAGCATGTTGGCAACAATGTCATGTGTCTGCTTGTCGGAAATAATCTGAAATATTATGATATCTTGTTGTGCCAATTTCGGATGAAATCCATTTGTTAGTATAGAAGTTACATGTATTTAAAAATTGGTCTTATCAGCAGGCATAGACTCATGTTGGCAGCACTGACTTATATTAATTACTCCAAATTAATCTAGAATGTCAGGTGCTATACGTGTGCAAAGTATAGAGCTGTTGGCTTGCATACTTTCTGATATATTGATATTAAGGTAAAAATAATATAGCCAGCATTTATTAACAGTTGGTAGCCCTGATTGCTCTTAACAATTCTTATAGTCATATCTGTTATGTTACACATTGCACATACGAAATTTGGTTGAAATCCAACTGATAGTATAGAACTTACATGTATTTAAAAATTGGTACTATCAGTAAGCTTATAATCATGTTGGTAGAACTGAAGTATATAAGTTACTCCAAATTAATCTAAAATGTCAGATTATACGTGTGCATAGTTTAAATCTGTCGGCTTGCATACTTTCCGATATATTGGTATTTGGATTTTAAAAAAATAGAGAGAGCAATTATTAACAGTTGGCAGCCCTGGTGGCTCTTAAGAATACACTCAGTCATATCTGTTTATGTACACATTTTACATACAAAATTTGGTTGAAATCCAATTGATAGTGTAGAAGTTATATGCATTTAAACATTGGACTTATCAGAAGGCTTAAAATTATTTTGGCAACACTGTCATGTATGGCCTCCTGGAAATTAAACTGAAATAGTATTATCTACATGTGTGCCAATTTTGGAATAGCTCTCAAGCACACCTTGCAAGATATCCAACATGGAGCTCAAATTTCTAGTGCGTTTTTTCAGCAGTTGGTAGCCATCATTTTCAAATATGGACGTGAGATATTCCGGTGGACATCTTTACACATACTAAATTTGGTTTTGATTGCTGCAGCCGTTTAGGAGTTGATAGGGGGGGGGACACACACACAGCCAGACGGACAGACACACATTTTCCCGGATCGATCTCATAAGTCTACTTTTTCCTCATTTTTGCAAAATGTGAAAAGTAGGCTAAAAATCGACTGATTTGGGTTCATCCAATTAATGAAAGGAGAGATGAGGTTGGCACTTTCTACACGTTATTTGAAGAGTTGAGGCAGGATTACACGAAATTGTTCAATTATTTCAGAATGTCGATGACTTCCTTTGACGAATTGCATGGCTGGTTGAAAGATACCACTCAGCGCAAAAATACCAAACTGATGAACTATATTAACCAGTAGAAATGTTGGCAATAACACTGAGGTAAGTGAAAATAACTTATAAATTTGAAAATAATACAGGATAATATAAGAAGCAGGGATAATCACGTCACTCTTGTTTACGAAATGATACGATATTCACGATATAGGCTATAAACGATGTTCACGCTATATACACTGGTCAAAACAATTAGGGGATCATTTGAGATATCTAGCTTCTGACGTATTGTCATCGGCAGAATGGCCTAAAATTGTTCGACGTCTTTCTGTTGGTTCTACGGAGTGGATACTACCACATTACGGCAACCGAGATAGTGGTAATAACAGAAAGTTGCTACAGAGGGGGTTCGTGTGAACGTGTGTTTACTCTACCAAACGAATGACACAAGCAGTTGGGTTCAGATGGTGTAGTGAGCAGGTAGTGCAATGCAACAACAACGTGACTTACCCGAAGGAATTGCATGGAGAGCCATAGGAAGGTTGGAAGCAGGACAGACACAGAGGGAGGTGGCTGCAGCTATTGGAGTGTCCCAAAGTGTAATTTCCAGGACCTGGACGCGATTTCAGACAAGAGGAACCGTTAAAAGAAGGCCAGGCCAAGGTCGTCCACGGGTAACATCAGCAAGAGATGACCGTTATCTCCGGTTAACAGCCCGCCGAGGCAGGAGGCTGAATGCAACTCAGCTGCAACGCACCCTCCAGGCGGCAACGGGTCGCGCAATATCAACACAAACAGTCCGAAATCTCATTCGGGAAAGTGGCCTCAACGCACGGAGGCCTATGGTGTGTGTCCCATTAAAACCACGCCACCGTTTAGCCCGCAGAAACTGGGTGGTGGAACATAAGGATGGGCGTCGTAACGAATGGCAACGGGTTCGGATCACAGATGAGTCAAGACTTTGTGTTCAGCCGGACAATCGTCGTTCCCTCGTCTGGAGAGAACGTGGAACTCGGAACAATCCCACGTATGTGCAGGAAACAGCACCATGTTATGGTGGTGGACGAATGGTGTGGGCAGGCGTCAGTATTGGCGGACGTACGGTTCTCTATGTCGTTCAGAATGGCGCCTTGACTACTCAGAGGTATCGAGACGAGATCCTTCAACCGTTTGTTGTGCCCTACGCTGGTGCCATAGGTGATGGGTTCATTTTGGTGGACGATAACGCACGTCCCCACAGAGCTGCACTGGTGGACAACATGCTTGACGACGAGGGCATTGAACGAATGGAGTGGCCAGCTTGTTCGCCGGACTTAAACCCGATTGAGCATGTCTGGGATACACTTGGCAGACGCATTGCAGCCAGACCAGCACCTCCCTCAACGGCTGCCGAGCTGGATATTGCATTCATGGAAGAATGAGCAAATATCCCTCAAGAGCTGATTGATAACCTCATACTGTCCATGTCACGCAGGTGTGCAACTGTCCTGGCCGTCCGAGGTGATCACTCACAATATTAGAGGGCAACGAGAATGACTTTTTCAGTATTATGGTAGCCCCATAGTGCCTCGCTCTAAGTAAACGCTATGTAAACCTCCAGTAAAGAGTTGAGACAGCACAATATCGTACTGTAGCACACACACATTACGATTGTAACCGAACTCTGAATAAAAGACGATACCATATGTATCTTGTGTATGATATCTCACCCGATCTCCTAATTGTTTTGACCAGTGTACTTCTCTGCCAATGTGAAGTTCAAATCGGTGTGCTAGCAGCTGGAGCGGTAGACAATCCGCTGTGTGTGTAAACGCGCATTTGGTTACGTAGGCCACTACTAGTAGATCAAGACGGCGGTAAAACTTCCGTCAGCGCCAGTGGCACCCGACGGCTGTACAGCTACCACCAACGGCAAACTGACCGATCGGATTTTTTTCCGTCTATGTGTAAGCTCTAATGTACTTCAATGGGCTACTGTTGGAACGGCAGCGACGTTTATTTATCCGCTCGGAAAAATCCGCTGTGTGCAACCGGCCTTAGGGGCGATAACCTTGATGTTAGGCCCCTTAAAACAACAATTATCATCATCATCATCTTTTAAATTTCTCTCTATATGGTATAACCATTGACTCTGTTTCAAGTCCAACTGAGTCACGAATCCTTCAAGGATTGCAGCACTAATTACAACTGTTTGCTGCAGCGTGTAGACAAACCTTTTGTCTTCTATGGCGGAAGTTGTAGTCTTTATATCCAAAATTATACGTCTCTTTCTTGCAGCAGACACATAGGTCGTCTGAGATTATGTGGGAGACGTCATGCTCACTTCCTTAGATTGTTGGAGACGCAGAGGGCGGGATATTTTTAGCTGTACACTCAGGAAAGGGAGAGACGGAAGTGTAAGACTGTCTCTTCAGACAACAAGGAGTATGTGTGTGAA
Source organism: Meconema thalassinum (assembly GCA_946902985.2). Taxonomy (NCBI): domain Eukaryota; kingdom Metazoa; phylum Arthropoda; class Insecta; order Orthoptera; family Tettigoniidae; genus Meconema; species Meconema thalassinum. Next base: position 319,239,303 of record OX336389.2, read on the forward strand.
AAATATGAGGGGGAAAGGATAATGTTAGTGGCGTACATGGCACACTTCAAGTGCGGGTGAGAAGTCCAGGTTTGGCCGCCTTTGCCTTGATACGGTCGGAAAATGGTTAGATCAGAGACAGAGGACTGTAAAGAAGGTACTACAGTACTTGTAACAACACTCCAAGTGCTGCTCGTGCTAGTTGACGGGTGAAACACTCTTCACTGCTGAGGGTCTGTGCCTAGTCGAATTGTATGTATGCATGCACCATGTGTCCACTACTCCCAGCACTGCCTTGCCAACTAAATCTGAAAGGTCAAGATAACGCCCAATCTGTCGACACAACCATCGAGTTTTGAGTTATTTTCCAAGTCCGTTAACTGCGCAAGTGGTCTCCGTATCCGTCATTGAAGGTATGTCTACCAGTAAACGATCATTCCATAACAGATGAAATACGAACACGTAGCCTCTTAGGGCAACGAGATTCTTTTGATTTATTCTGGTAGCAGAACACGGTGGTGTATGATATCTGGCCACCTGGTGCATCGTATAGCATTCGTTGCTGTCGGGGTTTGATTTCCAGCATTGTCAAGAATTTTCATTCTGGCATGAGGGCTGGAACGGGGCACACTGCCTCGTGAGGTAAAACTTAGAAGATTCGATTCCGACCTCAGCCATCCTAGAAGTGGTTTTCCGTGGTGCCCCATTTCTACTCCAGGAAAACCCCGGCCTTGTTTCTAACTTAAGGCCACGGCTGCCTCCATCCTAATCCTCGTCTCAATTACAATTACACACACCAATACAGACCCACAATTAATTATACAGGTTATCAGACAACTATACGGAGCTGAAGTGACCACACTACAACCATATAATAAGTGTAGTTATTTTTCAGTAACCTACCAGCACCATTTTATTGTAATAGTCGTTCCTTCCAAGGTACGTTATTATTTTTGTCAATACAAACGAAGAGTGTTTCCTCACCGGCACGCTCTTCCAAAATTCACAGTCTCTAATATTTTCTTTGTTAGTGGTGTTTTTTTCAATGTGTTTAGATCACTGTCTTAGGAATCTGCCTCTTCTTATCTTTATTATTATTATTATTATTATTATTATTATTATTATTATTATCATCATCATCATCATCATCATCATCATCATCATCATCATCATCATCATCACACCCTTTTACCCCGCTATATTATGGAATGATATATAAACTGAACACAAAATGTTATTCATTATAACAATATTTCTTAAACATGCACTACATTTCCACCACTTCTCAACTCTAACACATAGGCTAACTGAACCGAGTGGTGTAATAGTGACTTCAGTAGTGGTATAGAACATTAGCTACTTCTCAGCTTAAGGTGGCATATGCTCCTACCACACAAACTACTGAATCAATTATTATGAAAATTTATCAATAATTACCTTTATAAGATACAATAGTCAATTTACTGAAATGGCAGTAACATTCACTGATTCCAACATTACAATTAATGAATTTAAAAAAATAAGCAAACGGTACATTTATGACCTAACTATTGAAGTTAGGGGGTTGAAACTAAATACAATCGAAAAAGATTTCATGGCTTGCAATCCAAATTAGAATTACTAGCGGACCCGTGCGAGAAATCCTGAATGTTCATAAGTCACACTTTCCCCCAATAGGTTTATAATAAGAGACTTAAGGAGAAAGGTTTTTACGTTTTATTTGAACCAAATGATTATAGAACACTATTTACGTTTCAGGCGTCCCTACGGCCAAAATGCGAACTGAACAGCAATGATGTCACGTATTTTCCTACAGCAACAGTATATGTAAATCGCACACTTCTTACAAAAAATTATATTTATGAAATTAGAATACAATTCGTCACTGCTAATGCCATTTGTGTGCTGAATTCGTTGATTGGCAGCTTAGCCGTAACACTCACCGGTTATTCGATACTTATGAAATTATACGATTTGAGAAGGCCTACTCATTCTTTTAAATTACTGTTTCTGAAATCCATACAAAATGATACAGGAAAGACATCAGAATGTTAAAATGACATGAAACAGGCGTCACAGCGGCCAAAATGTGAAGTGGACAGCAATTATGGAGCGTATCTTCCTGCAGCAACAGTATCTGCAAATCGCACTCTTCGTACAGTTTTTTTAAGTCATTTTTAAAGAAATTATAGATATTTATGAAATTAGAGTGCAATGCGTCACTGGTAATGTATATTCTCTTTCATTTGAATGCTCATTTTTCACGATCGGTCGCTTGTGAGCGCCGCAGGAGGGATCTATACTACTGAAATAATGTATACTGGCGGACCCGTGCGAAAAATCTCGCATGTTCATAAACCACACTTTCCCCGATAGGTTTATAATGAGACACTTAAGGAGAAAGATTATGTTTTTATTTCAACCAAATGATTATAGGACACTATTTACATTTCAGGATAAAGGAAATACCTCAGAATGTTAATATGACATGAAACAGGCGTCACAGCGGCCCGTGGACAGCAATTATGGAGCGTATTTTCCTACATCAACAGTGTTTGCAAATCGCACACTTCGTACAATTTTTAAAATTCATTTTTAAAGAAATTATAGATGAGTTGCCTAGATGCAAAACTGTCCATGTCCACTTTTCAAAAAAAGTGAGTTGGCAACACTGGAGTGTAGAGCTACACTTATTACACATGCTTGAAATGCTATTTATGCTCAAAACTGTCCATGTCCTATGAATACCAGCTCTCGAAAAGTGTGGTTGGATTCAAAACTGTCCATGTCCATACGTAAGTGAGGCTCAAATCTTGCCTTGTCCCTTTCCACCAATCGCAATGAAGATTGAAGTCAGATGACTAATACAAGATGGCCGTCTTATGTATGTAAACATTGAGCCCTTGTGAGTGTTTTAAAGTGTATGCTAAAAGTTATACGCACTGTTTTCGTCACAATAAATATGAAACATGTCAGTAATGTTGATCAAGGCATTGCGGAAACAACACCTGACCGTTCTAGGAAGCGAGTACGCCGTGAATATCAGTGAAGCAAGTTGTTTCTATTCATCGCTGAAGGAAATGCGAGACAATTTCTGCCCATGTCTTTCGACTGCCAGAGGAATTAAAATATCTGATCAGAGTGTCTATTACAATAGGCAATTATACCTATACAATCTTGCCATTACAGTATGTTCCTCTTCAAATCATGGTTAACCACTAATAATGTTTTCATGTACACATGGCTTGAGAGCGAAGGTAAGAAAGGGTCAAATGAAATATGCTCAGCTCTCTACCACTGTTTATGCCATACAGACATGAGCAACATACAAACTTTGGGCTTAATTGCCGATGGGTGCCCTGGGCAAAATAAAAACACAATAGTTGTCTAGATGCTGTGTCACTGGATGTACAAACACGCAACAAGCGTCAACAAAATAGAAGTGAATTATCCTTTTACTGGATATTCATTCATGCCTTCCGATAGAATGATTGGGCTCATCAAAAGGCAACTGCGGAAACGAGAAACGATAGTGTCAACCATAGCATCTTGGAAGAGTATGGGACCCTCCACAACCTGGGAGATAGCTGACTGGAAAAGGCCATTCAAAACGTCATCTAATCCGCAGCATCGTTCCCCTTCCAGATAACAAAAGTAAAAAGAGTCATCATCATCATCCGTAATTCACAGAATGTAATTCACGTCCAAGGGGAGCCTAATTATTGGTCTGACATCAATGATCCAATGGGTGTATGCAAACGGGGAATACACTATAAACAGGTAAACCCGGGCTGCTTAACAAACTCTCCCGTGACCATTAATGAAAAATAACTGGAAAATGTTTCAAATCTCCTCGAGAAACACTATGGTGAGTCCTGGAGGGAGATTAACTCTCTGTTATAGCACAAGAACTTATTAGGCTAGCAGGAGAGGATCAAGACATTGTTCCAGGTATGATGTACTAAGTGCGTGGCAGATTGTCAGATATTACACCATGTACGTTTAAAAAAAAATGCACAAATTTAGATTTATGTCCCTTCCATAAATTGAAGAATGGAATGCAAAAATATACATTTATGATCATCACATGTCTTCTCTTCACATAGTCTCTAGTCTGTTTCAAACCTGTCCATGTCCATTACAGTTGCATACAAAAGTGTCCATACCCATTTTTATTTTGCTTATATCTTGCAAGCATTGCGTTCCTGGTTTTTTGTCAATAGCTCAAGCAGATTTGTACTAATCCATACTTATTTATATGACAAACAGTGTAGGCTTATACCAATCCACCCAGTAAAAACACATTTTCCACTTTTTCTCAAAACCAGTTATGGAGGACATGGACACTTTTGCATCTAGGCGACTCAGATATTTATGAAATTAGAGTGCAATGCGTCACTGCTAATGCCTATTCTCATTCATTTGAATGCTCATTTGTCACGATCGGTCGCTTGTGAGCGCCGCACGAGGGATCTATACTACTGAAATAATATATACTAGCGGACCCGTGTGAGAAATCTCTCATGTTCATAAACCACACTTGCCCTAATAGGTTTATAATGAGAGACTTAAGGAGAAAGGTTGTTATGTTTTTATTTCAACCAATTGATTATAGAACACTATTTATTTACATTTCAGTTAGAATTCCAAGTTCTACGTTCCCTAACTTAAGAAGGCAATCATTGAAAATTGGATCATCACACTCACCGGTTATTCGATATTTATGAAATTATACGATTTGAGTATTCATTCCTCTGATTTACTGTTTCTGAAATTCATGCAAAATGATAAAGGAAATACCTCCGAATGTTAAAATGACATGAAACAGGCGTCACAGCGGCCAAAATGTGAAGTGGATAGCAATTATGGAGCGCATTTTCTTGCAGTAAGAGTATCTGCTAATCGCACACTCGGTACATTTTTTAAAATCATTTTTTAAAGAAATTATTGATATTAATGGAATTAGAATGCAATTCGTCACTGCTAATGTCTATTCTCTTTCATTTGAATGGTCATTTTCACGATCGGTCGCTTGTGAGTGCCGCAGGAGGGATCTATACTACTGAAATAATATATATGATGATGATTCTAGTGCATCAAACTTTATATTTGTAATTTTTCCTTTGATAAGTTTAAAAAGTTTTGAAGCAATGCATTTGTTCTCAAGTTACAGAAATACTGCAGCCATTATTCTAGGTCATATTAATGCACATGTGCATATAAAGATACTGTGAAAATTGCAAGTAGGCTAGATCGGCGCAGTCATTTCTGAGATAATTGTACCTTATTTGCATAAAAATACAAATTGTAAGAAATGGCTGGCAAAGGATCGTCTGCAAAGGTAGACGAATAAAGACTTGGTAGATGTTTGCCAAAGTTGGCAAACTTCGAAAGCCCTTATCTCGGAAATAGATACATATTTTTTGCTCCTAATAAACTTCCTATGATGTTTGATGATGCTGAGAACCCAAAACATTAAAAAAGAGAAAATTAATTTTTTCCACCGAAACCTAAGTTAACCTTAACGTGTGTTTTAAGAAAATGAACTGTTTCATAGGCTACGTCACTGCTCTTCCGGGAGCATTCTTGCTTCAAAGGTACTGTAATAATCAGTTTTACAGATTTGAGTAGACCTGCTAATTTTGCGATATTGTCACTAGATCGAGCGACTTGAATTTATTTTAGTGGCAAGTATAGAATCTTTAAGCTTTTTTATTTTATACTAGCAACCCGCCTCGGCTTCGCCCGGGAACAGTTACGAATGCATTACGTGATAAGCGTTTCTTTTTCGATGTCGATGAACTACGACCTATATCCGATTTACGTCTCGGCATGATGGGTTAAAATTACTGACAGAACTATAGGACTATATTATCATAGAGATGCATGTGCGACGAATTCTTGTCAGACGTAATTAAAAATGGCGAGGTGCATGAAACACAAATCCCCCTTCCGTCTAATCTTAACTTGACTGTGTGTTTTGCGGACCGAAAAGTTCACAGGCGAAATTAAGAAAAGCCGAGTTGCACTTCCAGGGAAACTCCAAACACAACCACTCTTCTCTGAAGATTGTTGGAAGAAATGAAAACGTAAAAACATATAGTGGGCGATGTATTGAAGATAGAGATATGCTCTCGCGGACTTTTTTGTAGAACTTTTCATGTTGAACAATTCTTACACTCGTAGTATATTGATATCTTTAACGGTTTACCCAGCGTAAGCTTAAAAGGCGCACGGACGCCAGGTTTTTTTCTCGACGTTTTCACTGAAATCGTTACTGCTTGGCTTCCTTTGATCATAAATAAATTATTTTCTACTGAAACCTTCCTCGGGATATCCTTTACGGAATGGTGAAAACCGCATCAAAATCCATCCAGTGGTGCTCGAGATTACCCGTGACATCCAAGATTCAGAGGCTTTGATTTATACTAAGTAGAGATTATTTAAACGGGGGGTTCGAGACCGTTGAAACTAACTGTGAGCACTAAAAGAAAATATTACTCCATCGATTAAGTAATCCGCGCTCGTTAAATCGTGCACCACGGCCACGAGGGCAGCTACAGCTAGTCCGGAGGTCTTAGGTTCGAATCCCGGCGCTGACAACAGCTATCCTAAGTGTGGTTTTCGCCGAGTTTTTCCACACTCCCAGCAGGCAAATGCCGGGATAGTACCTTATGTCATGTCCCGGGGTATGTACCTCATCCTTGTCCCTAGTACAGTTACAAACACTACTACAGACATCACATAAATACAAGTTATCAGACATGTTCAACACTTACCGAACTACACAGGGCTGATGACAAAGATGTCCCAAGCCCCTAAAATGAATTAACAACATAAACATTGAATCTCTGCCCACCTGTATATTATTTACACTTCTCGTCCGTCCGTCCCCGGCATAACTGGCGTGTAGAAGAACCCACAGCTCTACAGTGCAGTGCTCACTTGTCAGCCTGATGTGTCCCGTCGGCCGTTATAATGTCAGCTTTCTTAACCATTGTCGCTGCCTCTCGGGTCAGACAGACACTCAATAGTCCTCACAAGGCTGAGTGCACCCCGTTCCAGCCCTTACGTCACTTCTAAAATCCATAACGTAGCCGGGAATCAAACCCGGAATTCCTAGGTAAGTGACAAGCGAGCCACCACTACACCGTGGGGTCGGCAGAATCACAGTGAAAGTGTTCTAAAATTAAAGTCCAAACGCCAAAGGGAAAGTCTTACGGGGAAATTCTGTTGTTTCACTTAGATATACAGGGTGATTTTTTTTTTCAAACACTAGGGATTGATTGCGGAGAGGATACGGAACAAAAAAGGTCTAATGAACGTACGTGCGGAAATGCATGGTGTCCATGCTAGCGACCATGTATTCAATCATACTTTGTTACAGAGACTGCAGTCCAATACGCGCTGTACCATGCTTTTTTTTTCTTTGGGTGGGGGGGGGGGGAAGGTTTCCCGCACCCCCCGCGTGGCACCCGACCTTACTACTGGTGCCTCCGACATGCAGTTAGTCTACATAGTAGAAGAGAAAGCATAGGGGATTGGAAAGAAAGGATTGCCCTTTGAGGCTTTGCGCCTGTCCCATCGCCACCACAGTTACAGTACGTGTGGTTTCCATTAGAGGGTGATACTGTTCCTCATACGTCATGCCCAAGCGCCCTCACCTCCTCTCCTGCCATAGGCATTGGTACCGTTGTGTCCGGTTCACTTCTAATGCTGACTCACTTGGTAGTGGCAGTGTTGCACACAATTTTTCCTTTTTAATGATAATTTTTTCTGGTCTACCATCTAGAAAGAAGTGTTGATAAAATAAAATTTAAAATACGACATAAAATTGTTTAATTGAACAATAATTACTTAAGTCTTATTATTTTTTGTAAAATTACAACTTTTTGTGTAACTACAAAAACAATTAAACTTACAAAAAAAAAAAACGATGTTGATTGTTGAAAAGTAACCGATTTATAAAAGATTCTTAAACCCATAAATTCATTACATCTTACAGCCGTTTTCCGGGACATTGATAAAACCGGGCGGGACACCGGGACAAAAGTAAAATACCGGGACTGTCCCGGTCAAACCGGGACGTATGGCAAGCCTACTTATAGCGTATGCAGGGCTTACTAGCGACAGACTTTCCATTTCGGGAGCAGTTTTGTCACTGGTTTATTCACCAGGCAACCACGATTCCCGGATTTGCGGCATCCATCCTATTCACACTTGAGGCCACCTTTACGCGGAGTGGTATCTTCACCTTTCAAAACAGTCATCTGTGGGATTGTCAGAGGAGTGCGTCAGGCCTCGGCAGCCGGCACAGTTCATATCCTCACCGCTAGATGGGGGGGCTTCATTCATTCCATTCCTGACCCGCTCGGAGACTGGAAGCAGGCTGTGGATTTCATCTGTGGGATTGTATGCAGAGCCTCCATGGTTCGGTGTCAGCGAATCATCAGCAGCGGTTCAACCGGAATTTGTGGGCCGGGATAATTGGCGACCGTGTTTTGGGACCAGTCTTCCTTCCACGTCGCCTAACAGGCCGGGACTATCGGCGTTTCTTGCGGGTGACTTTGCCTCCCCTACTGAAATACGTACCATTGATGATTCGCAGGGTTATGTGGCTGCTACATGATGGTGCTCCAGCCCACTTTGCCGTTAACGACCGGACGCATCTCAATCGTGTCTTTCCTGGTCAATGGATCGGACGAGGAGGTCCAGTTGCATAGCCTGCTCGTTCACCAGATCTCAATCCATGCGATTTCTGGTTATGGGGCCATCTCAAATGTATCGTGTATGCAGAGCCCATTCCAGATGTGGAGACACTGGAGCAGCGTATTCATGCTGCCTTTGACACTGTTCGGATTCTGCCTGGCCGATTTGAACGTGCGAGACAGAACATGCTACGGCGCGTACACGCATGCGTGGAGGCACATGAAAACCATTTTCAACACATCCTGTAACTGTGGCTGTATGGTACAGCGTGTATTAGACCGCCGTCTCAGTAACAAAGGATGATCGAATAAATGGTTCCTAACAGACAAACCATGCATTTCCGGACATTCGTTCATTCGTTCATTGGACCTGTTCTGTTCCGTATCCGTATCCTCTCCTCGATCAATCCCTAGAGTTTGTACACGGTGGAGAAAATCACTCTGACCCAGGCGCGGATTCAGGGGGGGGTCACGGGGGTTATGACCCCCCCCCCCCAAACGGAGACCATTTTTTTTTGCAAACTCAAAAAACGAAAACACAATAATTTTGCCGACGTCCAAACTGCAAGCTTGGTTGGCAATTTAAGCTGTGACTTTCTCCCTTTGTCGGTACCAACTCGACTTGCCGAAACTGTAACGTACCTTGATACTTTTCTCGAAGCTCGACGTAAAAGTCGCAAAACACGCCGTTGCAATTTGTACGAACATTTTTGGTGCGGTAAACGCATCAAATTTCTATCCATGTAGCTTGCAAAAAAAAAATTGGTCTGGTTTTGTACGTTTGGTTATTTTGTGATTGCGTTTTTAGTGATACAATTTTTCTTAAAAATTTCGATTCTCTGACCCCCTCCAAAGCCAAACTCTAGATCCGCGCCTGCTTTGACCATTGGGAGCGCTTGTGGATTTTGTATGATAACGTGCGCTATTGTGGCGTCTGTACCAGTGTGGGTGCTTGTAACTGGGACTAGAATTATCAAGAAGGTAACTCTTGGCCTTAAAATATTTACCACACTGAGGTGGGTAAGTGAACATACTGTATATAATTCTCCAACACATACACAGATATCAGCGTGCAGCTCTCAACTTGACCTATAAAGCTCAGCGGTAGGAGCGGGCTGTAGGGCGGTGCGGGGAACGGGTCGAATGCTTCCCTACTGAGAACATGGGCGCGCGTGACAGTGGGTTCTCACAATCAGACACAGACACGCTCACAATCAGCATGGCAAATATTTTACGCCGCGGTAGTATACTGCGAGAGTGGGATGTGTACATTTTCTCCGTCAGTGCCCCTGAACACTGCATCCTCTCCACATACATTGACCAAGGTACGAACCATGACCACCTATGAACGCGTGAAAAGCAAGCGAAAACCTCTTAAGCTACTATCTCCCTCACCATGTGTATTGAAATTATACGATTTAATAGTTCTTTTTTTGTACATGCTAGCATCCTTAACGTCGAATTACCCCTTCCCAAGACATTCCGGATGACATCGGTAGCGACCAGATGAGAATCAAATAACGGCCATGAACATCTCGCCGTTACATATTCATGAGACAAACCGCCTCTTCACACAAATGACGTAGTGAGGCGAGTGGCCTTGTCTGTCCTCACTCTTCATTCAGAACAACTTGTATCGTTCTATACCACCACCTCCCATCGGTGACCATTCCCACTCCCCGACGCGACGTACCATTGCAGTAGTCCATCTCCACGCATTACGTTTGCTCTTCGTATGTAATGAATGGAATAAAATACCCGTAGGTAACAATTCTTTTTTTTAATACGCTGTCGCAAATGTTTACTGAAAGCTCTAGACAGCGCAGAGAAATACAGGGTTAAATAAAGGTATGTGGATATCTCTGTTATTATTATAGTCTTATGGGCAAAATGTAGCTATATGGCGTAAAAGATTGAACATACATTTTCCTACGAAATTTGTCATAAATACATACTAAAAGCCAGGGTAGTTAATAGGGACGTAAAACTAATAACATTATCATTATTATTATTATAAATACATACTGTACAGACATAGCCTACATAGACTGCTGCCCCTGAGGTGCAGGTTCAATTCATGGTTATGCCAGTAAATTAGATTTTGGTCTGAAAATCCACTCAGCCTCGTGAGGCAATTCTGACAAGAGGTAGGTTTGATTCCCACCTCAACGGTTCCGGAAGTGGTTTTCCGTGGTTTCCTACTTCTACTCCAGGTAAAAGCTGGGATGGCTCCCAACTTAAGGCCACGGTCATCTTCCCAATCCTAGTCTCGATTACAATAATTAGACTACATACATTTCTACAGACACAATAGTGACATACTGTAGGTTATCAGACACACCCTAAACATACCCAAGTACACGGGGCTAAATGACCACTGGATTTGACCACTGATTGGGGGAAAGCATTGGTCACTACTGGATTATACTGTTGATTTGGGTGCAGCCATTGGTCGCTACTGGTTTGGACCACTAACTGGGTGAAACCGTTGGTCACTACTGAGCTATACTGTTGTTTTGGATGAAACCATTGGTCGCTACTTGGTTGGCCCACTGACTGGGTGAACCCATTGGTCACTACTGAGTTGGACCACTGTCGGGGCGAAACCATTGGCCTCTACGAGGTTAGGCCACAGTCTGGGCTAAATCATTGGCCGCTAAGGGGTTATATCACTCTCTGGGCAAATCCATTGGCTTTTTTTTGGTGTGTTAGACCATTGAGTATACTACAATTATTCTTGTACTATAAGCAAAGGAATCTGGGGCGTAATCCCCAGCTTAGGCCTGTTTTTGTATGTAAGGCCTCATTAACAAAAATAGGCACTCAAATTGGAGATGAAAACGTACTTGTTTGCGATTTGAACACAGCATATTACACTACAAGAACAGTTCAAACCCACACTGTCAGTCTTAAAGTAATATACAGTATATCCTACCGTAGTCATACTGCAATATTGGAGTACGCCCTAATTATTCGAGGTGGAAGAGTTGAAAGGGCCATTGGTCGCGAGCCACTGCCGAGAGCAATCGCCACGCTCTGGCCCTCATCCTGCGGTTGGGCAACTTTGGTCTAGACTAGAACATGACCAATGTACACACATCAAAAAAAGTTTTGCATCACCTCGGTTCCCAGATCTCCGGCATATAGACGTTGACTGTGTATATTGTATCCAAGATACAGTCCCTTTGACTGTTCATAGATGTCACTAAAACTGCTCAAAGATGTAAACAACCATGCATGAGCAGGGCCTATTAGACGGAGGGGGTACGACAGCCGATCAGTTCCAGTCATTCCACCAGGACGAAGGTACGCTGCTCATGTTGTCTGTAGTTCTACCATGCCTAGAAGGTCAATACCGCAGTTCGATCGCGTCCGCATTGTTACTTTGTGTCAAGAAGGGCTCTCAACAAGGGAAGTTTCCAGGCGTCTCAGAGTGAACCAAAGCGATGTTGTTCGGACATGGAGGAGGTACAGAGATACAGGAACTGTCGATGACAGGCCTCGCTCAGGCCGCCCAAGGGCTACTACTGTAGTGGATGACCGCTACTTACGGATTGCCGCTCGGAGGAACCCTGACAGCAATGCCACCATGTTGAATAATGCGTTTCGTTCAGCCACAGGACGTCGTGTTTCAACTCAAACTGTGCGCAATAGGCTGCATGATGCGCAACTTCACTCCCGACGTCCATGGCGAGGTCCAGCTTTGCAACCCCGACACCATGCAGCGCGGTACAGATGGGCCCAACAACATGCTGAATGGACCCCACGGAATTGGCATCACGTTCTCTTCACCGATGAGTGTCGCATATGCCTTCAACCAGACAATCGTCGGAGACGTGTTTGGAGGCACCCTGGTCAGGCTGAACGTCTTAGACACACTGTCCAGCGAGTGCAGCAAGGTGGTGGTTCCCTGATGTTTTGGGGTGGCATTATGTGGGGCCGACGTACGCCACTGGTGGTCATGGAAGGCTCCGAAACGGCTTTACGATACCTGAATGACATCCTCCGACCCATAGTGCAACCATATCGGCAGAATATTGGAGAGGCATTTGTCTTCATGGACGACAATTCTCGACCTCATCGTGCACATCTTGTGAATGCGTTCCTTCAAGATAACGACATCGCTCGACTACAGTGGCCAGCATGTTCGCCAGACATGAACCCTATCGAACATGCCTGGGATATGTTGAAAAGGGCTGTTTATGGACGTCTTGACCCACCAACCACTCTGAGAGATTTACGCCGAATTGTCGTTGAGGAGTGGGACAATTTGGACCAACAGTGTCTTGATGAACTTGTGGATAGTATGCCACGGCGAATACAGGCATGCATCAATGCAAGAGGACGTGCTACTGGGTATTAGAGGTAGTGGTGTGTACTGCAATCTGGACCACAAATGCTGAAAGTCTAGCTGTATGATGGTACAACATGCAATGTGTGGGTCTCATGAGCAATAAAACGAGCTGAAATGTTGTTTGTGTTGATCTCTATTCCCTTTGTATTTAACGGTTCCGGAACTCTTGGAACCGAGGTGATGCAAAACTTTTTTTGATGTGTGTATGTAGGCCTACGTAGACTAGTGTTTGTGTATTAACGGTATGTTCCTATTAAATACAGTCTGTGTTTGCCAAGTATTAATACTGTGTTCCTATCATTTGTAGGTGAGTATGGCGCTGCACACCCTTCCTGCTGACTGTCTCTGTGAGTTGTAATGCATGTTTATTATTATTATTATTATTATTGCTATTATGTCGCCTCCGTAGCGTAGCGGTCGGCGTGGCTAGCTGCCTCCCCAGAGGTTCTGGGTTCGATTCCCGGCTCTGCCACGAAATTTGAAAAGTGGTGTGAGGACTGGAACGGGGTCTACTCAGCCTCGGGTGGTCCAAATGAGTAGAAGGGGGTCGATTCCCACCTCAGCCATCCTCGAAGTGGTTTTCCGTGGTTTCCCACTTCGTCTTCGGCAAATGCCGGGATGGTCCTTACTGTAAGGCCACGGCCTCCTCCTTCCCTCTTCCTTGCCTATCCATCCCGAGCTTCCCTTCCCTTCCCTTCCCATCCCTCATGAGGCCCCTGTTCGCTTTGCAGGCGAGGCCGCCTGGGCGAAGTGCTGATCACATCTCCCCATTCCATCTCTCATCCCGACGCGCAGGTCGCCCACGGGCGTCGAATAGAAAGACCTGCACTCGGCCTCTGAGGAGGCCACACGAAAAAAAATCTCCCCAGTGGTATCCATTCCGACCATGTGTTCTCAGCTCTAGGACACTGCCTGGAAGGGCGGTAGTGGTGAGTTCCCTAGCTAAGTCCGTGAGAACCACCTACCTGGAGGGTAAAATTGACCAAAATAATAATATATTGCTATTATTATTATTATTTTTCAATTATATGACCATCATTTTGTTCGAAAACACGCAAATGAGTCCGAACCATTATTTTAGTTTTCCAATAAAGACCTGAGTTCATCGTATCTCTACTAACCTGCAATTCATACATTCTACTCCTACACATCGACTGTTCGTTCAGATTTGATCTCCAGAACGATTAAAGTTATTTTCCCAGTCTCAGTGCAAAGTGTATCAATTTGATACACAAATGATTCCTATCGGAGGGTCATTTCTATAAAACTGAATCATTGGTTAAATATTCTAAACCAGGTTCGGCCAGGAGAGTAGCTCGCTAAGAGCTCTTGCACGAATGCAAATTTCTGTCAGACAGCTGCACTCTTCGCCCTGTACAGTATATTTAAAAGCAAGACTGCGTGTGCGTACACTCTACCTCGGCGAAAGAATGAGCCAGTCAGGAGTGAGCAGTTCGGTTGAGGTCACAAGACATGTGGTGCTTAGCTGGATCAGGCAAAGTGAGCAGCACGCGAAGCCCGGGTGTAATTTTGCACTGCGTGGCCATCTGTGTTCTAAGCAAAGTGTATAAACCTGGCAGTTTTTATTGAAGCATGTGCTTCGATGGGCAGTTCTAGTCCCTGGTAAATAATGTGTGTCACAGCTTATAACTTTTAATAGATCATGTCATTAGCCTGCATTGCATTTCCTCTTTTCAATTTAGACAGACAGTTCAGCCAACATCTTGAAAAAATCGGATCGCGTGAGATCTCTAACGTTGGGCAACATTTGGTGTGGTCCTAGAAGACGCTGTTGGCGGGAAAAAAAGGAGGAGCGGAGAACTGAAAGGAACAGCCCACCCTATCGCACGTAAATTCCGACTCAGGAACACCTCCTCGGAAGTAATAATAATAATATCGCATGGCATCTGGTACTGGGTGCAAGCTTTGTAATTTGACACCCAGAGGGTAGCTTGCATGTCGAATTTCGTTGTTCCCTGAATCACTATGAAAGTCAAGGAGGTTAGATATCTAAGCTCCTTGAACACTACAGCGCTTTCTAGTAGAGAAATGAGGAACTTTGTGTTGGCGGAAACTCCCGAGATTAATTTTGCCATTATGAACACGGCCTACTGAATTCAAATGGGTTATTTGACATGCCAACATCGTATGACATGCGTGTCGTATTTTTGCCGCCTTTCAAAAATCACTTACCATGGCCAGGAGCGAACCTGCAATCTTGGGGTTAGTAGACCGACACACTATCCACTCACCCACCATGGCAGGCTTTCTCGGAAGTTCAGACCTACCTATAAGGGCCGTTTTCACCAACTCTTCACTAACGAATAGTTAGTTAATTCCCATTTAACTTAAATACGAGATTTAATGCGTGATTATCTTCGATGCATTTCACGAGGCCATTTGGGTTCACAATTAGTTAAATAAGCTTTACAGCTCTCGCGCATGCGTAGACTCGGTTTCAGCTTGGACAAACATGGCGGACAGAATACGAAGCGTGTGGCACTGATTGTTGTTTGTGATACTTAATTGCGACTTTCTGGAACATAATTATAAAGGAAGGGGAATAGAGAAGGCCTTATTCGTGGCAAAAACTTAAAATGATCTGAACAAAGTATTTAGGAGAACTGCCAGTTGTGCGAATAGATACCTTATTAGGAGGCGTACTCAGTTGTCTACGTGGCCTAAGCGGTTGAGGAGCAGACTCCCAATTTATTATGCAGCGCTGGAAGCAGTTCGAAACCCCCTTCGTTTTTTTTTTTATCGTATTCGTCATTCTTGGTATTAAACCTTAGTAGTGTGTGTGATCTTTTATAGTTTCATTGTCATAAACATATTTTATATTCATATGGATGAAAATTCGTGTGAAACTCGGAAACAAACCACCATTGTGGAAAGCGCAAGGTACAGTTCAACTGTTTCCCGCCACTTTAAAGATGCTTTAGAGAGTTGAGTGGCCAGATTTGGCCATTTAACGTAATTCCTTGTTAGTGGTAAGTTCACGAGCATTTCTGTTTCGTGAAATGCTCGTGCAAAGTTAAATAACCTTTAATGATGAATTAAGAGATAATTGACGTTGGTAAAAACGGCCCGTAGGCACAAAAACTCTTATTATTTATTTAATCGCTTATCCTCCCAGCTTGGCATCACCCACGGACTCTGTGAGGGATCATTCCTCTACCGTCGCAAGGATGGTGTGTGGGGGCACACTGAGAGCTGAACACACTTTGTCAGCAGGTACAACTGCTACGGTAATTTTGGTCTAATTGAGGGAAGGGATTTCGGAAGTCGGCTGTTTGACACGCACCAGCATTTGCCTGGTAGTGAAAATGGGGAAACCACGAAAACCATTTTCAGGATGGCTGAGTTGGGATTTGAACCCACGCTCTCCTGATGCCAGCGAGGCACGAGCTAGCGCGTCAGCGCTCTCGGCCACCGTAGTCGGTCTTCTTTTATTATATGGTAATTAACTGTCGCCTCCGTGGTGTAGTGGACAGCGTGCTTAGCTGCCACCCCGGAGATCCGAAGTTCAATTTTCAGCTCTGGTATGAGAACTGGAACGGGTTCTACTCAGTCTCGGGTGGTCCAGATGAGTATAGGGGGTTCGATTCCCACCTCAGGCATCCTCGAAGGGGGTTTCCACGGTTGCCCACTACCGTCAGGCCACCGCCGCCTCCTTCCCTATTCCTTGTCTATCCCTCCTATTCTTCCCATCCCTCATGAGGCCCCCTGTTTGCTTTGCAGGTGAGGCCGCCTTGGCGAGGCGCTAGTCCCGCCTCCCCAGCTGTATCCTCCGTCCCGATGTCAAGCTCCAGGACACTGCCCGTAGAGGCGGTAACAGTGGGATCCCTCACTAAGTTCGTGGGAAAAGCCTACCTGGAGGGTAAACTGACTAGGAAAACGAAAAAAATTCACAAAGATATAAGGCGAGTGAAAAGTAGCCCCACGAGGTTAAATTGCCATGAACATTCATCTCGCCGTGCGTGTGATATTTCCCAGTGTAAGAGCGGCATGGTCAGAATAGGCTATCTCCGGCAATAAAGCCTAGTGGGGGTAGTGGTCAGTGTGCTTAGCTGCCAACCCGGAGGTCCGAGGTTCGATTCCTGGCTCTGTCACGAAATTTGAAAAGAGGTATGAGGACTGGAACTGGGTCTACTCAGCCTCGGGTGGTCCCACCTCATCCATCCTCGAAGTGGTTTTCCGATATTTCCCACTTCGTCTCCAGGCAAATGCCGGGATGGTACCTAACGTAAGGCCACGGCCGCCTCCTTGCCTATCCCTCCCAATCTTCCCATCCCTCATAAGGCCTCTGCTCGCTTTGCAGGTGAGGCCGCCTGGGCGAGGTGCTTGTCCCATCTCCCCAGTTGTATCCCCGACCCGATGTTTCAAGCACCAGAACGCTGCCCTGGAAGCGGTAAATGTGGGATACCTCGCTGATTCCGACGTAAAAGCCAATACTGGAGGGTAAACCGACTTAAGAAAAAAAAAACGTTAAGTGAAAGGGGTTGATCATTTAATGAAGAAGAATTATGTAAGTGATATACATACAGTGTAGGCCTATGAAGGGGACCAAATTTCTGGAACTAAACAATGGCGGAATACGCCAAGTCCGATCCCTGGTTGGACAAATCAATATAAGTTCTGTGTGCTCTGAGCTACTTCATGCGTAGTTAAAATACTACAACAGTTTTTTAAAATCGTATGGCCTTGGATGCCGGGTGCAAGCTTTGTTATTTGCGCCCAAAGGGCAGCTTGCCTATCGAATTATGTTGTTCCATTGAGCGCTATGAAAGTCAAGGAGGTTAGATACCTAAGCTCCTTGACACTATAGCGCCTTCTAGTAGAGAATGGAGGAACTATTTGTGTTGGCGGAAAATCCCGAGATTAGTCTTGCCATTATGAACACGGCCTACTGAATTCAAATGGGTTCTTTAACAGCAATTAACAGTTATAATAGTAACAGCTGTATATTTTCACTTAAATTATTTCGACACAAGTGTACTGTAACTGTCCATGAGCAAAGAAGAAGTCAAAAGTAAATTCCGGTACCGGGAATCGAACCCGAGCCTCCCGGGTGAGAGCCGGGTATCCTAGCCACTAGACCATACCGGACTATGTAATGCTGTGTTATGATTTGTGTAAGTATTAGCTGTAGTAGTGGTATATTTAGTTACTGGTAGTTGTTATTTAACTCTTGTAACAGATTAGTTACCGGAATTAAACATTTCTCACTGTTTCTTTATTAAACATATTGTTAATACCACTCAAATGAATCGTGTTGGTAAATCCTTATTTTTTCCCCTTATACGTTGTGGAAGTCTATTTACGTTCTAATACTTTAAAAAGCACATTAGAAAGACTGCGAAAACATAATATGGTTTATCATTGATATGGGATGAAATACGAACAGTCCTATCTTAGAACGATGCATAAAATGTGCATGCTGATATTTGACTCTTCTAATAGAATAGTTATCGTAATTTAAAATTTCACTCTCGTATTTGTTTCTATTTAACCATTGGTAATTCCTTTTTCTGTTGGAAGTCCATTACGTTTTAAGCGCCAGTCATTTACAGCACTGTTATAGGCAACGCTTTAAAAAATACATTAGAAAGACTGTGCAAACAGATAATATACCCTTGCTGAGGGTTGAAATACGAACAGTACTATCTGATTACGATATAAAAAATGAACAAAAATGTTGGCCCGTGGGGGGATCGAACCCACGACCTTCGCGTTATTAGCACGACGCTCTAACCAACTGAGCTAACGGGCCACACAAGACGCTCCGGTGAACTAACAGGTACTTTAAAGTACATAGACTGCAGCACACTTTAAGTGTAGGCGACTTAATATCAACTTTTCTAATTATACGAAGTAATGCTTGCCGATTTCGCAGCTATTAAGCAATCGGGTAATTTACTTGGGAATGAAAGTGGCATAGGTTCCACCTATATTGTAAGCAATTAATTGTTATATAATCTTTCTGACCTCAGTATAATTATGTGATGTTGCCGAAAAATTATAGCTTCGTGTGCTAAAAGAGCTTAACGTATTGATCAAATTTTCGTATGACTAGGGTAGCTACAAGCGCTATGACGTAAAGCCGTGGAGGTGTGGGGCAGGCTTCCTCTCAACTAGGAATCCCTCAAAGGTCGATCAGGCTACATCCCCAATTTATGCGTACCGTATGTGATTTTCAAGGTAAAATATCACGGAATTACGTATCGAGAGATTAACGGTCACTTAAAACTGTAAGCTTTCTTCATTTCCTCTCTGCGACAGGAATGGAATAAAATTTGGAGTCATATGAAAAATAAAAGGTTTCAAATCCCGGCGCTGACAACAGCTAGCCTATCCTGAGTGTGCATTTTCCCCCCTACACTCCCTCGAGGGAAATGCTGGGATTGTATCTTATATCAAGTGTCCCTTTTACAGGTAGCTATACACACTACGACGGTCAATACAGAAATGCAGGTTTTCACAAAAGTTTAACACACACCCAAGTAAACGGGGCTGATGACTAAGATGCCCCAAACCTGTAAAATTAATTAGCAACAACAGCAACGACGACGAAAATGGCCATAGCTCATTTGAGGTGCAAAGTATTAGAAAACTTATGAATTAACATACTTATTTCAAAGAATCAAAAAATATTATTATTATTATTATTATTATTATTATTATTATTATTACTTCGATAATTTCGGATCCCAAGAGGGCAGTGTTGGCATATTTTTTTCCTTCGCCTTATTGGTGTTGGTTATTACTGTGTTATGAGGCGAAACACCTAGGTCATCTGTTCCAATTATTGTACAAATAGAAATGAATAATTCTACAGTACTACTATAACTACAGGTACTACTAACTACTGACTTACATTAAACTTACATAGTCTACTACTGCAGAAGTAATAGACAAAACATAACAGGGAAATAAATAAATAGTGAGGATTGGGGGGACTTGGAAGGAAGCAGAGCCACGAAAGGCAGATAGGAAAAGGGGGGGGGGGAGAGGAGAGGGTTCGTCCCAAAGGCCATGGATAACGATTTTTCAGTTTTGTTGTTTATCTTTCATTTAGGGCTTGCAACATCATAGTCATCAGCTCATGTACCTACTACGACGTGCACTGGCGTCTACACTAGTGTAGGAGGGACAGGGATTCGGAAAGGGACAGCCGTGACCATAAGTTAGGTATCATTCCAGCATTGTCCTAGAGTAGAAGTAGGAAACCACGATAAACTACTAATTCTAGTATGGCTGAAATGGGAATCGAAGCCACCTCTACTCATTAATCCTCACGAAACTGTAATAATCCAGTTCCAGCCCTCAGACTAGAATTAAATTTCTTGCCGGAGTCGGGACTTCTACCTTCTACAGGACGCCAGGAAATGTTCTCCGCAGTGACTGCTGGCTTCTGCCAGAGCCAGCATCAGCAGTTTAGTTGGCAGCACGGTGTCCTTGAGAGGGTGAATCCCACACGTGTGGGCTGTAGGCTGTCGAAATCGTCAGTGTATATTGCAATAAGTGAGCGTATGTGTCATCAGCACTTCCAGTATCGGTTATGAATGGCTGTGGTGAGTACAAAGTTTACTGTTTGTTTGTTTGTTTTGATACAAGTGGCAGTAGTGTTGCCGACGTAACTACTGATGCTAGCTCTCGCAGACTCATGTAGGCACTGCGGAGAACATTTCCTGGCGCCCTGTACTACCAATGTAATTGAACACGGTGTGCTGACGATTAATGGTGCTTAAACACAAGATTCCTGCGTCAGGAGATTTACTAGCTCGTTAATTATCCTAGTGCACCTCGTGGCGTAGTCTGCTCTTTTGGCTGTTACAATGGAGGTCCGGGTTCGATTCCCGACTATGCCAGGAAATCTAATTCTGGTCTGAGGGCTGAAAGGGAGTATACTTAATCGCGCGAGACACAACTGAGAAATTGTGGGTTTCATTTCCTGCTCAGCCATCCTATAAGTGGTTTTGCGTGGTTTCCCACTTCTATTCCAGGCAAATGCAGTTATGGAACTTAACTTACGCCCAAGACCATATCCCTCCCAATTCCAGATCACGTATACAGTAACTAAAGTTGTTGTTTATTCAATTTAGGGGCTTGGGCCATCTTGATCATCAGCCCCGTGTAGTTAGGAGTGTGTTGTATTTGTCTGATAACCTGCACTTATGTGATGACTCTAGTAGCGCCTGTAGCTTCATTATGGGCAGGGATGGGGTAAGTGCCCCGGGACTTGAAATAAGGTACTGGTACTATCCCGGCATTTACCTGGAGGAAGTGTGGAAAGAAACCGGTGAAAAAACACACTCCGGTTAGCCACTGTCAGCGCCGGGATTCGAAACTACGATCTCCGGACTTGCTGCAGCTGCCCGCGGTCGTGGTGCACGGCACGGCACGGCACGGCCCGGCCACGCCGCGGGTTATAACTAAACAGATAGTTGAATAAACAATATAAACACAGGTAATCGGATTCCACGTGATGATAATAATAATAATAATAACAGTCTAATAGCATGTCTATGAATTGGGCTTGGACTAGAGAGGATCCATCATGGCACAGTATAATGGCACAATCTCAATACTTTCCGTATGATGAAATCATGTTCACGGAAAATCCTATCGAAGTTGGCTGACACATTGCCTCCAGAGCTTTGCTACCTGAAATAAATAAGATCTTCTATTACTCGGTCAATGAAGATGTGGGCCATGGTATGGTTGTGTTCAGTAGCTCGTTCTGACCACTACTGCCCACGCTGGGCATATCTAACTCTTCAAGACTCGTTCAACCAAATGGCAGACCGTTAACCACTCGCTTAGCCTCCAATTTCCCACGCCCATTAGATGCACTGAGTGGGCTTAGCTCTTCAAACACCATTATTTTTAATCTCTGAGTTGTAGTATTTTGCCCGGAAGCAGGGATGGTGTTACGAATTTATAGACTATTTGCTGAAAATCGTTGGACATTAGTCAAAAGTATCTAGATTCCTACGTCATCAATGAGGGGACGGGGGGCGAAATATTGCTGTCGCCAAAAAGAAAATGATAAAAATTGTTAAATATCAAACAATTTGTCACCAGTAATGATGATATGTTATCAATTTGGCTTGGACAGCTAAGGATCCTTCCTAGCCCTTTCTAAAGGCGCCATATTAATTCCTTGGTAGTAATGGTCTATAGAGGTTTGCAGTCAATAACATTTTCTATTACTCGGTCTATGAAGATTGGGCCATGGTTGTGTGAAATAGTTCGTTCTGACTATCCAACCAACGCTAAGGTAAAGTATTAGTATATACAGGGTGTTTCAGGAGGAATAGTAAATATTTTAGGAGGTGTTAGTATAGATGAATTGCAATTTAAAAAAATCCATATAACATATGTCCCATTTGTATTGCGTACCGAGATACAGATGTTTGTATACAGGGTAGTTGTTTCGTGCGTTGGCACACAGTTTGCTATGGGCACGTTTCTTGGCCACCAAGGTCCCCAGACCTTACCCCATTGGATTTTTGTCTGTGGGGATGGTTGAAAGGCGAAGTCTGCAAGGAAAACGTTAAACACAAGAGCCGAGTTGGTCGTTCGGATTATGCACAGTGTGGCCCTCGTCAAAGAACGCCAAGACGCCCTCCGAAGAGCTACACGGGGTGTTATCAAGAGAAGTGAAAAATGCACTGAAGTTAGTGGTGGAATTTTTGAAAATCAACTTTTAACGTCCTCATTTGCCTTGACTTAACATTTGTTTGGGTTAAATACTACCAGCTGTCTCTCTGTGCGCAATACAAATGGGACACATGTTATATGGAATATTTTGTTCCAATTCATCTATACTATCACCTCCTAAAATATTTACTATTCCTCCTGAAACACCCTGTATATCTTTTCAAGACTCCAGTTGAAAATATACCACAGTATATTGATGGAGACAGAATGCGGCCTGTGCTGTGAAACCTTGATCCTATGCACAGAATGTAATCAATGGTTTCAATAAAGATTCGGGGAATTGCAAAATAGAAATAAAAATACAATATGGTGTAGCTGCGCTGGAGAATAAGTGAGGAACAAAATTCAAAAAATTCCTCTTGGCACGCCGGAAGGCGGAGGTAGATTTCACCGGGCATAGAAAAGTATTTTGAATTCACTAAATTTGGCAAATGTTGTATACCTACAATCGTTCTACAGGTTTAGCAAACGAGAAGCCCCATTATGCTATTTTCCTTGCACTGGCACAACTGCCGACCAGCCGGACAGGAGTTGGAGATATTACCCTTTCACGAATTGATTGCCGGCGGCCGAGATGGGAACTAATCTCTGTTGACTTGTGTCACACGTCACTCTGCTTCGTTGACAGGTATTACCCATTTAAGATTTGATTGCCGCTGAGTATGGCTGCGCCACCGTTTGTTGATTATTGTAGCAGGAGCCCCGCAGGGTAAAGAGGAGAACACAATGATGACAGAGTGCAGTCCGCACATAAGTCAAGCGGTATTGCGCGCGCTATCTGTCTTAGAAGCGCAGGTAAGTGTCACAGGAGCTCATGTCACCACGGACAGCTACTGGAGCTGAGTCATATCCTACTCACGTAACTGTATCTGTCAACGAAGCAGAGTGACGTGTTACACAAGTAAACAGAGAATAGTTCCCATCTCGACCACCGGCAATCAATTCGTGAAAGGGTAATACAGTTGCGCGTGTAGGATATGACTCAGCTCCAGTAGCTGTCCGTGGTGACATGAGCTCCTGTGACACTTATCTGCGCTTCTAAGACAGCTAGCGCGCGCAATACTGCTTGACTTATGTGCAGACTGCACTCTGTCATCACTGTGTCCTCCTCTTTACCCCGCGGAGCTCCTGCTACAATAATCGACAAACGGTGGCACTGCCTTGCTCAGCGGCAATCAAATCTTAAATGGGTAAATAACACTATCTTTGGCTCGTCTGTAGAACGACACGGCTGTCAAAACATTAATATTGCTTTGATGACGTCCTTAGTACAGTCAGCAATAATTTGTGATACCTTAGCTCTTCCCTCATCAACTTGGCATTTTCATCGAGAACATTTTGCTCAGCCCTTGGCGTAAAGGTGGGTCATGTTTTAGGTAATGTATAGAGAACTATTGTCAATTTTAAATAGATTTGATATTGAGCCTATTAAGGGTGGTATGATTTTTTCTCAAAAAACTCCATATTTCCCACCCCTTTGGTCAATGGTTGGTGCTATCAAGAAACTTTACTGAGTTTTGGCCCTTATCCAAAGAACAGTATGAACTTGGAATGGATTCGATTTTGTACACAATTAAGAAAGTTATAGCGATATTTCAATTTTTCGAAAAAGGTCCCCCATTTCCACCCCCTTGGTCCGATTTTACCCATTAATGAACTCGACTGCGATATTATAAGGTGATATTTTATCTATAAACTTGAAAGTGATCGGTGGGAAATGGCGGTAGTTATCGTGTACACAAAACAGTGATATAGCCTACTGTATATCTTTAGATATACCTAGGTATAAATTATGTATAAACTTTTGAACTGACGGTGGTTTTGGAATGTGAAACGCGAAGATATGTTGAAATTTTCCGGAAGTCAAAACATGGTATCCATTGCAATAGGTAGCTTGCTTATGAAATCTACGTAACACAGTTGCGTTGCTAGGAAATAATACGTAGTGACAGAAATACAGCTCCAGAGGGTAAAGTCACAAGAACCATAAATAAGCCGCTTATACCTGAATATTCGAATCAACCCGGTAAATATTTCACCAGGTATCGCAGACAAAATCACCTGATACCCGATACCAAGTGTATTAGCTCTGTACTGCTTCTTCATTGTGAAGTATCGAAATAATAATAATGTTATTGGTTTTACGTCCCTTTTAACTACCCTGGCTTTTAGAGACGCCGGGGTGCCGGAATTTTGCCCCGAAGGGGATCTTTAACGTGCCAGTAAATGTACTGACACGGCTCCCTCGCATTTGCGCACCCTCAAATGCCAGCTGACTGCGCCAGGTTTCGAACCTGCAACCTTGGGCTCAGCAAGCGAGAACGTTACCCCTGAGCCACGCAGCCAGACTGAAGTATCGAAAGTTTAGGGATATAGTTATAGATATTGGGACATACAGGAGGTAGAAACAAAATGTACTACGGTATTTTATGCTGTAAGATTTGGAATAACCCACAATCAGGCATGCTCATCACTTTTCCATTTGTTTAAATCCATAGAAAGAGGATGTCCTGTGACCCACATGTGCTTCACATACATCGAGTATGTCAGTTTAACAGTATTGATGGCGGAAATGTCCTTCATGTCCCAGAATGGACATTCGGGAAATGAGTAACATATCCGTCCACAACCGACATGTGTCTAAGGGTCAAGTCCCTACCCACACTAGTCTGTAGGATGTTTGCAAACAGGAATGTTGCTACTTGTGGGATGACCCTTCTCGCCATTAGTGGTATTGTTTCGTACAATTGTCCTAGACTTATTCTTGAGTAGGATGACTTCCATCACCAGGTTAAACAGTCACTCAAACAAAGAATGAGCGCACTCTTGGTACTTAAGGGGGGACCTACACCTTTAAGGATCAAAATTTGTCATTTTTCAATTATTATTTTTCTATATTTATTGATCCTTCCTCTTTAAATCACTGCAACAATTTCTTTGATATGTGCAATTCTTTTGAAGTTATGACCAAAAACGTGCAGGGTAGTTTTAGATATTTTCCTACACATTGGTAACTTGGTTGCTTGTTTTCCTTGACTATGGATTTTCAAATCCGTTTCCTTAGTAACTGCCAGAGTTTTCAAGGTAATGAAGTGAAATTTAGTATACATGTGTATCCTAAAGGGGAGAACAATATGACCTAGAACTGTTGCTGTACATGTCATAGTTTTTTTTAAATATTCAGTGAAAAAACTTGCAAAAAAGTTACACTTTAATATTTTTTCTTTATAGATTTCAGTGATTCTACTGCATTAGTAAATACAATGAAAAAGTAATTTTTGAAAAACAATGATATTTGTGTAAAATATTAGGGAAACGGTGGAACAGTGCACAATATGCAGCCGCCATTTTGAATGCCTAATTTCCTGAAATGAATTCGCCGTATGACTTGTAAATATACGACCATATTGCCAAAGCGTAGTGTGATTGGCAAACCAAATTACAATTCTTTAGTACTTTCTGTTGCTGAGGAATAAAAAAAGTGAAATTACATGATTTTTGTATCCTTAAAGGTGTAGGTCCCCCTTAACACAGTTGTTCTTTTTTCTTATCTTCTTTCTTACTCTTTCTTGCAGGCGCGGATCTAGAGTTTGGCTTTAGGGGGGGGGGGGCAGAGAATCGAAATTGTTAACAAAAATGGTATCACTAAAAACGCAATCACAAAATAAACAAACGTACTAAACCAGACCAATTTTTTGCAAGCTACATGGATAGAAATTTGATGCGTTTAGCGCACCAAAAATATTCGTATAAATTGCAACGGCGTGTTTTGCGACTTTTACATCGAGCTTCGAGAAAAGTATCAAGGTACGTTACAGTTTCGGCAAGTCGAGTTGGTACCGACAAAGGGAGAAAGTCACAGCTTAAATTGCCAACCAAGCTTGCAGTTTGGACGTCGGCAAAAATTTTTTGTTGCGAAAAAAAGCCCCAAATTCCTATCCGTGCGTTGCTGCACATTCATCGTTACATCACTATAAACATCGATTCGGTAATCACAAGGTTTGCTAAACAAAATAGACAAGTTGATTTTGTTTTCTAAATAATCGTTTTTATATAACAGGTATGAACTTGTAAATATGTACAGTTGTAACAGAACATAATAATTGCAATAAATATATTTTCAGTATTGAATAAAATGAAAAAATAAATCGTTTTTCAGTTAAAATTCGTTAAGTTTTATTTGTCTGGTTATTGTGTTTTCGTTTTGTTTTTTTTGAGTTTGCAAAAAAATTTGGTCTCCGTTTGGGGGGGGGGGGGGGGTTGGGGGGTCATGACCCCCGTGACCCCCTTGAATCCGCGCCTGCTTTCTTGTTCTCGAGCCGAGAGTCAAAATTCAAAGGAATGATTAGAGTAACCTTGCACTTATAATCCTAGACACTGCTGTGTAGGTTCTCATCCAAACTTTTGAAATATCTTTCCCTTCATCGTTAGCAGATGGCTCTCCCAGTATTCTTTATCATTCAGTACTTAAATTATAAGTGAGAAGGTATTTCACTGCTGCCTTCTTTCTCATTTCGCTTTTTATCTTTTGGGGTTTGATTTAAAAATTCACACAAATTTAAATTTCAGATGCAAAGATATGTTGGGTGGAGGAAATCGAACGTCAAACGTTTCAACACAGTTGAGGGGAATGTTTGAACGGTACCAGGGTTCTTCAATGGAACGTTAACGTAATATTTTGTTAATGTGCCTCTCTAGGGATGTATTTACAGATTGCTTTTCAGTCGGTCAATATGTATGTGCCCCATTAGATTGGGCGGGGAACAACAAAGATTTTACACAAGTCCCCGTGGTGTTGGGGTAGCGCGCCTGCCTCTCACCTGGAGGCCCCGGGTTCGATCCCCGGCTCCGTCAGGGATTTTAAAACTGACGTGAGGGTTGGAACGGGGTGCACTCAGCCTCGGGAGGACAATTGAGTAGCTGTCTGACAGTGAGACACCTCCCCGATCACGAATACCAAGATTAACGGCCGAGGGGTCCCGACGCGCTGATCATGCGTCACCCCAATATCTGCAGGCCAAATGGCTGGGCAGCGGTCGCTTGGTCGGCGCCTTAGCCCGTCATGGGCTGTATAGTGCCAGGGTTTTTGTTGTTGTTGTTGATTATACATATCCGCCGAAACTAATCTAAGCCTAGGTGAACAAGATGTGATGATGATCGCATGACGATCAAACATGTCATCCAATTAAATAACCCCACTTTTTTGTGCAAAAAGTGTGTTAATTAAGTGATGAATAACCATTATATACATTTTAACTTGAGACTGTTTTGTCTATCATCGTCCAGTCTGCAAGCCTCTGTTTGCGAACAAGTCACCTCCATGATCCCATATTAGCAGTTAGCACTGCGGCCTCCTCTAATTCTACACTTCTCACTTTGAAATCGTTCAATACTGCATCCAACCATCGCCTCCTAGGTCTACCCCTGCTTCTCCTACCCTCTACAGCCGAACTCATTATCCTCTTAGATAATCTGTCCTCCCCCATTAGAGGTCAGATGTCTGAGTCGGCTCATACGAACATCATCTAAAAAGTTCATTTCTAACTGAGCCTTTATCTCCTCATTGCGAGTACCTTCCTGCCATTGCTACCATCTATGTGTCCCAGCGATCATTCGTGCTACCCTCATATCAGTTACCTCTAGCTTATGTATCGGATATCCTGAATCTACCCAGCTCTCACTTCCATAGAGCAAGGTCAGTCTAAATACTGAGTGATGTAGGGAGAGTTTCGTTGCTCCACTAACTTCTTTCTTGCAAAATACTGTAGATCGCAACTGAGAACTCACTGCATTGGCATTTCTACACTTCGACTCTAATTCGTTCTCCACATTACCATCCTGAGGGAATACACAGCCCAAGTATTTAAAAATGATCCGCCTGCTCCAATTTAGTTCCTCCTACCTGCATTCTATTTTCTTGCGTTTCTTCCCTACCAACATAATCTTCGGCTTTGAAATGCTGAGCTTCACACCATACTCTCTACACTTTTGTTCAAGTTCTAACATGTTGGTTTGCAAGCTATCGATGGTGTCCGTCATTACAACCAGGTCATCAGCATACTGTAGGTCAGACTGTTTACCTGGTTTTTACCTAATTAAATCCCAGCCAGTTTATGCTCTTCAGCAAATGGTCCATATATGACATAAACAGTAGTGGTGAGAGGTTACAGCCTTGCCTGACTCCTGTAACAACCTTGAACCAAGAACTCCTCCTACCATCAACTCTCACTGCAGCCTGATTATCAACTTAAATAATTGGTGTAATATTTCTTTCAGGTTAGGGTGTAAAAATATTTGTTATTCCTCGCCCAATCTAATTGGGCACACTCATGTTGACGAACTGTAAAGTATTCTGTTAATACCCGAAATAGGTAACACTGAAAAAAATGGCTTCCAATATTCCAACGTCTAGGGACGTGTTTGGACTCCTGTGTTAATGCTTGTTCGCAAGCATTTGATTGGGAAAGAATCACAGAATTGTGTTAAATATGAATGATATATGGCATCAAAAATTCATAAGATTTATTTTATTTATTTATCGTATGACATATACACATCAGTAAAATATAAATGGCATCGTAAAATAAAATAGAAAACAGAGTACTTCAAAGATAAGTCCATATGACTTATGTAATTAAGAGTTTCTGATGTAGTGTCCAGGAAGTCACAGAATTCTCCAATATACTGTAGGCTCTCTTGGTGCACTCGATCACTATGTGCCAAACAGATTGGATTTCAGCTCCACAGTCGTATCTTGGGGATTCTATTTTCCCCTATTTGAAGAAGGCATCCGCACATCTACAATGGCTCGTACGGATGCGATTCAAAGTTGACCAAACCGAACGTGGTTGATCGAATCCTGGAGGTTTTCTTGTCAAGCATGGTAGAGTTCTGCATTGTGGGGGGGAAACTTTCTAGCCACTGTTTTATCCATGAGTTGTTCATGTTGAAGCCAGCATCGTGTAGTGATTCTTCTGTGGCACCACATTATCTAATACGACCACATCATGTTGCACTTTGCATACAACCACATTGTGTCTGGATCTAAGCCTGTTTCGTTCGATGATCGGAACGTCAGTAAGAACAGGCAGTTGTAGGTCAACAAATCATAATATAAATAATGGGATAAAAGCACGCAGTGGCATGTGAGAACATTATATTGCACTGTACGCAGGGCCACGTTATGTTGCACATTTCACACTAACACCATTTGTTGCCCTGTGTACAGAGCACATTATGTTGCACTATGCACACATTACGTTGCACTATGCACACGACCACATCATGTTGCACTCTGCACACGACTACATTATGTTCCACTGTGCACTCGACCACATCAACCACATCATGTTGCACTCTGCACACGACTACATTATCTAATACGACCACATCATGTTGCACTGTGCACACGACCACATTATGTTCCACTGTGCACTCGACCACATCATGTTGCACTCTGCACACGACTACATTATCTAATACGACCACATCATGTTCCACTGTGCACTCGACCACATTATGTTCCACTGTGTAGTCGACCACATCATGTTGCACTGTGCACACGACCACATTTATCTAATACGACCACATCATGTCGCACTGTGCACACGTCTACATTATGTGCCACTGTGCACTCGACCACATCAACCACATCATGTTGCACTGTGTACACGACCACATTATCTAATACGACCACATCATGTTGCACTGTGCACACGACCACATTATCTAATACGACCACATCATGTTGCACTGTGCACACGACCACATTATGTTCAACTGTGCACTCGACCACATCAACCACATCATGTTACACTCTGTCCACAACTACATTATCTAATACGACCACATCATGTTGCACTCTGCACACGACCACATTATGTTCCACTGTGCACTCGACCACATCAACCACATCATGTTGCACTATGCACACGACCACATTATCTAATACGACCACATCATGTTGCCCTGTGCACACGACCACATTATGTTCCACTGTGCACTCGACCACATCAACCGCATCATGTTGCACTCTGCACACGACTACATTATCTAATACGACCACATCATGTTGCACTCTGCACACGACCACATCATGTTGCACTCTGCACACGACCACATCATGTTGCACTCTGCACACGACCACATCATGTTGCACTCTGCACACGACCACATCATGTTGCACTCTGCACACGACCACATCATGTTGCACTCTGCACACGACCACATTATGTTCCACTGTGCACTCGACCACATCAACCACATCATGTTGCACTCTGCACACGACTACATTATCTAATACGACCACACGACCACATTATGTTCCACTGTGCACTCAACCACATCAACCACATCATGTTGCACTCTGCACACGACTACATTATCTAATACGACCACATCATGTTGCACTCTGCACACGACTACATTATGCTCCACTGTGCACTCGACCACATCAACCACATCATGTTGCACTGTGCACACGACCACATTATATAATACGACCACATCATGTTGCAATCTGCACACGACCACATTATGCTCCACTGTGCACTCGACCACATCATGTTGCACTCTGCACACGACTACATTATCTAATACGACCACATCATGTTGCAATCTGCACACGACTACATTATGTTCAACTGTGCACTCGACCACATCAACCACATCATGTTGCACTGTGCACACGACTACATTATCTAATACGACCACATCATGTTGCACTCTGCACATGACTACATTATGTTCCACTGTGCACTCGACCACATCATGTTGCACTGTGCACACGACCACATTATTCTTTGATGCTTCTGTCACTTTAAAAGTTCCTCTGATTTTCTCATTTTTGATGCGGTCCTTCCTAGTGATACCACTCATCCATCAAAACATCTTAATCTCTGTCATATCCAGTTTATTATATTGTGACTTTGTTGTAGCCCACGTCTCTGCTCCGTATAACATGACTAGCCTTGTAGACTTTTCCTTTCACTTCTATGTTGAGTCTCTTGTCACACACAATTCCAGAATTCATATATTTTTTAAAATGTGGCGTATATTTAACAGTATTTTCATGAACTGAAGTACATTTTGAAAAATGGCTGGGTTAAAATATACCACATAGGCTGTATGGAGGAATTACTTCTAAAACTTGCAGCTTTGCGTGTTGACAAGTTGCGGGGAAGAAAAGGGATTTTTATAGTAGGAAATGTATTTTAGCACGAAACTGGAATCAAAGATTTTTTTGGCTGAGGAAACGGCGACAGTTTTGGTTTTAGGACGAGGTATGCTCCGAGACCGCAACACCCGTTTTGCTTTCTTAAAATGTTTTTACTGTCTAATAGAAAACATGAATCTAGAAAGAAATCTAGTGCAAATGGAGAGAAAAATAAAATTTGAGGGTTTACTAGTAGGGCGCATGGTGTTGGAAAAGTATAAGGAAAGTAGTCTTACACATGAGCCACGGAGAAAATGATTGTACTGCTAGAAAGTCAAGGCTCTGTAGCTTAATATGACGTAAAACTAAAAGTTTGAAAATATTGTAGAATTTCGTTCTCTGGAGGGGTCGCCAAGTGAATATGTGAACCAAATACAGGTGTCCTTCGATTTACGCGATTAATTCGTTCCGAGTAATCATCGCGTAATACGAAAACTCGTTAAGTGAATGTATTATAATAATAAGGGTTAGATAGCAGATAGGGACTATTTCAAGGAAAAATTAATAGCCTATAAGTGTTAAACAAATGCAACTTCAGAGGCTGGATAGGATGCTTTCAGTTCTTTAAACAGAGATTTTACTTTAGCCTAAAATGGTGGATATCGGGATAGTACGTTTGGTTTGATGTTCAATCCATTGAGCCAACATTCGTTCCATTTTCTCTATTGGCGCTATTGTGGAAGACGTCATTCTGGTCGCACTTTTGCAGCTTTCTTTAATATTTTCTGCTTGACTTCTTATGGTTTTCGGAGTTGATTCTGAGATTTCTGTAGCTCTGACAATGTCCACAGTGCGCTCATTGATTTCATATCGCTTTAAAACTTTCAGCTTTTCTTCGAGTGTTATTGATTTCCTTTGCTTTTTCTTTTGGAAGCATTTTTATTACACTCTCTTTTCTCCATAACGTTTTTAGAAACAATAAAACTCAGCTTGTTAACACAATGCTCTCTTTAATAATGACCACATGCCGCCAGTCAACACTGAAACAACGCAACACAGCTACTCGGCACTCTCTTTGAGACAGACTACACGCCGCCTTGCGCGCTGCACACTCGATCACGAAATCGTCCCACAGGGTGATTGTGAATCCGTAACCTAACTTGTATATATTTTTTATTTTATATAATTATGTACATTTTTAATCGCGTTATAGCGATAACGCGTAAATGGAGAACGCGTATAACGAGGGATGACTGTACAAACATCCATGTTTTTCTTGCTATCTGACCTACTGCTCGAGTCTAAGCTGCGTGGACCTGAGAGGAATGTGCATCGCAGACTATCAGTAGTGGTGGTGACGAGTGTTGCAGTTTCTCGGTCCTTGCGTAGTAACAGAAGCAAATACATTCGTCGGTGACTCACTCACTCATTCCCAACGCCACACTGGTTTCAGAAAAGACTCATGTTAGCAGTATTGGAATAGACGAGAATGTCAGGTAACACAGCGGGCTGTCGACAGGCTTCTCAATTCTCGCCTGCTCCTACCCTGCCTCTGCTCTTCATCCCGTAAGTTCACAGAGCTTGGAACCGAGCAGTACATGTGTGTTAAGTTTCAGCAAGGTGAGGAGATTCACGTTCGCCAAATTCCCCTGTAAGATTCTGTGCAATGTAAAACACAATCCTAGCATTTATCTGAATCATGCTCACTGTGGCCGCAGAGTTATGACCTGAGAATTCGCACGTATGGGTATGCTAAGCAACAGATGTCCTTCAGTTGGACGGTTGGCAGGTCGCGACACATTACTCAGACTGCCTCGACAACTTAATCGTCCCATAATTTATGATAACTTATAAAACTTGCATAAATAACGTCAAGCCTGCTCTGAATATATTCTTATGGCTTTTGTCCGAATACGGACTGCTATATTCCAGGAACCATCTGGTAATTAGATTTTCTTTGTAACTTAAATGTATGTTGATAATACGTTTGACCCTTGGTATAAATTAATGATTTCACTGAGTTTCACAATATTTGTAGAATTTGCATTTTTCCATGCGACCATAACATTCCGCCCGCGGCACCAAGTTTTGTACCACTGAACCTGTAGGCCTAATGACAGTCTCATACGGGGACCTTTTAAATGCTACTTGTTTATTATGCACCCAGCATCTTAGCTGTGTGCGTTAAATCGTGCACCACGACTGTAATGTGGAGCTGAAGCAACCTGAAGCTGTCTGGAGGTCGGTAGTTCGAATCCCAGCGCTGACAGTAGCCATCTTCAGCGTGCCTTTCTTATCACACGTAATAAAACAGATAACGAAGTATTTTCTTGTATCAAGAAACGAATAACTGTCTGATGAATCACGGAGACTCGCAAAGGCCGTATGGCAGCGTGTCGAGCAAGGCGCTACCGTAGCAGCAGCGTAGCACCCAACTTGTTTAACACGTTTACACTTTTTAACGTATTTTAACGAGCCACAGCATTGGCGCCGGGCCAGCAAACAACACGACCTAATACCTAAAATCCTCCTGAACTCCAGTGTGGTGTTACAATTCCTGTGCTTGAAATATGTTTCATTTAACAACTAAACATATTATCATCATCAAAACGACTGAGCATTATTTTTAACACAGTCAGTTGGCATTTGAGGGTGCGCAAATGTGAGGGAGCCGTGTCATTAGATTTACTGGCACATTATAGGTCCCCTTCGGGGCAAAATTCCGGCACCCCGGCGTCTCTAATAGCCACAGATGTTAAAAGGGACGTAAAATCTATTACTTTATTTTTAAAGTGATTGTCCTATGTTGTTTGAGTCTTCAGTCTTTTGACTGGTTTGATGCAGCTGTCCATGCCTCCCTGTCCTGAGCTAATAGTTTCATCTCTACATAGCTACCACACCCTACATCCGAGGCAATCTGTTTAACATACTCTAACCTTGGTCTACCCCTACAGTTCTTGTCCTCGACCCTTCCTTCCCTAACTAAGCTTGCTATTCCTGGGTGTCTTAGTATGTGTCCTACCAACCTATCTCTTCTCTTCATTAGCAGTCGCCAGAAACATCTCTCCTCTCCCACTCGTCTTAATACCTCTTCGTTTGTAACCCTATCTACCCATCTGATCTTCATCATTCTCCTGTAACACCACATCTCAAACGCTTCAATTCTCCTCTTTTCTGCTGCACCAATAGTCTCAAGTTTCACTTCCATAGAGCGCCACGCTCCAGACAAATGTTTTCAAAAATGTCTTCCTAATACCTAAGTCTGTATTCGATGTCAACAGATTCCTTTTCTGTAGAAATGCTTTCCTTGCCTGAGCCAACCTACTTTTTATATCCTCTTTGCTTCGTCCATCACTGGTTATTTTGCTTGCTAAGTAACAGAAGTCTCTACTTTCTTTAGTTTTCCCCCTGCCAATTTGATGTCCATAGAGGTTTCTGATTTATTGCGGCTGCATTCCAATATTTTTGTTTTACATTTATTCATTTTCATCATGAATTCTTTCCTCAAGACGGAGTCCATACCATTCAAAAACTCTTTCAAATCCTCAGACGTGTCGGCCAAGATGACGATGTCATCAGCAAATCGCAGAGTTGAAATTATTTCTCCTTGAATTTTCACTCCCACTTTAAATTTCTCTCTAATTTCCTTCATTGCTTGTTCAATGTAAAGATTGTCCTATGGCCAACTATAATCAAAGTGTGGTGTTGATACAAACACAGTTTGCGCAAATTGTAACACCAGATACAGTGTCAGTCTCCTGACCTGCATTCGACCATCTTCAACAGTGAGAGCCCTCCCTATAGAACGGAGACTCGCAAAGACCGTATGGCGGTCGGGACACTGTGTATTGCAACGTGTCGAGCAAGGCGCTAGCAGCAGCGTAGCACCCAACTTGTTTAACACTTTTTAACGTATTTTATAATTACTTATATGAATTTCAGAGAAGTTGCTGGAAATGCTGTCCTTTATTTTCCAAGCACACTTTGCACCGACGTAGGAAGTTTTCGTACACTGGCTGTAATTCATCCTCACTGATATTTCGTGTCAGTGCAGTAATTTCGTTCTCAAGAGCCTCCAGAGTACGCAGATTGTTTCTGTATGCCTCTTGATTCAGCGTCCCCCACAAGTAAAAATCGTACGGTGCTGAAACTTACGAACAAATTCACTGCAAACTTCTTCTTGAGAACCCATGTTCACGGAATACGAGGTAGGTTACAGTACTTCACAGCAAGTCTTATTTATCACAACTAAGGTATCTTGCCAGATGCGTATGTAATAAATGCTACGATTGCATCCAGGGTTTCCCGATCCGCTGTTGTAATCGGTACATGTCATAAATCTGGCTATGAGTCATTGCAGCCTGTCCGCAGCACGGCCTTTGCGATGCTCCGTTCTAAAGGGAGGGCCCTCACTGTATTGCCAAGTAACCTTGACCTACCTCTGATGCTTTATCAACGCACTACGGGGTACAGTCATGAGCCATTGGCGGAATAAATCCCTCTACTTAACGGTGCTTCACCGCTCCAAGTTGAGCTGTGTTAATCATATAGAATAAGTTACCTATGTAAGTTTCTGTAAGGTACCTTCCATCCTGTATCATTCAACTGTTGTTGGTGTTGCGGTAGAGAGAGAACCCACGCGTTATCGTGCGCCATGGTATGAAGTAAGTTCACTTACATCTCTCGTGAGAGAATATAAATGATCACGATTTCGGAATTCAATTAAAGCAATTTGGTTACATCTGCTGATTCATCCAATTATCACATGTATACTTTCACGAGTAATGCATGTTCAAACAGTTACTTGCTTAATTCAATTTGATTGCCACATTGGCTAATACAGTATTTCTAAGTTTTCCTACCTTATTATCTGAGAACAAAAACTGTTATTCACATCTCATTAGCCAGACTTTTCTACAATTAATGCCTTCAACTTCGGTGCATGTGAAATCTCAGCTCTCATCCCATATGCATGTTGAGACTTGGAACATCTTAGGTTATTGTTAGTCATAAGCTCAGTGTATTTGGGTGTGTGTTAAATTTGTCTGATAACCTGTATTTTGGAGATGACTATAGTAGGGTGTGCAACGGTAATTATCAGGGCCAAGGCTTGGCGGAGAGTTAGAATTAATCCATTTACATTTCATTTGCATTACATTATTAGGCTATTTCATTCACAAGGAGATGCTACTGCTTTATTAAATGTAAACTTTCCTCAAATTCTGATATGTTGTACATGTCTTTCACAGTCAGCTAGTTTTCAAGTTTATATTTAAAAAATCTGATTGGCTTTCCCCATAAAAGGCGTTTCGTTAAGCAAATTCATCCTTATATAGGCTAACTAGAGCAAGAGGGTATATATCATTTCTCCCTCTTGTATTATGTATGTGCCTCATTCATTTCTATATCATTACCAAGTACCCGTTTAATTTCAATTAAACAATATTACAGCAAAACCTGCCTTCAACGGACCCTTTATTAAACGGAAATATTTGACGGTCAACGGAACTTAGGGGTGAAAAAGTGATACATTCCCTTCATTAAACGAAAACTGTGTTACGCCGACAACGGAAACCAAAATGTGCATTTTAACGTAAAATTTCCAAGTTCCGAAATGCAGTGTTTAAAACTTTTTTCAGAAAGCCTACCTTGTCTGCTGTAACAGTTGATTCTGTAGCTTACAAAACATGTGCAAATAGGTCTTCCTGCTTTACTTCTCCAACTAGCATGTTAAAATGTACGGTTATTTGCCTTCTTCCTGTTGTCGAAGCCTTTACCAATGTTCGCTTTAATGAGCTGTCATCCAACAAATACTTGTCTTTGTGTTCATTGTAAGTTTGGTCGAACATCAATTCCCCTCGATTTTCCTTAATTCCACTCTGTCCTCCAAGGGACCCAAATATGAGTTCCCCAACTCCGCTCAGGCTTTGGCAAGGGGTCGGCAAAGGGGCTATCCCCAATGACGTAAACAAATGTCATAACCCTCCTGCTCGCATACCAAGGGCCGGGTCAAAATATTTAGGGGATGAAAAGAGTTTCATCTAATGTTTTTTTGTGTAGTTTGAAATTAAGTAAAGATTTATGTGATTTTAAGATGCTGATTTTTCTTATTTTATTAAATTTCCTGTCCATATTTTTATTTAACAACAGTGATTATTAACTAGTTCTTTATGTAATATGTTTATATCTGATTTTGACCAATGGCACAACAATGTCTTGCGAACACCACCACGCCATCGGTCAAGCGCTCTGAAGTAAAGTCCGCTCATTTGTTAAATCAGGTATAACGTGTTTGGCACATTATAACTTATATAGCAGAAAATACAAGTGATTTAAAATTAATCATAATATTCTCTTAAACAAGTCTGTCAAGTTTTCTATTTTTTTCTACAAATTTTATGCATTGTTTTTAACATGTGCATAATTAAATGTTTGTATGTTTTTTAACCTAGTCAGACATTATAAAATTAGTCAGACATTATAAAATTAAATTTAGATAATAATAGGTGTACACTGTAATCTGTACCTAAAAAATCGATATCAGCTGCGGATGCTGAAAATACTGTTTTCCAGCCTAGAACGGAAAAATCAGCTGCATTCCCACACAACAAATAAGTTATGAATTCTAATAGTTTACCGTAACAGCTATACGGATTTAAGATATCGTCTGCACACCACTTTTTCTATGCAATCATCTCGTCCGTTCTTATCAGTTTACAAGTGATAAGAAATTGTTAAATGAGGAGTAGACTAAGTAACAACAAATAGTTAAACAATTCTATTCTATGTTTTGAAATTAGCTGTTCCACTTATTTTAGTAAACTTAAAAATGTAGACACTGAAGCAGTGGTTATTGGCTGAAATATAACTGACCACGGTAGGTTATTTTGAGAAGTTATACTTAATTTGTTATAATTATTAGAAGTTATATTGGTTATATTAGAAGCATTGATTATAATCAATGGTAGAAGTGAGCATGGAAGACTTGTGTCGTTCTAAGAATGCATAAGGATAAAGAGACCGTGACCGAGCGGAGTTGAGGGACTCCTCTGGCGACTACCTGGAGTGTCGAGTGGAATTGAGGTAACCCTGGCTACCTGACTGGAATTCCCGAGTGGAATTGATGCCCGCCCGTAAGTTTTGCTTGTACAGTCCCGTATTAATTCGTAGCAGAAATATGTAAATACAACATTGAGTAAGCTATGTACACCATTTTATTTTTTCTCAGTATGTCAATTATAATTATACATGTTCATGATTAAATTATTTTAGCATAGGCCCACCCCCATTAACCGGAAACCTAACTTTAACAGAAAAAGAAATGCAAGTCCCATTTGTTTCTGTTGAAGGCAGGTTTTAGTGTATATATATACACCAAAGCTCAGGGAAGATGGGCTTACATGATTCCCTATCTGATATTCACTTTATACACTTCACGGTTTAGGGCAGATGGCCACTCTGTTCCGCCCTTTAAATCAACGATAACTAGCACTTCACGTTTTTTTTTGTTTCCATTTAAATACATCTTGAGCTTCCGAAGAATTGCCCCAAAGTTGATGTGAGTGGAAGAAAGGCTGGCTTTTACTAGCAGATCTCCT
The DNA here is from genome assembly GCA_946902985.2 of Meconema thalassinum. Taxonomy (NCBI): domain Eukaryota; kingdom Metazoa; phylum Arthropoda; class Insecta; order Orthoptera; family Tettigoniidae; genus Meconema; species Meconema thalassinum. The sequence continues at coordinate 319,278,822 of OX336389.2, forward strand.
TAGTTTCCGTAATAAGTATACCACTCAGGGAAGTCTCTTGCATAGATGTTAAGTATGAGCCTTCCAGTTAAATGTACAGCTTAATGTAAATCCCAGCAGATTTACCAAACGGTTGTCGTTGACCTCCAAACCTGAGCTTTTTAAGTAAAAATAAATAACACCTGTTTTATTGTTAATTGCGACCAGTTTATTCCCCTGCAACCACGTCAATGACCTCTCCAACACTATTCAAAGATCTATCAGCAGATATCTCTGTAAATACAGTAAGCTATATATCCGAACATTTTAATTTTCGGCTAAAGCATCATATTTATCCCGGATGAGGTTCCTAACCCAGCAGATTTACCAAACGGTTGTCGTTGACCTCCAAACCTGAGCTTTTTAAGTAAAAATAAATAACACCTGTTTTATTGTTAATTGCGACCAGTTTATTCCCCTGCAACCACGTCAATGACCTCTCCACTATTCAAAGATCTATCAGCAGATATCTCTGTAAATACAGTAAGCTATATATCCGAACATTTTAATTTTCGGCTAAAGCATCATATTTATCCCGGATGAGGTTCCTAATGACCAAATATACCATCACTTTAATTTACGTCTGTTTTCCTGTTAATTTGTTGTGGGTTGACATCAAAACTACACTCAGTTTTAGCTGTAAAATGACTCACTATTACAATGATATATGTAGCTATTAGTTTTAGGTTTCACTTTATTACTAATTACCAATACTAATCATTAATGCCAAATTTCCATCTTTCATTGCTATTGTATTTAGTACACACACATATGAATCTTGTTTGACATTATGGGACCAAATATTCAAAATCATGTTTCATTTACCGGTAGTGTTATACATGGGCTCCCGCAGGATTTTTCAATGGCGGGGGGAGGGGCAAGTTATAATTTTCATATCATTAACCCCCAATTTTCGTTTCATTTCTCATTTCGGACTTGCTTCGTGAAATTCATTATTAGGCTGCTATGAAACTGTTGGCTACTTTATGGGAAGAATTGGGGGAATATTTTGTTTTTAGTTCAGAGTTTTTGTCCATTGAAATTTGCTTTTCTTATTTTGTGATTCATTGTCATAATGTTCAGTTCTTTAAAACAGGTAAAATAGTGGTATCACCATGTATCGACAAAAATAAAAATCAAGCAGTTCATTAAAATGCTTATGTAAATCCTACTCGCCTATTTTCTAAATAACTGGACATATTTTCAAACACCATATTTCTAAATCACTGAGTTAAATTAAACTGTGGAAATATCCCTACATATGAATCTGCCTAATAATTCAAATAGCACCGTCTCCAAATATCTACTGCAGGGTCTTTATTTTTGCTTGGCAAGGTGATTCCGCTCGACCTTGGCCGCCATTCTCAGGCTGTTACAGGTTAACGCGCGCGCGGTCCCCGGCCGTATTCCCACGCTCTTCCTGCGGTAGACGTGTGAGTTCCGAGCTAATTGGGTGTTTTATAAAGCTACTGTGTACATCGTATTGTGTAGTGTTTTATTGTGAATGTGTATAGTGCTGAAATGCCTTATGTGAAATATTCGTTACGTGAACGTGTAAATCTGCACAATACGTACATAAAGTGCAGAAAATCGTGCGCTAGAACAAGACAAAAGTTTCGAGTGAAATTTCCAGGGAGACCCATTCCTATAAATTGGTCAATAAAACAACTGGCTAAGAGATTCAAACGTACAGGTTCAGTAAACAACAAAAATATACGTAAAAGGTCGTTATTTCCTTACTGAAGCTAAATTAACCGGAGTACCCGGAAACTTCATAAGGAGATGCCAACTATGTTTGGCGGCGGATGGGGAACATTTTTAACATCTACTGTAAACATGGTGAGTAAAAATGCATGATACTGATTTTAAGCACCGTACTCTGCCGTACATATGCGCGCGCGGCAGCCGGCAACTTAGCCGTCACTGGCGGTGCGCGTGAGCGAGAATGTCCTTGCCAAGCAAATATAAAGACCCTGTATATTGAATTGTAACTTTCAGTTGGTAAACACGAGTATAAGCCCAATTAAATTAGGATTAAATTAGCTACTCCACTCAAAAAATTGCCTGCCTTGCAAGAGGATTCCATTGGAATCATATACAACATTACGAAGTCCATCACTATAGAATTCACCGTTTTGTCTTGACTGACCTGCTGTCTACATTCGATTGAGAGTGCGAACCTCAGTCGCTTTGATAACGGCACAAGCATCGCAGGACAGTTTAACTATTATAAATTGCTTCAATTTTAGAAGATATAACACTACAGGTTAAGAATCTTCAACAACAATGGTAGATAGCTGTTCATTCGTAGCAATACTTTCTTTTTTCTCAAGAAATGAGCCACCGGACTATTGCACATCTTAAGAATAGAAATGTACAGCATTCCGCAGCACAAATAACGATCGCGGTAAGGCAAAACAGCGCAAAATTACACGAGTATAATACAGTCAGGCCCGTATTTAGGGCTCCTGACGCCCCTGGGCAAAAGTTAAAAATAATAAATCTTTAATACCCCCGACTTAAAATATGTAGATTTGTTCAAGTTTCCTTAACATATGGAGCTGTTTCTTCATCTCTGTGTGTATATAACTATGAGTGGAAGCACTATAAATATGCGATTACTAAAATTACAAATAGAAAAAATACTTAATACAAAGAATTTACATGCAATTTTAACAGCTATCATACACAACCAATGGCCAAAACACCAATTATTTAAATAACAGGGGTTTTTCTTCCGTCAGCCAACAATTTGCCCAATGGCTGGGCGGTGGTAAAATGCATATAATACAAATAATAAATGAGTAAATAAAATACGTGTATTAGTTATGGTGACTATTATAATGGGGAGATTTAGGAATACGCGTTTCGACCATGAAGCGGTCATCATCGGATCCTGATCACTTGGGTTGAGTTTTAAATTTATATACAAATATTATCTGTGTGGTCTAATTATACATCGTATGGGTCTAGTTGATGTTTATATTACGATTCGCAGGTTGCATCTCGTTATGTAAGGTTAGTTTGATTTACAAGGGTTTGTGAAATACTTACGTATGACTATTATGCACGTGTATAGGCTACAGTTAGGAAAACACAGCATAAAAATAATAAATAAAGTAAGAGCATGCACTTGAATTTTATTATGTATATCGTTGCTTATCTGAGCGCAGCCGTGGGTAGTACAGGTGTTATGCTTTCGCGTGTCTACACATCACCTTTGCTTCCATCCCCATTGTTGTTGGGGGAGTCGGCATTCAAGCCAACTCTGCAGCTGCAGGTTTACTCTGAAACTGTGCTAATTTTCTGCACTCTCTGTTGGGGATTTTATCTTTGAGACTGACTTCATAAATGAGAGATGTCTGTAGTTGTTGAGATCCCACTCGTTGGGTGGATCTCTAAACCACTTGAGGAAGCATATCTTTCCAGCTGCGTAGGGTGGAATCCTGGTCTTTGACCTGAGCATCAGCTTGAAATTCAAGCCTTGAATGCCAGCTTGTTGTTTCTAGAGCTTTGAAAAGTTCATTTTCCCGTTTGAAATGCTGCAGAGGTTACGTCGCAACCGGTGAAAGTATGTTTGAAGCGTATGTGCTTAATGCCAAGCTGTTGATGATTCAACACTGGCGTCTGAGCGACCCTGAGAAAAACTAACTATTGAATAATTGATTTATGTGAAACAGTGCTCTACAATGACATGTTTGCAAATTAGGATAATAGCTCACTACCCTCGACTAGCGACATTCAGATCTGTCAGCGTACAAGAACATTCTTGAGACAGAAATGGATATAGGTCAGGGTCATAGAGTCCCCAGTGTGGTACTAACGCTTATCTTTTCCTAGTGTGCCATAACACGCTGCTGCTGCTGCAGTTCTTGATAGGTAATTGACGAGGTGAGATGAACTACCTTATTGTTAGAAACAGTGTGTGAAATTACTAATTCCAAGAAAGGACTGTGTGATTGCAATATAAAGGAATTATTGTCAGAAAATAGTAACAGTGAGCAGGACATCGGGGTGACTCAGATTTTGAATCTGACAATGTTTTGGAGGATAGTTAACAGGAAAGTGAATTCATTGCAGAATATGAATACGACACCGAAGTTGAAATGGAAGTCCCGGGTTCAAGTCGCAATTCTGTCAGTCACCGAACCATGGCGTGCGATTGCGTCGCATGTGAAAGGAAAGGAAGGAAGGAAGATTGTAGTTTTACGTGACCGTGAATCTTGCGATTATGAGCCACGGAACCTCCGTTTTACGTGGAATCCGAACCACAGGACATGGCATTTCACTTCGAAAATCTCACATGCATTGACCGGGTATCGAACCCAGTCCACCTTGCTGAGAGGCCAACAGCTTGACCGCTGCGCCACCATGCCCCCATCATATGAAAGGAGATTGTTACCCCTCACTAAGGGAAATTGTCAGTGCAATTTGTTCTAAGTGACTGTTTTATAACTATTTTGTATGTTTATTGTAAATTTACCCAAAAACTTGAGAAATATTGTCCACAGAGGTAACAAAAAAATTAATGAATGTACCTCTGCAATATTCAGGCTGTAATTGCTTTCAGTGTGCTCATAATTTTATTAATTAAAATATGTCAGCAACAGGCATCAAACTAATCATTTTTCGGTATCCTCTAACTATGAAGTAGACAGCTAGAATAATAACAAGTGATGAAATTCGTCAGATACAATATAAATGACTACAACTAGACTGGGCCGGTCAGACCCCACTGCGGCATCTACGTATGCATTTTATGAGTGTGGTGTTCCAGGGTTAATCAAGAATTGGAGAGTTTTTGTTTTCCCATGGTTTGACTTCACAAACATGATGAACTTGCAAACATCTGACCCTATTTTGACCAAAATTTGTGCAAATATTGTACGATCCATGAATAGATAAATTATAAGGTTTGAGGCCGCTCTAGTGGTGCCAACCGTTAGTAATAGCTGATATCACTCCAATGAAGAACTTGCCAATTACTTAAGCAATTTTACACAAACTTTGTGCAGACATAGTTCGCCCCACCAATAGATAACTTAATTTAGAAAGTTATAAGGGACACATAACACGCAAAAAATACTCAAAAATAATCCAAATGGACTTCCCACCTTCCCTTAAAATAGGAGATAACAGTACTCAAACATCAATACGTTCTTCCCGGTGTCATCTTACCTTTGTCTTGCCAATAATAATAATAACAATAATAATAATAAAAACTTTATTTGGCTTATCCCAATTAATTGGGGTCCCCGGAGCCAACCTGACTCATTTTGATTTTGGCCGGGAATTTAAGACCGGATGCCCTTCCTGATGCCACGTGATTTTTCGGGTGAAAATTTCGCCCAGCTGTCACCAGTATTCGATCCCCGGCCGTCCGGATGAAAGACGAGCAGCTAAGCCAGTGCCACGCTCCCCAATAGTAATAATAATAATAATAGTCTAATAATAATAATAGTCTAATAATAATAATAAAATGGTTGGCGTTCTGAGATCCCGGAAATAACATTGACCATCTTGTGTGTAGTTTTTACTAGTTTTCCTACGCCCACTTCAGTCAAATGCCTACTCCAACCCAAATAATTACAATTACATACACTGCCACAGTCACCACACTAAGATGAGTTATCAGAAAGACAGTAAACACACTACGGAAGTTTCATCTCCATTTTCAGGTTCTGAAATTTTTGTCACTTTTCTTGCTCAGTTCTTTTCAAGTTGTGAGTGAATGGATGTGGTACTGTAGTGTACGTAACTGCCCACTGTTGGAGTGAGCGTTTGGCGGAAGTGAGTGTAGGAAAAATTGGGGGAAACTACACTCAGGATGGTCGCTGTCAATTCCAGGATTCGAACCTCGCATCTCCGAACGCAAGCTAGCAAGCCCAATCACGGAATGTTCCTTAGGTCACTCGATTAAACTGGTAGATTTCAAACAAAATGTTCAGAATCCAAGAGGCGAAGAATATGTTTTAAGGCATCTTCTAGATGTTTCTTTGGATGAAATTCTGGAATTGATTGGAATATTAAAGATTTTATTATTTTTGAAGTGCAATGCAAAATGTTCGTACTATATTAAAAGTGGCGAATATCGTATACAAAATATTTTAAAACACACTCTCTCTTAAAAATGTCTAAGATATTTTATTTATTTAAGACATATCAAAGATAGTTTATTTTATGCTGTGTGGGTTGGCTCTTGGTTTATGATATCATCAACATTAGTAAGAATGTTACTGTGTTGTAAGATTCTGTCGATTTCATGTACAGTCACCATAGAAAGGTAACTGTTTTGGCCTGGTTCCAAGGACATGAATATTTCTTAATTTAATATAACGTATTAAAGACGAGCTTAGTGAACTGGAATTCATTACATCCTAACACTTTATTGCCGAGAATAATTAAATATCGTCAGCCGTACAGTCAGGAATGTGTAAATCATACTCGATGGACTCCCGCATTCGCAGATGTGCCTGTGAGAAACTTAAAAAATACTATACGAACGAACGTTATATTTTGGGCGACTGTACGCTGTGTAAACTAGGCGATAAACCTTGGGTCACTTCTAAACTAGATCTTTATCAGTCTCACTAAATTCAACAAACAAATAGAATTCCAGTTACGAACCGATACATTTTTCATGATTTCATGTTACGTTCTTTCACGAGTAAGGTTCTATCGAATTATACCTGTAAGTGATATTAGGAAACTTGTTCCTTCAGATAAGACTCTTCTTTATGGCTACAGTACTACATAGAATACATCATAACATAAAGAAAAAATAAGTTAAAATAAGAACAGAAAATGGAGCAACAAAACAAGGAAACTTAAAAATTAATATTATTTATGGCATTTCTGTGCCATTATTATTATTATTATTATTATTATTATTATTATTATAAGGCTATTATTATTATTATTATTATTATTATTATTATTATTATTATAAGGCTATTATTATTATTATTATTATTATTATTATTATTATTATAAGGCTATTATTATTAGTCTATTATTATTGAAGACTGAGGACACACAGGGATAACAAATGACACGCGAAGGACCCGATCAACCACACATACATCTGTAACAATCAGCTGCTCTCAACAACAACAACAACAACAACAACAACAACAACAACAACAACAGAAACACTTCGATCAGTACGACAAAAAACATGAAAGTGAAAAGGAAGACATCGCTTAAAATTTTGACATTAAATGTATGTATTTAGAATTAGAAAATAAAAAATAACTTAAATAACAGGATGGGAACCGACAGTGCTGACTACGCTCTCTAAAGCGCAGCGTTAGGCCATGGGGTCAAGCTCTCTACTGACTCGGTAGACGCGTGGGTTCGAGCCCCACCGTCGGCCGTCGTTGAAATGGTTTTCCGTGGTTTACCATTTTCAACTCCAGGCAAATGCTAGGACGGTACCCTCTTACAGGCCACGGCCGCCTCCTTCCACATCCTTGCCCAGTTTCATTAACCATCATTCATTTCATCTCTTATTGACTCCTCTCATGAGGTTGGCGTCAGGAAGGGCATCCGGTCGTAAAAACCATTCGCCACAAAGCCTTCCATCGCATCTCATCCCCGACCCCATTGGAAAACGGGAATAATAAAGGGTAGACATACATACTTAAATAACAGGATGGTAGTACAGTATAGTGACAGAGATAAAGTTAAGGTACGGTACAGAAAAGGCAATGCTTTGAATAATAATAATAATAATAATAATAATAATGTTATTGGTTTTACGTCCCTTTTAACTACACTGGCTTTTGCAATGCTTTGAGTTCTAAGTGGTAATTTATCGTATTCTGCAAGGAAGTGTAGCGACAAAACTCGCTCTAAATCGCTAGTATTTAGACCGGCGTTGTAATATGGGAGTAGGAGCTGGGTAGAATTATTTTATTTCATACATTTGCTGAAGGTAACTGATATGAGGGTAGCACGAATGATTGCTGGAACAATAGATGGGAGCAATGGCTGGAGGGTACTCGTCATGAAGACAACATTAACAAGTTAGATGAAGCTTTTCATATTAACCGACTCAGATGTCGGGGTCATGTGATGAGGATGGGTGAGGAGAGATTACCTAGGAGGTTGATGAATTCAGAAAAGCATTGCTAGACCTAGGAGGCGATGGATAGATTCAGTGGTTAACGATTACAAGGTGAGGGGAGGCCACAATGCTAACTGCTGATAGGGGATCATGGAGGTGATTAAATCGCAAACAGAGACTTGCAGACTATACTGGACGCTGAAGTGAAAACAGTCTCAAATGGAAATTATTTATTTATTTATTTATTTATTTATTTATTTAGAAGGACAGCAATGTTTCGTTACAAGGAAGTCGTTCTCCAAAATACAAAACTTGCGCTCCAACAGTTTCCCCGCAGCGTAGCCGTGCTCGTTAGGTATGCACCGTGATTGTTCGGAGCAGCTCAAAATTCAGAGATCAAAGGTTCGAATCCAGGCGCTGACAACGGCCATTCTGAGTTAGTTTTCCCGGGGTTTCTACAAACTCTCTCCAGTCTAATATTGGGATGGGACCTTGTTTCAAGTCTCGGGGCACATACTAGACACTAAACATCGCATTTTCACACGCTACTACAGTCATTTGCTGCGATATCGTGGTCACATAGCCCCGTTTATTTGGGTTAGTTTGTGTGGAATTTGTGTGATAGCCTGTGTTATTGTGATGGATGTACTAGTGTGTGTATTTGTAAGTTGGGGATAGGATTGGGAAGGAGGCAGTCGCGGCCTTAAGTTAGGAACCATTCCAGCATTTTCCTTGAGTAGAAGTGGGGAAACCACGTAATACCTTTTCCAGGATGGCTGATGTGGGAATCAAACCCTCCTATTCTCAATTTTGCCTCACGAGGCTGAGATTACCAGGATTGAAATTTCTTTGCAGAACCGGGAATCGAACCCGAACCTCTGGGGCGACAGCCAAGAATGCCAGCCGCTACACCACGAGGTGGATCCACTACAGTCACCATAGAATCACAGGTTATTAAGCTAATTCAGCACACAAGTACACGGAGTTGATGATCCAAATGTTTTAAGCCCTTCAAATGAATAAAGAACAACAATATGCACAGTTGAAATGTAATTTTTGGTTAATGCAAATAAGAACGGAGTGCAAATTGCCAAGTAATCATAAGATCTTCAACTTCATAATATGCAATTTATCAATATGTATTTAATGATTTTTATGCAATTGGGGATGAGTTGTGTGTTGCTGTGTCGTGGGTGATTTGTCCCTTTTGGCCTTACCACTTAAGAAAATGTATTGAGAGATGAAATGGATGAAGGTGAATGAAACTGAACAGTAAGTTGGAATGAAATGGCTGTGACCCCTTAGAAGGTTCTGTGCCGGGATTTTCTTGGAGTTGAAAATGGTACCCGGTCACGGAGACAAGATTAACGGCCGAGGGGACCCGACATGCTGACCTTACGTCACCCTGCAATCTGTAGGCCGAATGGCTGGGCAGCGGTAGCTTGGTAGGCCAGGGCTCTTCATGGGCAATGGTGCCACGTGGTTATTTTAAAAAATGGTAGCTAAAGAAAACCATTTCAGGGATAGCCGACAGTATGGTTCGAATTCACTCACCTTTCGAATCCGGAGATAGCCTGGCCACATGGCCTTGCGCCTTAGCGTGCGTAGGTACCCCTGTCGGCACTGGCATATATCAGTATATTCCATGTCATATCAGAATTTGTATTGGAGAAACCATTTTGTTGCTCAATTTCTTCTAATTAACTAGTTTTTTACGGAGAGTATCACAACATGGAGATACAGTATCGGGAGTTTTATTCATTTTAAGCGAATTAATCAGTAGATCAAAATACTACAATGATAAATAGCCTATCTGCCGGAAACCCGTTTGGTTGGCAACATAGCGTAAGGGAGAAAATGTTCGACACTATGTGACGAATGGGTTAGTGATGAATTCCTTTCCATATTTCGTGTGAACGAAATTCCGCTCATCGCTATACAGTACATAAAAAAACAATCTGGTCAAGATATATTTGACCGAGAGTGCCAGATTGTCCTGTTCAATACAGCAATGGACCCAGAAAGAATAAGCCACTCACAACCAGTTGTCTTGCTCGAGAATACCTTATTGCAATTGTCCTATTTTAATTCCATCATTTCTTTCAGAAATACATTTGAAGTGATAAAATTCCCTGATGTCACGTGAAATCAATTAGAGTCAGTTTCCGCACTGAAACGAACCAAACTTATCCACGCTGTATACCTCATGATATAAATTAGACATTGCGTAGTATTACAAAATATCATGTATACAATATTAAATTTCCTTGTGGTCTTATCAGCTCCGGTGGGTTGGACACACAGTTCGCATGCTCAATCATCACATCCCAAAGCACGTGTTCTACTCTGAATTAAGTGAGGGCCACCGCCGTTATGGAGGTCAAAGAAAGAGGTATGACGACTGTGTCAAAGCCACCCTGAAGAAATAGAACATCAATGCTGACAACTGAGAAATACACGCGTCTGTCCTGATAAACACTATTTATCAAGGGATAGCAGGTTTGAAGAACAGAGACGTCGTATTACCTCAAAACAGCACTCAAGGAGAACAAGTAGTTCCGTGAAGAACTAAATAGCCTATTTTCACATATCCTACTTATGTTGCCTCTATCCACATATAACATTTCAGTTTGATTTTTGTAATAGATCCGTAAATATTGAGAACCACATGGTGGCCACTACTCCTGGAAAACCTGGAAATCCTGGAAAACTCCTGGATTTTTAATAGGTCTGGCTCCTGGAAAACTCCTGGAAAATGACGAAAATTTTGAAAACTCCTGGAAAATAGCCACTGTTAATTAATTATAAAAATCTTTCCATCTTAAATCATACTCCCGCTGTGGTTTTGGGTGAGCAGTCTATCGTTAACGAAAGAAATTTCCTCAGGCTACCTGTTTCTGTGTGTGAGAACACGCAATAGTATTTTTGTAAAACATATTGAGTATAGACAACTTCACCGCAATAAAATTGCAGGCAGCATTCTTTCCTTTTTTCTTTTTAAAGAGGGGCAGATGACCTCGTAGTTCCGCTCCTTAAAACAACATTAACTAACTAACTTTTTTAAGCGAATATTTGAGTCACAAAGGCTTTTTTAAAACAACAATGAAGTCATTTGTGTGTAGGCTTGCGTAGGTATCAATAACGCAATCGCCACTAATTTTTGTCAACATCTGTAGAAGTAAACCAAACACAACTGCTTTATTTTGGTCTTGAAGTAGGCAACCGATAAAGACACCCCCCCCCCCCCCCCCCGCACTCGCGCTTATTTTTAAATCTGGAAAAAATGAGAATTACTCCTGGAAATTTCCCGGAAAACTCCTGGAAAATCGTTGACTGATTTGAGTGGCCATCATGGAACCACTTAATATTTTGGATGGTCACCATATTGGATTTTTATATAGGTAGGCCATAGAAATATGTACTATTAGATGAAGATTATTGCGTAGGTTTATTATTCAAACATCAATCGCATGATTAGGACACAAGAAATAAAAACGAGACTTTAAAATTTCGCACAGCCGCCATCTTAGATTATGAAAACAATAGAAATAAATTAGATGTCAGTGCATGGAAATTTATATAAGCATTCACCGTACCAAGTTTCACTGCGTTCGGATCGTTAAATCGCGAGAAACGTCCATTTAAATATTTACATTTTATGACGCCACCATGTTGGATTTCTGATCAACAGGTTATTGAAAGTCCCATTGGAGATCTTAAGTTACTAGCCTTTATCAACATACAAAATTTCAGTTTGATTGCTGTCACAGATTAGTAGATTTTGAGAACCGTCTAAATATTTCGGATAGTCGCCATGTTGGATTTTTATATATGTAGGTCATACAGTTATGTACTATTAGATGACGATTATTGCGTAGGCTCATTATTCAAACGTTGATTTCATTCGCATGATTAGGACACAAGAAATGATAACTTAATTTTAAAATTTCACACAGCCGCCATGTAAACAATTGAACTAAATTAGATGTCAGTGTCTTTTGATGAATGCAGTGCATTTGCATTTGTCTGTTGGCACAGGCTATAGTAAAATGTAAAATGTCTCAGTCTCATTCATGGCTGTGATTATATGGAAGCTACTGAGGTATGAGGGGTGTTGAGTAATGGACTCAGGGCACAGCTAGTGCCTGTGGCAGGGGCGTATATAGAAAAAAAAAATCGGGGGGGGGGGGGGGGGGGCTGACTATCCTGGAAAATTGTGAGTATTCTCAGTGGATTGCCACCGCAAAATACCCAGAAATACCAACGAATACCTTAGAGCATATAACTTTGTGTAATTATTTTAGATAAGATTCAAAGTTTATATAGCCTACAATTACTGGCAATACAAAAAAAGTTGTAAAATACAACACAACACACAAATAAAATGTTATACTTAATTAACTTTCTATTATGATCTATGGAGTATGCATGGCAAATATCTAAATATTTGTCAATTTACTAAGCAGAAAGGTAAACAGTTTTTTTAAACACGTATTTCTCAAAAAACATACTGTGGAATTCACATCTTTACCTCACAAGGCTGAGTGCACCCGTTCCAGCCCTCAGACTAGAATTAAAATTTCTTGGCAGAGCCGGGAATCGAATTCGGATCTACGGGGCGGCAGCGAAGAATGCTACCCACTACACCACGAGTTAGTATAATTTCAATTTTAATATTGTTTATAACTTAGCCGATAAGTTAAGATTAGGGTAGAACCAAATTTACAATTATTTTATGCTCTTACCAAAGCAGCACTTTCTTAATTTTTATTGGCTTTGGGGGGGGGGGGGGTGGAGCCCCCTCAGCACCCCCCCCCCCTTATATACGCCCCTGGCCTGTGGGTGTTGTGAAAAGTTCTGCTCATAGGGTTAGTACAGCTGTACGGACTCAGTGAGGAAATCAATGGCAAACTACCTCATTCCTCACCTTGCCTAGTACGCCTCATTATAGTGCTGCCTCGGTTTTGTGGGTTTCTACCACATAACCTATGGTGGAGCTTATTGAGGATCCTACCAGCCTCCAGGCTGACTACCTAACACAGATGTCAGTGCATTACAATGTGTATAAACATTTGCTGTACCATGTTTCACTGCGCTCTGATGGTTAAATCGGGAGAAATGGTTATTTAAATGTTTCAAATTCGCTTGGCCGCCATGTTCGTTTTGTACTTAACAAGTTTTTGAAAGTCACATAGGTGTACTTCTAGTAGTCACCTTTATATCCGCACATAATTTCAGGGTGATATCAGTAATAGTTTCGGAGATATCGAATGCCGGTGAAATATTTTGCACAGTCACCATGTTGGAAAATAAAATTTGAAGGGCACGGTCGGCGTCGGACGAAATAGTACTATGTCCTTACCGAGTTTATTTGTATCCCTGTGAGGTCTGTACTAGTGTGTGTATTGTAATAAATTGAGGTAGCATTTAGGTAGGAAGTGGCCGTGGCCTAAGTTAGGTACCATCCCGGCATGTGCCTGGAGTAGAAGTGGAAAACCACGGGAAACCACTTCCTGGTTGGCTGAGGTTGGAATCGAACCCACCTCTTCTCAGTTTTGCCTCACGAGGCTGAGTGCCCCCCCCCCCCCCCATTTCAGCCCTCAGACCAGAATTAAATCTCTTGGCACAGCCGGGAATCGAATCCGAACCTTCAGGACGACAGCCAAGAACGCTAGCCGCTGCACAACGAGGTGGTAAATATGTGTTTGATTTGAGTGGAAGGGAGAAATGTATTGGATATTTAATAATTGAATTACCTTTTCAACATTTTGTTGTTAATTCGCTCTAGGGGCTTGGGATATCTTGGTCATCAGACCCGTGTACTAGGGTGTGTGTTCAATTTGTCTGTTAACTTGTGTTACTATGGTGTGTGTAACTATAATCATTAGGCTGAGGGATGGGGTAGGTGTCCCGGGACTTAAAATAAGGTACAAACTCAGCATTTATCTGGAGGGAGTGTGTAAATACCCGGGGGAAAAAGACTCACGATGGCCACTGTCAGTTCCAGGATCGAACCTCCAATTTCCGAACTTGCTGCAGCACTCCATCGTGGTCCTGCTGAGAGACTTGAAGCGTACGGCTACGCCACAGGGCACAACATTTTGTGGTAAGCTTCCGAAATAATCTGGGGCGGGGCACCAGACGGACAAAACCTCATTATGTGCCCATCCAAGCCCTGTTCACGTGGTGCTGACGCTCTTGTAACTGATACAGTAAGTACCCAGGACTTCCCATTGCCCTGGTTTCTAGCTAATCACATTACGAATTCGTTCTGATCGTGAGAAAGAGAGTTTACTGTTAGACTTGTCACAGGCAGGCGCCTCGAGGGGTTGTGAAATTCCATTAGCGACGATATTTGCATTTAGGTAGACCAGTTATTAGATAGCACCTGTTGCAGTCAACCTACGCAACGCACATTCCACTGTGCAAAAACTAGTGACTACTCGTTCTGTGTACCAGCCATTCAGCTGGTGGGCATTGTTGTTTCAAGGGACAAAACATGTGGGTTCAATTTGTCTGATAACCTGTGTTTCTGTGGTGATTGTACTGCTCGGTTCTAATCTCTATTCCCCCAGGGGCTCACATCTAGTGGGACGTGGGTTGGCGACCACGGGACCCCAGCTGAGTCCGGCATTGCTTCCACTTACTTGTGCCGGGCTCCTCTCTGTCTTCTTTCCTGTCGACCTCACTTGGTCAACTCTTGTTCTCTTCCGACCCCGACGGTATTAGGGTATCTGAGGCCTAGGGAGTCTCTTCCTTTCCCGCCTTAATTGGCCCTTGTCTCATCTTTTCTGATTCCCTCCTTCTGCGAGGGGTCAGCCTTCTTTTTCTTTTCATGTTATCTCCTGCCTTCTGCTCAAGGCCCTCAAGGAGGCCGGGTGTATGTAGCTCCACCACTTTTGGTGCACCCTAGGTAATGCTACACTCTCAGGGGCTCACGGCTGGTGAGTTCGGGAGTTGGCGACCCCGAGGGATTCCTGAGCTGGGTCCGTTTTCCCCTTTTGTTCCTTACCTTTGGGGGCGGACCCTCTCCTCTTTCACTTTCCTATCTGCCTTTCATGGCTCTCCTTCCTTCCAAGTCCCTCAATCCGCATTCTTCGAGGGTTGAGGGCATTTCTTTTCCTCCTGTCCTTTATTTGCCTTATTCTCCTTTAGTTTTCCATTTCTTCTTCTAGTATGTAGGTTAGTAGTTAGTTTTAGTTTTAAGTTTGCATTTCATTTTCATCTTCACGATCACCCAAACCATCAGGGGCCGATAACCTAGATGTTAGGCCCCTTAAAACAAAGCAAGCTTGTAGTTTAACGTGACCGTTAATCTCGAGATCATGAGCCACGGGACCTCCTTTTTACGTGGAATCCGAACCACAGGACATGGCATTTCACTTCGAAAATCTCACATGCACTGACCGGGAATCGAACCCGGACCGCCTTGGTGAGAGGCATACAGCTAGACCGCTGAGCCACCACGCCCTCCCCTTAAAACAACAATTATCATCATCAACATCATCTAATCTCTATGATTGTTGCGGGAGGTGACGGTGGACGCAGGAAGAGAAGGGCCTGTCAACAGCCCGCCGTGTTATCTGGAATTCCTCTCTATTCCAATAAGTTACTGCTAACATAAGGCCGTTGCCTAAGCCACAGTGGTGTTGCGAATGAGTGAGTGAGTCACCTACCAATATATTTAGTTCTGTTACTGCGCACGGACCAAGAACCCACCACATCTCTCCTCATCGCCCGCCATCCACATTCCTCTCAGGTTCACAGAGCTTGGACTCGATGATGTAGCTCACGGGGCTTTAGGCATACCAAGCGACTTATGACGGGGGGCGTGGTGGCTCAGCGGTCTACCTGTATGCCTCTCACCAAGGCGGTCCGGGCTCGATTCCCGGTCAATGCATGTGAGATTTTCGAAGTGAAATGCCATGTCCTGTGGTTCGGATTCCACGTAAAATGAGGTCCCGTGGCTCATAATCACAAGATTCACGGTCACGTAAAACTACAATCTTCCTTCCTTCCTTCCTTCGACTTATGACGTTCTATGTTGTCATTAAATTTCGTTATAATAGCTCTAGGATAAAGAATGTTATTTCTTTTTGATACTTAAAGATGATGCAGTATGTCCCAGGAGCAGCGACTTACTGTATATTCGTCTTGCGGCAGTGTTTGCTAAATGAAGCACTAATCAGTTCCATTATATTCACCGCTATCAGCTAGTGCGAACCTGCTTAAAATTGCATAATAAATTATATTTCTTCGAATGCTGCAAATGTATCACAGTATTGCAGATTTTACAATACAAAATAGTAGTTAGATACTCTGCCCGATATTTGCTTTCAAATGAGATTAACATGAGTCTTTTATTATGGATTTTGTTATAGTTAGCAACAAGGGCGGTGCGTCATTAAGGGCCGAATGGGCCCTGCCCACCCAGGGCCGTTAGGCAGCTTCGCAAATAGTTTGTTTAATTAATGTCTTTTAAAATTACTTTAAATTGCAGATACTCAACTTGAAATACGTGTTTTACTCTTCTAGAATCTCTAGAAAGAATTCATTATAGCCTACATAACTCATCCCTAGCTTAAGATCCTGACAGTCTCGTACGGTGTATCGTCATAGCGAGGGCCGCTCCACAGAAAGTCCCATGTAAAGTATATGGCTTGATGGGCCAGGTGAGGAAACAGTGGACATAGCACTGTCTTGCACGCGAATTCTTCAGTGCTATGAAGGGGATTTTCTCTCTCTTCAAGGGCCAGCAGATTGGGCCCATCACGTTCATTGAAGCGAAATAGAAGATGTCTTCATTTCACTTCCTGTTTCTGTCTCTGTCAAACAGGACTACGGGAGAAGGGTCCACCCCACCCCACGCCCTTAAACAGGTATTCAGCTATTGTTCGCAGCTGACATTCCACAAAAATATATTTAGAGTATACATTTCCAGTTGTCTGGTTTTCCAAATACAGTACAGGCGTGTTAGTGAGTTCTGTGGATGAAGTTAATTTCTACTGTATAGACGTGTTTTTAACTCCAGTGGCACGGTAAGTAGTTATTTAATATGTCGATTGTATGCGACATAGGAAAATGAAAGTTCAATTTTTATTAACAAATGCATTTTTGCTATAGCTCTGAACACAAATTTAGAAATTTAAAATAATAGGACCTCATGAACCAAGCTGATAGATAAATTTGCACAGGAGAGAAAATGTTTACAAATAGGGAGCCATGTGAGTACAGTTTTTAAGAAAGGCCGAGCCAATGATTTTTAAGTACTTTATTGTGAGGAACGAGGGAGTGACAAGCGCTTGTCAAAGCTGTGATATGAAGTGAGCCAGCGACAGAGGTGAAGACGTGGTGTCATATCTCGCCGCTGCATTAAAAAAAACTGGTCAAGCCAAGAAGCGTGAGTGACAGCAGACAATGGCACGTGTCTGCGACGCGTGTAACCAACGCTTGCGCGCTGAGGGAGACAACATGATATAGAGTAGCCAATCAGAGGGCTAGATTATCGCAATTAACGGAGCCACTCATGACTAATTAAACAGCAATTTCTCAAGAAATTTTATACACCAAGAAGATGCAGGAATTTATTTCAAATTTTATCATGTTTTAACATTGAAGATTAGTAGCTTATTACGGCAATAAAGTGGATATGTATCGTCACCCGCCAAGAATGGTTGCCATTTTGTCGAAATGCCGCCAACTTATTAGGAGAGGGGATGGATTGATGAACTGAGAGAAGAGACTTCTATTTTGACTGTGAAGGGGTACGAACGTGCTAAGTCGACCCTTGAAGTTGCGGACTTTTCGTAAAAAAAAAGTATACCGGGAATCGAGGCGCTATTGACGGCCAAAGTATTATACACGGTCGCGCTCGAGTCAAAATAATAATTTGAGGATTTGTAATATTTTTCGCAAGTGATAGTGAAGGAATCAAGTGATATAAAATATTTACGAGTGGTAACTCGAGTTCATTGTGAACTTGTGCGGCGCGAATTAAACATCGACATTTGTGACAGACATTATATTGAAGATACACATTTTATTGGAAGGACAATGTTGAACTGTATTTTTGCACGAACTATTTGCTACGAGGAATTTTCATTAAGAATTTCCGAAATATCTAATGAAGTGATCTACGTTGTTATTGAAAGCCTGCGTAAATATTTGATATTGTAAAAAGTCAACAGACATTATTGGAAGCATTGATACGAGGGGGATTCGGCAAATATTGAACATTAGTTTGAAACATCAACAATATGATAAACGTTTCAAAATTGAGAGGGAGAATTTGTTAAATTATGGAAGTTGTTAGGAAGACGTGCTAAATCACTAATGAAAACATGCCATACGAGGAAACAAGAATGTCTGGAGTAACTTAGACAGACCATTGAACATCTTCAAAGTTTTCGAAATCCAATATCACAAAATTACGCACGATGATGAATTCCTCAATTAAAATGAAATACGCTGAGATGATATCAAGAGAGAAGAAGATGACGGGAATTCAAGATCAAGAGATGCAGACGGCAGTCCAGGTTCGAACGAGGGCAGAGGAAGGAGAGACGTTGTTCGAGTCTAGGCGTACCATCTATTATGGAGCTGAGAGGAGTACCATATATTATGGAGCTGATTGGCGTACCATCAGTTATGGACCTGACAGACGAAGACAGATCTGGGAACCTATGTAGGCAGGAGTATGGAAGGGTATGGTAGAGGAGACCACTTCTATCAGGACCACTTCTAGATAGCTGTATCCGACACAAGGTAGAGAAAATATCATCAGTCATTTTATTTAGGTATTCTGTTGAGTCGTAAATACATCCCAAAGTTAAATTTTTTAATCGAAATAGTTTAGTAACATTTCAAACCATATTTTGGTGATTTTAGATATGTTGAGATTTGATTTGATTTCGATTTTGGATTCTATTTTAACTTTCGAATTTAGGTGAGACCGTATTTGCGATTGTAGGTTTTGAGTAGGCATCGTGGAGATTTTTGAGTTTTAGCGCTATATTTTTACGATAGTCATATTTGATGGAAATAAGCTTTGACGATCTATTGAGATATATATTAGATCCTTTTATTTGGATTTCTACAAACAAGTCGGATGAAAGATGATCATTCATTAATTAATGATGTTATGAGTAATATTAATTTTTGAGGAGGATAACAAATGTGTAGACAAGAATTGTAGTCAAACTTAGTTGCAATTTGAGCAAATTTGATACAAGTGATTAAGACATAAAGTTGTATAAAACGTAAACAAAGAATGTGTAAGAAATACACCCTCTGCCTGAAAAGTTCGGTGAATGGGTCAATATTACGAACGGATTGTTGGGTTACCTGAAACAGCCGTTACTATCCTTCGAAGTAATCACCGTGGATGGTTATGCACTTCTTAGAACGGCTGTACAAGTCCTGGCATAGTCTTCCTGAGGGATAGCCTTCAGTTGGGTCGTCACATTACGTTGTATGCCCTGGACCCCGATACTCCATACTTTGATGCTTGCCTTCGAGGTCGTACCTCCGACTCCAGGTCTCCGTCACCCGTGACGACGATCTTCAGGACCATTCCATTCCATGGAACATTCACCCTTCTCACTGCCACCCGTCAAACAGGTGTGCACGTTAGGTTGCATAAATTCACCCTTCTCACTGCCGCCCGTCTATCAGGTGTGCAAGGGAGGTTACATGAATTCACGCTTCTCTCTTGCTTTAAATTTATAGTTTTGACGACCCCAAACTGAAGGCTATTCCTAAAGAAGACTATGCCAGGAGTTTCCAGGACTTGTTCAGTCGTTCTCAGAAGTGCATAACCCTCCACGGGGATTACTTCGAAGGACAGTAACAGCTGTTGCTGGTAAGCCAACAATCCGTTCTAATATAGTCCATTCACCGAACTTTTCAGACAGAGGGTGTAAATGACATAGCGGTCATATAAATACTGTTTGTAAAAGATTAAAGTTATCGGAAGATATCATTATTGAAAATTTTCATTTTACCAATTTTTATTAATTATAATATTTTGAAACTGAACTGAGAGTAATGGTGATGAAGTAATATGAGTTCGAAGCAATGAAGTTGCTATTTGTAATATGAAAGTCAGCCAAGGTGTTGTGGTGTTTGTTAGAAGGAATTGTGAAGATATTCGTAGCTGAAATAATGCATTGAAACGATAGTAACAGGGGCTACGTTTGCACTGTTCACTCCAAGGTGGAATGTAAAGTTTATGGAAAGATATTGCGAGGCAATTATATTGTTAAAAGGAATAAGAGGCAGTTGAGAAAGTGATGGAATATTACTTTTTGTTTGTTTTGCATTTGGAACAGCTGATAGTTTGAGCCAGCTGATGTTGTGATGGTTGCTCATGAGTGAGTGATATACACACATCAAAAAAAGTTTTGCATCACCTCGGTTCCCAGATCTCCGGCATATAGACGTTGACTGTGTATATTGTATCCAAGATACAGTCCCTTTGACTGTTCATAGATGT
Source organism: Meconema thalassinum (assembly GCA_946902985.2). Classification (NCBI taxonomy): domain Eukaryota; kingdom Metazoa; phylum Arthropoda; class Insecta; order Orthoptera; family Tettigoniidae; genus Meconema; species Meconema thalassinum. The sequence continues at coordinate 319,299,401 of OX336389.2, forward strand.
CACTAAAACTGCTCAAAGATGTAAACAACCATGCATGAGCAGGGCCTATTAGACGGAGGGGGTACGACAGCCGATCAGTTCCAGTCATTCCACCAGGACGAAGGTACGCTGCTCATGTTGTCTGTAGTTCTACCATGCCTAGAAGGTCAATACCGCAGTTCGATCGCGTCCGCATTGTTACTTTGTGTCAAGAAGGGCTCTCAACAAGGGAAGTTTCCAGGCGTCTCAGAGTGAACCAAAGCGATGTTGTTCGGACATGGAGGAGGTACAGAGATACAGGAACTGTCGATGACAGGCCTCGCTCAGGCCGCCCAAGGGCTACTACTGTAGTGGATGACCGCTACTTACGGATTGCCGCTCGGAGGAACCCTGACAGCAATGCCACCATGTTGAATAATGCGTTTCGTTCAGCCACAGGACGTCGTGTTTCAACTCAAACTGTGCGCAATAGGCTGCATGATGCGCAACTTCACTCCCGACGTCCATGGCGAGGTCCAGCTTTGCAACCCCGACACCATGCAGCGCGGTACAGATGGGCCCAACAACATGCTGAATGGACCCCACGGAATTGGCATCACGTTCTCTTCACCGATGAGTGTCGCATATGCCTTCAACCAGACAATCGTCGGAGACGTGTTTGGAGGCACCCTGGTCAGGCTGAACGTCTTAGACACACTGTCCAGCGAGTGCAGCAAGGTGGTGGTTCCCTGATGTTTTGGGGTGGCATTATGTGGGGCCGACGTACGCCACTGGTGGTCATGGAAGGCTCCGAAACGGCTTTACGATACCTGAATGACATCCTCCGACCCATAGTGCAACCATATCGGCAGAATATTGGAGAGGCATTTGTCTTCATGGACGACAATTCTCGACCTCATCGTGCACATCTTGTGAATGCGTTCCTTCAAGATAACGACATCGCTCGACTACAGTGGCCAGCATGTTCGCCAGACATGAACCCTATCGAACATGCCTGGGATATGTTGGAAATGGCTGTTTATGGACGTCTTGACCCACCAACCACTCTGAGAGATTTACGCCGAATTGTCGTTGAGGAGTGGGACAATTTGGACCAACAGTGTCTTGATGAACTTGTGGATAGTATGCCACGGCGAATACAGGCATGCATCAATGCAAGAGGACGTGCTACTGGGTATTAGAGGTAGTGGTGTGTACTGCAATCTGGACCACAAATGCTGAAAGTCTAGCTGTATGATGGTACAACATGCAATGTGTGGGTCTCATGAGCAATAAAACGAGCTGAAATGTTGTTTGTGTTGATCTCTATTCCCTTTGTATTTAACGGTTCCGGAACTCTTGGAACCGAGGTGATGCAAAACTTTTTTTGATGTGTGTAGTTAAACAAGAATTCAGTCATAACAATTCATGGTAATTGAGACAAATGGTAGAAATTAACGTAAAATAGTTGTATTATTACTATATAATATTATTTTGAAATATCCCACGATGAAAATTATTATTAATCTTAGCTTAACCACTCGGATTATGTTTTCAATTATGACACACCGAATACGACACGTTAGTGGTAAATTAAAACAAAGACAATCTATAGATTGATAGTGAAGCGGAAGAAGTGTTGTACATTTGTGAATAATTACCGTAATTTTAGTATGTCATATTTAAGCGTAGGAATAGATTAGAAATAGACTAGGATTAAGGATAAGTGTATAGATTAATTTATAGTATTGTTAACGAAGGCTTTTACGTTTTATTTTAATCCTTGTAATTAGGGAACAGCAGTTGCTGATGCGAGATTTTATTTTAGTTAAACGGCTGAGGATAGCGTATAATTTTAATGTAAGATGACAGGGTTCATTTTTCTTTTGTTGTATTGAGTTATTGAATAAATTCAGACACGTTTTTACGTTTCTCTGATCCTTTTATAATTATTTGCGTTATTTGTGTAACGAATTAGCTAGTTGTAGTTTTGTGCTATAGTAGTCATGGGAGTTTTAACCTCCGTGTACCATCCTTAACCCCAAAGAATCACAAGTTTCTCACTCTCCTTATGTATTTAGCGACCCAATATCCACGTAGTTATCACTATTATAGTGCTATAATAGTACAATAATTATAGCTAGGTGTACCCTATGCCTGTTCTATTTGCTAGTAGCACTTCGGAGTTTTTCTAGCCGGGGACTTCAAGATGATGCGATCCACCTACATCTATACTAATATAATAAAGCTGAAGAGTTTGTTTGTTTGTGTGTTTAAACGCACTAATCTCTGGAACTACCAGTCGGATTCGAAAAATTATTTTTGTATATGATAGCCAGATTCAAGAGGAATAGTTTAGGCTATGTAGCATTAGGTTACACCTCTCAGGTAACCTTAAAGATTGATTTTTGTTATGTACGCGCTCCCAAACAGCTTCAATAATACCTACTCTCGACCAAAATATTATGTGCACTCGAGTTTGAAGGTTGTTTGTGAAGTAACCAATAGACCTACAATAAATCTAATAACATCATCATTTTTGTCGTTCTATTTTACGTTATTTCATGTAGATTTGGAATTTTTAATTTATATTTTAATATTTTTATCGCAGTTGAAACACACAAATTGCCCGTTTTTAAGCGTTTTTCAACCATGCGTCACATTTAAGAATTATCTCACAAACCCGTCATCAGATCGAATCCAAATTTAAACACAATATACATAGGAATGTTGTTTAACTGGTTTATTAATTTCAAAATTTGGTGTGTTCAGGTACGAAAGTTATCATTTTTGTAAGGTAACTTTTTCTCGGCTCGGGGTCGTTGGAAAATGTAGTTCTTGGTTGCGTCGTAATCCTTATACATCAAAAAGTTATGCTGTATGACTGTGAAATACGTAAATTAATTCACTTATTTTATATCGGTTTGTATTTGTACGGGGAATTAAGACATGCTTCACCAGCTCGCCGCTCCGGGAAATGCTGTACAGCGTTGCTGATATGGAGCCCATCAATTCCGAGCGAGGCGTGCCATGACCCGTAATGGAGCCCACCTTGGCAACGCTGTACAGCTTTCACCAGAGCGGCTAACTGGTGAACCATGTCATAATTCCCCGTACAAATACAAACAGATATAAAATAAGTGAATTAATTTACGTATTTCACAATCATACAGCATACCTTTTTGATGTACAAGAATTGCAACGCGACCATGAACTACATTTTCAAACCACCCCGAGCCGAGAAAAAGTTACCTTACAAAAATGATAACAACTTTGTTTCTTGGACACACAAAATTTTAAAATTAATAAACCAGTTATACAACATTCCAATGTACAGTGTGTTAAAATTTGGATTCGATCTGATGACGGGTTTGTGAGATAATAATTCTTAAATGTGACGCATGGTTGAAACACGCTTATAAACGGGCACTTTTTGTGTTCCAACTGCGATAAAAAAATATTAAAATATAAATTAAAAATTCCACCCTACGTGAACTAACGTAAAATATAACGACGAACATGATGATGTTATTGGATTTTATGTAGGTCTATTGGTTACTTCACAAACAACCTTCAAACTCGAGTACACATAATATTTTGGTCGACAGTAAGTCTATTGTTGCCTGGCAATGCGGGCTGCATCACGCCGCCCCTACCAGTGTTCTGGTACAGAATTGCGAGCTGCTTATACATTGCAGTCATGGGGAGTAATCAGTGCAAAAAGATTTCTTAGACCCCTTAAAATGCCTTTGTATAAGGGCGATGGTGTTGGTGCAGTATACTGAGGTTATCAGCTGCAATAAGCGTTGGTGCTTTCCGATCCTTATCCTTGAGCGCCCCAGTTCTTTAGTAGTATTCATTATCATCCATAAAACAAATAAATCCACCGGGCGAAGCCGGGCACTACTGCTAGTCTTCGGATATTGGCAGATTTGTAGCCATGAAATACGGTTACAGTACTATTCCTAAGAACATGCAAAATATCTGCAGATTATATACCAAGGGAATGGAAACTTTACCTTCTGTTTACCCATATCGCAAAAAAGTCGTCAATTTTCCTCACGAGGCTGAGTCCACCTTGATCCAGCCTTCACGTGAGATCTTAAATCTCTGGAAGAACCAGGAATTGAGCCTGGGGTCACTGAGAACAGTGGCAAGCGCACCTCCTCTATATCACGGGACCGGTTTATAAATATACATACAGTATACTCTCGATTATCCGGGCGCGGAATATCCGGTTTGCGGATTAACCGTGCACGTTTTCGCCTAATTAGCCTAATAATAATTGAGAATACAGTATACAGTACAACTATTTCTCTGTTATTAATACTGTAATGTAAATTGAACACGTTTAAATTTAATTTTCGTACATATTTTTGCAGTGTAGTCCCGGTGGGGGCAAGTTGCTCTTAGCACGGTACTTTGTGACAGGTCGACGACTTCTTGGTTTGTCCAGTCTTGTTTTGTAATAGCGAAGTGTAAGTTCAGTAAGGAGGTGGAGGTGGGCTTATTTCAAGGTTGCTGGAAGGCAAGTGCTGTCTGTATTCCATTGAGAGATCCGCTTAAATGGCAACGGCTGTTGTCATACAGTAAGATCCGGTACGTGTAGTGTGAACAATTTATGGTGTAAAACGTAAACAAGTAGTGCTAGCAATAGAAAAAAATTAAATATTATTCACAAATTAGATTGTAATGGAGTCTCTGCAAGCAAATTAGCCAATGGCTACGTCTCGAAGTAAGGAAGCAGATGAACAACCAAAAGCAGACCATTACAGATTTCGTCAGAGCACAATAATATAGATGAGTTATATTTATAGCCTACTTTATATCGTACTGTATTTAAAAGAAATAGAAGGCATTCCTCTTGCAATAAACACATGCTTTTGGATTATCCGTGTTTTCCGATTGTCCATGCCATTCACCCCGGTCATGCTTGCCACGGTGGGTGAGTGGTTATCGTGTTGGACTACCAACCCCATCTTGCAGGTTCGGTCCTAGCCATGGTAAGTGATTTTTGAAAGGCGACAAAAATCTCGGCACGCATGTCTTACATTGTTGGCATTTTAAAGAACCAATTTGAATTCAGTAGGCCGTGTTCATACTGGCAAAATTAATCTCGGAATTTTCCGCCAAAGCAAAGTTCCTCCTTTCTCTACTAGAAAGCGCTATAGTGTCAAGGAGCTTAGATATATAACCTCCTTGATTTTCAGAGCGCTCAAAGGCACGACAAAATTCGACATGCAAGCTGCCCTCTGGGCGTCAAATAACAAACCTTGCACCTGGCACCCGAGGCAATACGATATTATTATTATTATTATTATTATTACCCCAGTCAATAGCCCTGATAATCGAGAGTATACTGTAGTCTATTGGTATTACGAATTTCTCTTAACAATTAAGATTGTATTCCAAACCTTGGTGTTGGAAGTGTGGTGGTGGAAGTGTGGTGGTAGATATTATGCCGTTTTCTTGCCCAATACGAACGTTCTTCCCGACTCTCCGTGGACAAGAGAGAAGCCAGTTTAGCAGATGCTTCCCACCTCCTGAATTCATTATTGATTAACCTTGGCAGAATACCTTTCTCATTAGACTTCAGTTTAGGCCATGATGTCAAAGCAACATTAATAATGTCGTGGTCCTCTTTTCTCACATGCCTAATTATGTGTGCTCCCCATATTGGGCAAATCCTAATGGACTTGTAGAGGTCAGGTTGAGTTGAAGACCAAGGCCATGCATGTTCTGGTATCGGCCGGCGCCTTGATGGTTATCTACAGCCAAGTCAATCAGTGTCAAAGCGTGCCGTATAGTTACCTATAGCGACAGCGGCAGCAACCTCCTGAAGAGGAAATGTTAAACCTTCCACCTCATACTTTTTCTACACGAAGTAAGTTAATTGGCAATAGAAGCCCACGTGAAACTTTTTACTGCTGAGACACACTGGAAATTGCCTTAAAAATCAGCGATCATAATTATTTTCTAGAAGCTAACCCATCACGTTTAAAAAAATGATTTTTATTGCTTGCTGTGATATCATTCAGTTTCTTGCAGAGAAGCGGGTAGCATTAATGACATGGCCTATCACATTTGCAATAGTCCAGAGCAGCAGTGTCAAACACGTGACTCGTGGGCCGCATGTGGTCCCTAGAGTTTTGGGTTATGTGTATACCAGGCCTTCTCAACCTGGTGCTCTTTACATGAAACTTACTGCTCTCGTCATACGAGCCCAAAAGTGCTCGCGAGCATAAGCTCTCCTGAGATCCATTCTTCAATTCAAATTCTGTCGCACGAACGAGATAATAGTATTTTCATTACATGTTTTGACAGTCAGAAATGTTATCATTTTGAGAAATAATATTTTTGATGTGTAACATCTTTCCGCTCGGTTGCTGGATAGTTTTGTGGGAGTGATTTTGAAAATTGGGGACGGAAGTGGATCGAAACGATCGACCTGGCAGTGGTTGATCAAACGGAAGTATGCACTGCCCACTCGATCGATCAAACGGAAGTGTACTAGCTGGCAGTGATGGACAACGGAAGTATGCACTGCCCGCTCGATCGATCGAATAGCTGGCAGTGGTGGATCGAACGAAAGTATAAGACGCACTGCCAACTCGATCGATCGATCCAGCTGGCACTGGTAAGAGAAACAATCAGCGCGCGGTGTCGAAAATTGATACCATGACGCACTCTCGGCCATGTGGAATGTATATGACATACTGAACGGAAAACGCTCATGCGAACTCTGGTGTCAAGTCATTTAAACAAATGACATGGTACATGTTCGAAGTTTTCGTATCAGTATTTAAATGGTAAAATTCCTTAATATCAAACATTGTAAGTAGTCGGCATTGCATTGGCATAAGGCATTTTAAACTCAGTGTCACTCAGGAACATTATCGAAACAAGCAAAATATAAATGAAACTTAATTCCGTAATGCAGTATTATTGGAACGTGGAAATAAGTCACCATCTTGTGCACAATATTTGCGTATTCGAAATAGCCGTGGGGTTATTCCGTATGACTGTGAATCTAGAGATCTTGGGTTCGAATCCTGGGTGGGGTAGGTATTTTTGCTACCAGATTATCATTTTAAACGATATTTATCATATCAATATGACTCATTTTAACAGAATCCATATGAAATTACGTGTTGGTCTGTGAATCAAGAGGACCTGTTCATAAGGAATATATGGTTATGAGCGGTGTCGCGTCTATTATTCTAGTTGATCCATATCGTAATCTTTATTTAGGCTAGCTGGTGGAAGCTACAAATCATCTAATAAAATGAGTTCCGTATTATAAACTACAATATCTGTAAAACACTCCCTTTTACAATAGATTAATATTTGTGCCAATAATACTATAAAATACCGGTGTATCAACAATTTCACGTGAGGTTTCTTCTATGCCAGATGTTACACATCATATGCGACTACTGTAAGGCTCGTAATTTTTTTATTATTCTATTTAATTAGGCATCCCTTTATTTTATGAGTAACCCGAAAGATGCTGATTCGACTCGACTGTCCATACGTTAATGTATCTTATCTGCATAAGTCATGCTAACAGTTGCTGCATGCCTGGTGAGTGGTGAATCCCTAGCTCTTTCAGCACTTCTGGGGGAGAGAAGGATATGAAAAGGAAAGAGAGGCGCATGTTTGTTGCATTATTATTATCATTAGGCTGTATTCGATTTAATGGTGTTCGAGCACTTGGTATATCATGACGTCTTGAGGGTCTCAATAAGGTGGAGAACGCCTGGTGTAGACGATGCACTAATAATATACACTCAAAACGATTTCATGTAGAATTAAATGTTGCTTGGAATACTATTTTTTTTCAGCCTAAAACACGAAAGTATCTTAAAATACTCGCGTATAGTTGATTCAATTCCTTTTAAAGTTTTACAATATATTTCTAACTTAATAGCTTGTTAATTTCGGGAGGTATACATACCTTTATTTAAAGGTTGATGCACTGAATGAAAGCGTTTCGGAGTGCTGTCAAAATGTCTGTCTCAGTCACACAGCCTGTTTTACTTGCACTTATTTTTCTGGTACAAGATATACATCATCCCCCTCGCAAATTCCGGGAATTATAATATATAATTGTAAATTATATCTATAGGCTATATATATGATTGTAGAAACAAATACTATAGGGGATATCTCACAAGTAATGTTGTTTCTTAAAGAAAATTTTATTTGGAAAGTTTTCTGACAAGAAATTAAACCAGTCTTCAAAGTACAGACCATCCGATTCTATGGTCTCGAGCCATCTTTCAGTGAGGTTTCTTATCCCGCGACGGTACCAGTCTCCGGGTTTTGATGCGAAGAATTCGGCGAGACCTACTTCCACAGCTTGAATGTTTTCGAAATTTCTTCCACGCGAAAAATTGGCCATGGATCGAAAAAGATGGTAATCTGAAGGCGCAAGATCAGGGTTGTATGCTGGATGTGGTAGCAGTTCGACTACTGCAAATTCCTGAAGTTTTGCCATGGTTGTTCGTGCAGTATGAGGACTCGCATTATCCTTTTGCAAGAGAACTCTATTTTGGTTAACCAATGCTGGGTATTTCCATGAACTCGTTCCAGTTGTTGAGAATAAAGATCCTCATTGACTGCACGCCTCTTTGAAACAAACTCCTAGTGAATCACCCCTTCAAAATCCCACCAGACACACATCACTTTGGGGCCGAATCGATCCTTTTTAACGATGAGTTTGGCAGGTTGTCGGGGACTGAGCCACTGTTTCGAGGCGTCAGCGTTGCGGTAATCGACCCATTTTTCATCACATGTGACAATGCTCCTGATAAATCTATCATCCATGGGGTTACCGATAAGCTGACGACAGATAATCACTCTACGTTGAGCCTGTTCAGGGGTCAATTCATGAGGTACAGATCTACAGCTTCTGTTTTATTTTAAGTTTCTTAATCTGGCGATGTATGGTGTCTTGTGATGCACCAAGTTCTTCTGACAACTACGAGTACTTCTTAGCGGATTTTCTTCCAAAACTCTGCGTGTATTCTCAATATCTCATAGTTTAGGTCTTCCAGAACGCGGGAAATCTGTAATGTTTTGTTCTCCAGTGCTGAAACGTTGGAACCATCGTTGTGCCACACGCTCACTAACTACAACTTCTGCTTCCACTTCACATTTTCTTCGAGCCACGGCAGCATCTTTGTAATCTTGTTTACAGCAGTGCTTTAGAAGGACCCTAACTTCCAAATTTGTAAGTTTTATTTGTAATTGTGTATCAATTACTGTCGACTGATACATTATCGAAATACACGCAATTCTAGTCATGGCCTCCTGTAAATAGCATTGGCGAACCAAAGAAAATCAAAACACCAAACTTAAAAAACGACATTACTTATGAGACATCCTAGTAGTTATTACTTTTATTTTGGCATTTTATTTCAATTTATCACAAGTTAGCCCTTTGTAATGATTGGGTTTGACACTCCTGGTCCAGAATGAGAATTACAGTCTGGTCCGAAGCACATCGCTAACTTTTGACATCTACCCCGGAGCTTTGCATACACCACGAGTTGAAAATGAAAATCCACAGCCTGCTTCCAGTCTCCGACCGGGTCAGGTATGGAATGAATGAAGCCCCCATCTAGCGGCGAGGATATGAACTGTGCCGGCTGCCGAAGCCTGTCGCACTCCTCTGGGGCAATGATTAAATGAATGACAAATGAAATGATAGTGGAGAGTGTTGCTGGAATGAAATTTTTGACAGGGAAAACCGGAGTACCCGGAGAAAAACCTGTCTGCCTCCCTTTTGTCCAGCACAGATCTCACATGGAGTGACCGGGATTTGAACCACGGACCCAGCGGTGAGAGGCCGGCGTGCTGCCGCCTAAGCCACGGAGGCTCCGCACACCACGAGTTGATGTTGTTAATTCTTTGGACTAGGTGGCATCTTGGTTGTCAGTCCCTTTTCCTTGGGTATATGTTGAATTAGTCTGATAACCTGTTTTTTTTTCTGTGGTGACTGTAGGAGTGTGTACAATTATTTTTGGGTCTATGATTGGTGTATGTGGCGCGTGACATGAAACCAAATACCATCCTGGCATTTTTCTGGAGGGAGTGTGGAAAAATCTGAGGAAAAAACACACTTTAGCGCCGGGATATCAACCGGACTTCCATCTTCTTTGTACATACAGTATATTGTGCGCGACATAGCGAGCACAGCTACGGCTGGTGAGTGGTGAACACGTACACACAAGTTATTCACGCGACACATTCTGATGATTCATCCTGTAGCAGGAACCGTGTTACCCATTACTTCAAACTCGTTTATATCGGGTAATACTGTAACGTGTTTTTCGAGGGGTTTTTATGCCACTGGCATAAGTCAGTAGGAAGCCATTCTATATTTATTTACGCGGCAAATTGTTCAGCCAAAAGAATTTTTCATGTTAATTTATTATTATTATTAATTTATTATAATTATTATTTAGATATTTTCGGAGCATTTTATAAAAATTATTAGCATTCAGATAGGTTTTCTATGTCTTAGAAAACGCTATCATGCAAATTATTACGAACGACGATATCATAGAAAATTATCTGATTACGGAATTTTACGGAGTTTTTGTCAGTTAGGGTATTTGAGAGAGATGACTCACTGGGAATTCAAATACAAGCTGATTCCTGTCGAGAAGCATGAGGCAATCCTGGGTCGCAGCGTCCAGGAAAGGCGAATAGTTGGAACGGAAATCGACTTCATCATCGCCGCGCCGTGTGTAATGACCCGGAGGAGGGGAAGATCAAAGGAAAAGGAAGATTGTAGTTTTACGTGACCGTGAATCTTGTGATTATGAGCCACGGGGAGGGGAAGATCGCGTGGTGGGTCAGCCAATCAGTGAGGACCACGCAAGCTACAAGTCGGATGAAGAGTGGGGAAACGGCGGGTGCATATATCGTTCGACGCGCCGTGGAACGAGAACAATCTGTGAAATACTTGACGAGTATGGGTGCGCGTGCGAGTGGTTCCGATGTTCGGTGGAGTTAGCGACTATCTGTGTAGAACTTAACGAGTACGGATGCACGCGGGAGTCGCTCCGATGTTCCGTGGATCGGAGGACTAACTTTTGTAAAACTTAACCAGTGTGGTTGCACGAGTGTTTGGGTTCGATGTACGGACCATAGAATTATCTAATCTACGAGAATCTCATCAAACATCGACGAAGATGACGACATCCCGGAGACTGGGGGAAGCTCACAGCATCATCCAGTACGAGGGAAAGGCTTCGGGCATTTCCAGTGGTAAGCGCTAATGACGCAGAAATACGCAATCTCTCATTTCTCTTGGTTTTATATTTCATATTTCAGTAACTTCATAGCTTGGGAATAAGAGTAAAATCAATAATTTATCAGACTCCGTTTTCACGTAATTTTCTATCGGTAATATTAAAATCGCAACGCTCCAATTTAAATTTTAAACTTATTATTATTATTAATTTTGCTATACTTGTTTTATATAATAAATTCATTTCTTTTACAATGCAATCTTTGCTTTCAGTAGGTAGCATTAGATATAGACCAATTCCTTCTCCTGATACAATTGTTTGTTGGGTTAATGATCAAATCATACCACGATCTGAGTGAATAGAGTCTTGAATGTGTTCTGCCAGAGCTAGACGTTGTTAAATACAAATTTAGATTTCAACATTGCGTTGAGGTCTTGGCGCCCATTAAAACAACATAGCTTAGGCAAAGGTAAACAGTTACTTTTCTCACCCAACAGTTAGGGGCTAGCAAGACGTTTCATTTGTCGCCGACAACTTGGGGCTGAAAACCTAATAACATTTGTGGAAGGAGAAGGGTATATATTTCTGTGCCTGTATTTTGGGGGTTATTTGTCTGTATCAGTGTATATCATTATGGGGGATGAGAAAGAAAGACAGATGAGGTTACTTAGTGGTCATCAACGGGAGAGTGATGATACGGGCAGTATGTCGAGTGATGGTAGTACCGGGGTAGCGGAGGTAAATCCCGATACTGAAACAGGGAGTGTAGGCGGCCAACCAGAATTAAAAACTTTACTTCTCAAGTTTATGTATCAGAACAAAGTTAGTAGTGATGCCCTAAATGCAAAGTTAGAACAGAATAATGCAAGATTAGAACAAAACAGTAGGGAAAATAGAGAGAGTAATGAAACTTTAAACGCCAGATTAGAACAAAACAGTAAGGAAAATAGAGAGAGTACTGAAACTTTAAATGCTAAATTAGAACAAAACAGTAGGGAAATGAGTGACAAATTCGAACTGATTAGAGGTGAGATCAGGGGGGTGATGGAAGAAAAGGCTAAAGAGATTATTGCAGATGTAGACAGAAAATTAGGAAAAGTACAGGAGGAGTTGGAAATTAGAATCAGTACACAGGCTGAAAATTTAAAAGAACTAGTGCAACTGGAAACACAGCAGGTCAAAAAGCAATTGGGAGGAGAAATTGACAAAATTCAGGTAGCTACTAAAGAGGTTAAGGAACAGCTGGGGGGTAGAATTGAGAAAGTCCACTCACAAATAGTTGCAGAAGTAAATGATTTAAGAGAGAGTAATAAAGAGAGCATTAGCAAGATTGAGGAGAAACAAGCAAAGCTATATGATAAAGTAGAAGAATCAGAAGGAAACATTAAATTAACAGTAAACAGTATTGAGAGGAAGGCTGAGGAGAAAATCGCAGAATTAGAGTTAAAATTAAAAGCTAGGATCAGGCAAGAAAATAGTCAGAATAGGCCAGTTTTTGTGAATAGCACACACAGGGAGGTAGAACTGGGTAAGTTCAGCAATCGACAGGGGTGCCCAATGGAGTTCATGAACACTATAGAAAATAAATTCGGGGAGAGGTTGGAAAATGGTAGTATTGAGTGGTGCCAGGTAGTTGAAATTTTAGAACAAGTGTTTGTGGGGGAAACAAGGAATTGGTTTGCTGTCTACAGAGACAAGTTTACTGATATTAATGATTTTAAAATGAAATTCTGTGAAAAGTTCTGGAATGAGGTCATTCAGTCGCAGCATCGTGAGGGAGTAGTGTGTGGTAAATATAACCCTAAAGGAAGCTCCACCATGACCGAATACTTTTTAGGGCAGGTATTAGTGTGTAAATATCTGGATGGCTTGAAGGAGGGAAGTGATGTGGTGAGGTTGCTACTTGGCACTTTCCCTATAGGATCAAGGAGGCTGCTTGTATCCAGAATGTAAAGACTATATCACAAGTAGAAAATTTGTTAAGCACATTTGATGCACTAGGGAGAGGGGGTTATGAGGACAATTTCAATCGGAACCAGGGTAATAATAATAATAGACCTAATGAAGCCAGGCATCAAGAAGTTCAAGGGAACGGTGGCGAAGGGGCCAACGCTCAAAATAGAAATAATAATAATCTGCTAAATCAGAACAGAGGAAATGGCTATGGTAATCAGTATCAAGGGAGGAACAATGATTTCAGGGGAAATCAAGGGAGGAACAATGATTACAGGGGAAATCAAGGGAGAAACAATGATTTCAGGGGAAACCAAGGGAGAAATTATAATGACAATAATTACAACCAGAATAGGGGTCAAGGAAGAGGACCGCCTAGTGGTAGTAATATACAGCCAAACAATGACAACACAACTCAGAACAACCAGACCAGTGCAGTAGTAACTAGTACTACGGCCAGCTGTAGCGGTTCTTTAAACGCGAACCAGGCTGCGAAGTAAGGTCAGAATCTCAGTCTGTAGCATGCCCTGTCCATACAATTATACAGGAACCCTATGACCTAAATGTAAGAAATGAATTATTACATGAACTAAATGATGAAGGTATTATTCAGGAAGTGGTTAGTAAGAGCCCCATAGTTAAATTTAACGTGTCCGAGGCGTACACAGATGTTTTAATTGATAGTGGTTGTATGAAGAGTTGCATAAGTAGTGCATTTTATGATAAAATGAAAGGAACTGGAGTAAATTTTGAGGAGATGCCAATTAAAAGCACTTTTGTTATCACAGCTGTTGGGAAGAGGTCTAAAGTAATTTCTAAGCAAGTTTTAGTAGACATTAAAATTAATAATCATGTAGAGAAGCAGATTTGCCTTGTAATTCCAAATTTAGTATTCAGTGTTATCTTGGGTTCAGAGTGGCTAAGTAGAGTGTCTGGTAACTTATGTTATGATGTAGGGAGTTTGAAATTTAAATGGGGAGACTCTGAAGTAGAAGTAGCGTTCAATGACCATATTCAGAGGAGTAGTATTGCAGGTGTGATTTGTACTTTAAATGAGATATCGCCAGCCGTAGAGCGGGGTTCTCCATGTTTTGTGGGCAGTGTGATTACGAACGGAAGTCTAGAGGACTCGTTACGTGATGCTGCATTTCAGGGTAATATAGAGGTGGAACAATGTGTTCGGCTCTATGATGTGTTATTGTGTAATAGGAGAGTTTTTGAGGATCGCATTGGTATGGCCAATTGCTATACACATTCATTGAACGTTATTGATAGGTCAGTATTCACAGGACATAGCTATCCTGTACCTTTCGCTTATCAGAGTGCAGTTGAGGCACAAATTAACCAGATGCTTGAAGATGGGATTATTGAGCACTCTAAAAGTCCATATGTTAATTCTTTGATCACGGTACCCAAGACCGACGGCACAGTTCGTATTTGTTTAGACGCTCGTTTAGTTAACAGTAGAATCAGTTCAGATCAGCTGAAGTCCATGTCCATTGAAGAGTTGATGCAAACATTTGAGGGGAAGAAGTATTTCACTTGTGTAGATTTGAGTTCCAGTTTTTGGCAAGTGCCACTTATGTACGAAGATAGACCATTTACAGCTTTTAGTCATAAATATAACCTTTATCAATTTTGTAGAACACCTTATGGGTTAAAGAGTAGTTCAGCAGCTTTAATTAGGGCTTTAAACATCGCATTAGGGGATGACACAGGAGAGTTTGTAACCATTTACATAGATGATATGGTAATTAGTTCACGCAGTTTTGAGGAGCATCTATGTCATTTAAATATAGTTTTTCAGAAGTTAGATCAGGCAGGGTTCACTTTGAAGCTGTCTAAGTCGTCATTCTGTCAGTCAGAAGTGACATTTTTAGGTCATAGAGTGTCGAGTAGAGGTGTAACACCAGAAGAAAGTAGGGTTAATAAGATACTTAACGCAGAGGTGCCACAGAATGTTAAACAGTTAAAAACTTACCTGGGAATTTGCAACTTTTTCAGGAGGTTCGTTCTTAAATACTCAGGGTTGGTAGAACCATTCAGGGAATTGCTTAAAAGTGGGACTCGGTGGAGATGGGAGTCCAAGCATGATCAGGCTTTTAGAGCGCTGAAGGAAGGTTTTGAGAAAGCTGTAGTGCTGAAATATCCGCTAAAAGATAAGGAATATGTGGTTATGACAGATGCTTCACATATAGGCATTGCTGGAGTATTATGTCAGAAAGATGATGAGGGTAATCTGTGCATTGTATCTTTAGCCTCGCGAGGACTGACAGCAGCAGAGAAAAGATACACGATTACTGAGTTAGAGCTCTTAGGTATTGTTTTCAGTTTAAGGAAATTTAGAATGTATTTAGTAGGGGGGAAATTTGAGATCCACACAGATCACCATGCGTTACTGTATATGAGAACTTGTAAACTCAGTTCTAACAGAGTTAGTAGGTGGATTCTTGCTCTGCAGGAATACGAATTCACAGTAAAATATATTAAAGGTAAAGATAACATTCTTGCAGACATGCTATCGAGGGACACTAATTTATGTGGGGATTATCCTGTGGTTAAAGCAGAGGACGGTATTTTAATATGTGCATGTGTGGACAGTAGCAACAGGGCATCGTTACAGACACTGAGAAATAGGTAGGTAGAGCAACGTGATGACGTTCATTTAAAGGGAGCCACTTGCAAGGTTAGAAGCAGGTGACGCAGGAACATTTATAGTTTCCAAACGTATCGGGAAAACAGCATATGTGCTGGAGAATAGTGAGGGAAACAGATTATACGGGACGTATAATATACATAGTCTACGAAAATATGTGTCATAAAGTGAGTGTGTTTAGCTGGCGAGCCAGCCTATCAAATGAGTAAGTGTGGTATTTGGTGCGTGGGAGGAGATGGTCTTCCAGGCAGGCGTATCAGAAGTCACACAGGGGGGTAGTATGTAAGTAAATGAGAGTTTTTAAGGTACAGGGAAATATGACGGGATTGTCGGATGCTCTTGAGCACTAAAATGTCTCGATATACCAAGGCCAGAATTTGGTAGCGCTGGTGAATTCCCATTTGCCTCCAAGAGATGGGTGAGCGCTTGAACAGGGTATTTTTGCTTAAGGCGTCCACGAGGCAAAAGATGGGCCATCAGAATGCGAGACAGTCCATCATGAAACTCATACATATCAGCACACGTGATTTCTGTTTACGGCCTCGCCATGTAAGATTTGTAAGTGTGTAATTTAAGGTAATTTGTACAAAGGTATTATTTGTGTGAGGAGAAATGGTCTGTGTTGAGAACTAGTATTAAGTAGAATATGGTCTACGGGAACTTAACAAGACAGGGCGATTACGGCACAGAAATATTTGGTGTTATATGTAATGCGCATTTACTGTTTTTTTTTTTCAGAAGTCAATATTAATTTAATCTGCTTTAAAGAGAGATTAAGTATTATGGTCACGAGGCGCTGCCACAATAGTGTGATCGTGTGCTCAGTGATAAATGGGATTAATTTCACAATAAGGAAGGAACCTCCAGTGAAATTAGGAAGTTCTAGGGAGATATAAATATATCAGAACACCTTCAATGCGTGTGATATGACATCGTAAATACATAGTGCTCACACAGTAATTATGTCTATTTCTCCAACATAGAGAAATTTGAGAGGCGGAAATATCCGTGGAACATTATTCTATATGTAAAACATTGGACTGGTTGCAAAGTGCAATCCATAGTGACAACAAACTTTGACGCAAAGTGCTTGAAGAAAAATTATGAGTGTATATATCTGTAATTTAGGGTGATCTCATTTATGTAATATGTATTTTGGATGGGGTTTACTAACGTGTCTGGGATAATCGGATAATGGACCGTCGTCACGGTAAATCATCCGATGATCCGAGGCGAATATGTAACGTGTTTTTCGAGGGTTTTTTATGCCACTGGCATAAGTCAGTAGGAAGCCATTCTATATTTATTTACGCGGCAAATTGTTCAGCCAAAAGAATTTTTCATGTTAATTTATTATTATTATTAATTTATTATAATTATTATTTAGATATTTTCGGAGCATTTTATAAAAATTATTAGCATTCAGATAGGTTTTCTATGTCTTAGAAAACGCTATCATGCAAATTATTACGAACGACGATATCATAGAAAATTATCTGATTACGGAATTTTACGGAGTTTTTGTCAGTTAGGGTATTTGAGAGAGATGACTCACTGGGAATTCAAATACAAGCTGATTCCTGTCGAGAAGCATGAGGCAATCCTGGGTCGCAGCGTCCAGGAAAGGCGAATAGTTGGAACGGAAATCGACTTCATCATCGCCGCGCCGTGTGTAATGACCCGGAGGAGGGGAAGATCGCGTGGTGGGTCAGCCAATCAGTGAGGACCACGCAAGCTACAAGTCGGATGAAGAGTGGGGAAACGGCGGGTGCATATATCGTTCGACGCGCCGTGGAACGAGAACAATCTGTGAAATACTTGACGAGTATGGGTGCGCGTGCGAGTGGTTCCGATGTTCGGTGGAGTTAGCGACTATCTGTGTAGAACTTAACGAGTACGGATGCACGCGGGAGTCGCTCCGATGTTCCGTGGATCGGAGGACTAACTTTTGTAAAACTTAACCAGTGTGGTTGCACGAGTGTTTGGGTTCGATGTACGGACCATAGAATTATCTAATCTACGAGAATCTCATCAAACATCGACGAAGATGACGACATCCCGGAGACTGGGGGAAGCTCACAGCATCATCCAGTACGAGGGAAAGGCTTCGGGCATTTCCAGTGGTAAGCGCTAATGACGCAGAAATACGCAATCTCTCATTTCTCTTGGTTTTATATTTCATATTTCAGTAACTTCATAGCTTGGGAATAAGAGTAAAATCAATAATTTATCAGACTCCGTTTTCACGTAATTTTCTATCGGTAATATTAAAATCGCAACGCTCCAATTTAAATTTTAAACTTATTATTATTATTAATTTTGCTATACTTGTTTTATATAATAAATTCATTTCTTTTACAATGCAATCTTTGCTTTCAGTAGGTAGCATTAGATATAGACCAATTCCTTCTCCTGATACAATTGTTTGTTGGGTTAATGATCAAATCATACCACGATCTGAGTGAATAGAGTCTTGAATGTGTTCTGCCAGAGCTAGACGTTGTTAAATACAAATTTAGATTTCAACATTGCGTTGAGGCCTTGGCGCCCATTAAAACAACATAGCTTAGGCAAAGGTAAACAGTTACATTTCTCACCCAACAGTTAGGGGCTAGCAAATCGTTTCAATACTAGGAATCTTCACCGAAAACTTCCATGTAACAATCAAAACATACATTAGGTCGAAACTTTGAGGTCTGTTCTTAATTATCGTTTTTCTTAGGTTGGTCTTCTTCAAATCCGTAAGCATGGTTTATAAATATTATTTTATTTTCCTACGAAAGTTAGCCTAAGCAAAGATAAACCGGAAACAAATATGCGTGAGTGAGGGTTGTTTCACTGTTCCGTTGGTTCATTGTGCCATTAAACCTTAGTAAGAGTAGTGACGAGCGCAATTGAAAATCTTGTGTATACTAAACATCGATGTTTGCAACCATGTAGACTACTGTTCTTTAAAGAGGGTCGTGAGGATGATGTTCTTGAGATGATTCGTAATTGTGCATGGACATTTGTCGGCCTCGATAGTTGAGATTGATCTTCAGTAAGTGAGGTTACACGCTAGACCTTGTCTACCGGGAGTGCTGCCAAGGGTATTCTAGTCCTCAACATCTGTTCGGGTACAGGTTATGAGACAATTTCAGCACACACTCAAGTACACGGGACTGATGACCAAATATGACCCAAGCCCCTAATACGAATTAACTACTACAACAACAAAATATACGCGTGCGTGGACAAACGTTGATCTGATAAGCTTGCATTTCATAAGATGAAAATAGGCTAAATATACATAAATAACAACTGTGTATTTCGTCAGTCTAAAAGTGATACCTCGTAAGTCAAGTTTTGACCAGATTGAGAATTGTTTATTAAAATCTGTGTCCAAAAAAGCTTTACCTTCCTAGAGTAACCTCGTAGGTCAAAACATAAATATCTGAGGGGAATTTATTTTTGTAATGACACTATACATGATTTTAAATTAGCTTCCATTTAATAATGGTATCAAGGGCTTTCATTTTATACGTAGCATGCATGTGATTAGTGTGGAAACAGACATTCCGATAACAACTGTGCGTCACCCCCAATCTGAAGCACCTTATTGATGGCATCATTTCGTAAACGCTCAAGGTTATGAATGGTATACCCGTCATTTTCGTTTTCAGCACCATTTTTTCTCGTTTTTTGTTTCACAATCCCTCCATGAAATGTCAGAATAGTTCCACATTTCAAGACCCTGTGTATCCACTCTATTCCCGCCCCTGATAAGTACAGTTACACACTCAACTTCAGTCACCACAGAGACACAGGTTATCAGTTACCATCATAATGTATTGCATATAGACCTACCATTATTTTGTGTTCAGGTTGAAACGCTCATCAGATGGGAAGATTCCTAACAAATGAAGAGGTATTAAGACGAGTGGGAGAGGAGAGATGATTCAGGCGACTGCTAACGAAGAGAAGAGATAGGTTGGTAGGACACATAGTCTACTATGACACCCAAGAATAGCAAACCTAGTTATGGAACGAAGGTTCGAGGACATGAACTAGAGGGGTAGACCAGGGTTAGAATATGTTAAACAGATTGCCTCGGATGTAAGGTGTGGTAACGATGTAGAGATGAAACTATTAGCTCAGGACAGGGAGACATGGACAGCTGCATCAAACCAGTCAAAATACTGAAGACTCAAACACACATATTCACTAGGCAGTCGGGTTTCACGCAGAAACTTTAGTTATAGTTAGTTATTGTTGTTTTAAAGGGCGGAACTGTTGTTGATTGAGTCTTCAGTCTTTTGACTGGTTTGAGGCAGCTCTCCATGCCTCCCTGTCCTGAGCTAATCGTTTCATCTCTACATAGCTACCACACCCTACATCCGAGGCAATCGGTTTAACATATTCTAACCTTGGTCTACCCCTACAGTTCTTGTCCTCGACCCTTCCTTCCATAACTAAGCTTGCTATTCCTGAGTGTCTTAGTATGTGTCCTACCAACCTATCTCTTCTCTTCATTAACAGTCGCCAGAAACATCTCTCCTCTCCCACTCGTCTTAATACCTCTTCGTTTGTAACCCTATCTACCCATCTGATCTTCATCATTCTCCTGTAACACCACATTTCAAACGCTTCAATTCTCCTGTTTTCTGCTGCACCAATAGTCCAAGTTTCACTTCCATAGAGTGCCACGCACCAGACAAAGGCTTCCAAAAATGACTTCCTAATACCTAAATCTATATTCGATGTCAACAGATTCCATTTTTGTATAAATGCTTTCCTTGCCTGAGCCAACCTACTTTTTATATCCTCTTTGCTTCGTCCATCACTGGGGCGCAACTACGAGATCTCTATCCCCATGGACACCACAGAACACATCAATCGGAGCTGATGACTTGAATCAAGAACGCGTGACGTACGGCGAATGGAGGTTACTCAAGAAGATGAGTCACGGGGAAAGTCGGAAGCTGTAACGCTCGTGCAGCATTGGGTCTAGGTCAACTGCGATGAACAATAGTGCAGCCCTTGGGACTAAATCAGCATAGTCACGCATTTGAGGATAAGCGATTAATAACTCTCTTGCATTCCTTCCTACTTCTCACTTAGCTTTATGGTTGACCCACCTTCTGGTGTAACGGCTAAAATTCTTGGCTTTCGCCCAAGAGGTCCGGGTTCAATTCTGCCAAGAAATTTGATTCTAGTCTGAGGGCTGTAACTGGGTACACTCAGCCTCGTGAGGCAAAACTGAGAAGAGGTAGGTTCGATTCCCACCTCAGCCATCCTGGAGGTGGTTTTTCGTGGTTTCCCACTTCTACTCCGAGTAAATGCCCGGATGGTTCCTAACATAAGCCCTCGGTCGTCTCCTTCCTAATGCTCTCCAAAATTACAAATACACACACTTATTCAGCCATCACAATAACACATGTTATCATACAAAAATTACACACACACACACCCAAAAAACAGGGGCTCAATGACCACTATGTCTAGGCCCCTAAAATGAAATGACAACAGTTTATGGTTGAGATCTTTGTTGATCCTCCTGTCGTTCGAGACAGCGCCCCCACATTGTGAGTGTTATTGTGGTGTCTGTGCCAGTGTGTTCGTTGGCAAAGTCAATACTATATACACACATCAAAAAAAGTTTTGCATCACCTCGGTTCCAAGAGTTCCGGAACCGTTAAATACAAAGGGAATAGAGATCAACACAAACAACATTTCAGCTCGTTTTATTGCTCATGAGACCCACACATTGCATGTTGTACCATCATACAGCTAGACTTTCAGCATTTGTGGTCCAGATTGCAGTACACACCACTACCTCTAATACCCAGTAGCACGTCCTCTTGCATTGATGCATGCCTGTATTCGCCGTGGCATACTATCCACAAGTTCATCAAGACACTGTTGGTCCAAATTGTCCCACTCCTCAACGACAATTCGGCGTAAATCTCTCAGAGTGGTTGGTGGGTCAAGACGTCCATAAACAGCCCTTTTCAACATATCCCAGGCATGTTCGATAGGGTTCATGTCTGGCGAACATGCTGGCCACTGTAGTCGAGCGATGTCGTTATCTTGAAGGAACGCATTCACAAGATGTGCACGATGAGGTCGAGAATTGTCGTCCATGAAGACAAATGCCTCTCCAATATTCTGCCGATATGGTTGCACTATGGGTCGGAGGATGTCATTCAGGTATCGTAAAGCCGTTTCGGAGCCTTCCATGACCACCAGTGGCGTACGTCGGCCCCACATAATGCCACCCCAAAACATCAGGGAACCACCACCTTGCTGCACTCGCTGGACGGTGTGTCTAAGACGTTCAGCCTGACCAGGGTGCCTCCAAACACGTCTCCGACGATTGTCTGGTTGAAGGCATATGCGACACTCATCGGTGAAGAGAACGTGATGCCAATTCCGTGGGGTCCATTCAGCATGTTGTTGGGCCCATCTGTACCGCGCTGCATGGTGTCGGGGTTGCAAAGCTGGACCTCGCCATGGACGTCGGGAGTGAAGTTGCGCATCATGCAGCCTATTGCGCACAGTTTGAGTTGAAACACGACGTCCTGTGGCTGAACGAAACGCATTATTCAACATGGTGGCATTGCTGTCAGGGTTCCTCCGAGCGGCAATCCGTAAGTAGCGGTCATCCACTACAGTAGTAGCCCTTGGGCGGCCTGAGCGAGGCCTGTCATCGACAGTTCCTGTATCTCTGTACCTCCTCCATGTCCGAACAACATCGCTTTGGTTCACTCTGAGACGCCTGGAAACTTCCCTTGTTGAGAGCCCTTCTTGACACAAAGTAACAATGCGGACGCGATCGAACTGCGGTATTGACCTTCTAGGCATGGTAGAACTACAGACAACATGAGCAGCGTACTTTCGTCCTGGTGGAATGACTGGAACTGATCGGCTGTCGTACCCCCTCCGTCTAATAGGCCCTGCTCATGCATGGTTGTTTACATCTTTGAGCAGTTTTAGTGACATCTATGAACAGTCAAAGGGACTGTATCTTGGATACAATATACACAGTCAACGTCTATATGCCGGAGATCTGGGAACCGAGGTGATGCAAAACTTTTTTTGATGTGTGTATTACCCACTTAACATTTGATTGCCGCTGAGCGTGGCTGCGCCAGTGTTCGTTGATTATTGTAGCAGGAGCCCCGCGCGGTACAGCGGAGGATACAGTGATGACAGAATGAGGTCTGCACATAAGTCGAGCAGCATTGCGTCAGATAAGCGTCACAGGAGCGCATGTCACCACGGACAGTGTTGTTAAACGATGACCAGGGTACTGGATCTGAGTCATATCCTACTCGCACAACTGTACCTGTCAACGAAGAAGGCTGACGTGTGACACAAGTAAATAAAGAATAGTTCCCATCTCGACCGCCGGCAATCAATTCGTGAAAGGGTAATACTAGCTCAAGTTCTGATTACCTACTACTGTACATAAAAAGAAACTACTGTTTTACTGTTGAATTCTAGATAGCCTACCTTCAAAAGAAAAGGTCCTGAACTGGCTCACGCTGCTTCTCAGAACACCACGTGGCGTAGCCGTGCGCGGTGAAATCGCTCACTGCAGCCGCGATGAGGATTTGCAGCAAGTCTGGAGATTAGGGTATCGAATCTCAGTGCTGACAACAGCTATCCTGAGTGTTGTTATTCCCCGGAATTTTTCCACACTCCTTCCAGACAAATTTCAAGATAGTATCTCATTTCGAGTCCCGGGGGCAACTTCTCCATACCGGACACTAACAATCACAGTTACACACACTGCTACAGTTACCACAGATACACAGGTTATCAGACAAATTGAACACACACCAAAATATGTATGTAAATAAATGGAAATAATGTGAGGTGGCTGAATGATTAATTGATGAACTGGGTATACTCATGCGGATAACTTAGAAGACCCGCCGGCCGCCTTGTGGCGCAGTGTGAAGCATTCTTGACGAGGTCCAGGGTCAATTCCTGGCTCTGCCAAGATTTTAAATTCTGGTCTGAGGGGTGGAACGGGGTACACTCAGCCTGATGAGGCAAAATTGAGAAGAGGGGGGGGGGGGGGTTAGATTCCCAACTCAGCCATCTTGAAAGTGGTCTTCCCGTGGTTTCTCACTTCTACTTCAGGTAAATGCTGGGATGGTTCCGAACTTAAAGCCACAGTCGACTCTTTTCCAAACCTAGTACTGTATCAATTACAAACTCATACTCTACTACAGGCACCACAGCAACACAAATCATCAGACAAATGACCACGCTGCCCAAGCCCCTCAAATGAAACAACAACAGATCAGATGTTAGAGAAATAATATTTTCTCACTCTGCTCACAGGATTAGAAGTTTGGCAGCGGGGCCTCTCAATCGCGTGAAATACCGCGTGCAAACTGAGTCGCAGAAATTCTGTACCCCTTGCATAAAGCCAGCGCTTTGGCAAGAGACAACTTGGCTAATCTCGGCTCAACTCGGCTCGGATAGTGTAGCTCGCTGCACAGCACCGAAGCGTGCTTTGATAGATGGGTTGCTTATCAGTGAAATAGATAAGTGCAAGACAACTAAATAATAAAGGAGCAACCTGCTCCGTAGAAGACTCCCGAAACTCCATTTAAATCCAAGTGGGAACTTTTTTTCCGTCAGTCGTGACGATAAAGCCAAATGTATAATCTGCAGTACAATAATTACGTGCGTAAGAAGATTGTCTACTGAAAGACACTACGGAGTATAGTCAGAGAAATATAGTGAAATCATGGTTCTCTGTGGTTGCCCACTTCTCCTCCCAGGAAAATGCTGGGTAGGTTGCTAACTTCCACGGCCGCCTCCATCGCAATCTGCACCGGAATTACAAATACACACACAACACAAACGGGATTGATGGCTGGTTCTTGAAACAAGATATCTTGCCGACATTTACCTGGAAGGAGAGTGAAAAATCCCGAAGATAGCCTCTGTCATTGGCGGGATATGAACTTCCGATCTCCAAAATTCCTGCACCCCCCACCCCCCTCCATTGTTTTCATGGGGACTGATTTTACGCGTACGGCTACGCCACGGAGTCGTTAATTCAATGTTAGCGTCGACATTTTACCCTCTATATCCGGACTTCCAGCTCCTCGTTGTAGTTGTGGTGTAAGACGTACCGTTGCGGGGATTGTTGACTTTCAGTTCGTTCAAAAGGACACCGAATCACTATAGTGTAGTCCGTCTCGTAGCGTAGTGGCTAGCATTCATTGCTGTCACCGTGGAGGCCCGGGTTAGATTCCCGACTCTGCCAAGAAATTTAATTCTGGTCTGAGGGCTGGTGTGGGGTACATTCAACCTCGTGAGGCAGAATTGAGAAGAGGCAGGTTCGATTCCTACCTCATCCATCATGGAAGTGGTTTTCCGTTGTTTCCCACTTCTACTCCAGGTAAATGCCGGGATGATACCTAACGTAAGGCCACGGCCGCTTCCTCCCTATTCCTACCTCGAATACAAATATACACACGGGTACAGATCTCACAGTGACACTGGTTATCAGACAACCTCTACACTCACCCACGTACACGGGGCTACATGATCATGATGTCGCAAAGCATCTTAAGGAAACAACAACAACAATCTCATTATCGTGTACCGTACACTGTGTCACCTATGTGTGTCACACTCATTTCGGCAGATGGGCTAGATGAGGAAAACTCTGCATAGCCACGAGGCAGCATGAGGAGGAAGAATACCGTGGACCTCAACTGTGACGTTCTGTTCATTGTTTGACGACGCACCATCGCGAGCAGTAAAGGTAAGTAGCTTCTTAGAAATACAACAGTACAGTAGTAGTCTACTGTTTCTAGCTATAATCGTATTAGCTTTCTCAGTGGTTCAGTGGTAGAGTATCGGCCCCAAGACCGTGGGTTCAGTTTCCTGGTCAATAAGATGGATTTTAGAAGGGTTGCGAAACATCTAACGAGGTCGACTCGTAAAGGACCTCGGGTATAAATTCAGTTATTACAAGATAGAATTAATGAATTAATTAATCCTCAGCTCGAGGTCATCCTATAATGTTCCGGTATTTCTGACAATTGGCATTGCAAAACGAAACACCGAAATTGGAGAGTAGATTGCCTAGGTGGCTACAACTCATTGGATGTACACCACTGTAGCTGAAGCCATACGTTTTTATAATGGTTGTGTTCAGGGTAACCTGAATTTTGCCTGATATATAATTTATATCATGCCAATAAATCGAGTTATTGGTGTTCAGTTCAGTATGTCCAGTGCTTAAGCAAACTCAAATGCTATTCTACCATATCGTAATTTGATCCTGCAAACTTGCTCACAAAAGGGAAGTGTGTCACCAACTGTTACAAATGTTCTGGTAGGTGAAATAAGGTACCATAGTTCGCTGGAAACTCAGAATGGACGCCCAAGTTCAATCCACGTGGCTGCAGAGGTCAGTAGGAAGGTGTATGGTTCTCAAGAAAGACAGACAGACAGACACACTGGAAGACAGATCAAACTGGCACGTGGTACTGCCGTAGGGCACTGGTGGGCTGTGTCAAGGTTACGGGATTGAATCCCAATGCAAGTGGTTGGCATTTGAGGGCGCTTAAATGCTAGAGACTCGTATCTGTAGATTAACTGACACGTTAAAATTGCCCTTCGGGGCAAAATTCCAGCAGCCCGCCTTCTCTATAGCCACTGTAGTTAAAAGAGACCTTAAATTATAGTCTATTATTATCGAATACAGATTGAACGTACATTTTTTGTAAAAATTAATACTTTCAGACAGATACAGCCAACATGGTTGAATTTTTGTAGTGATTCCCAATTCCACCAAGCGTATCATGCATTCTCGAGAACTATCTGCCTAAGGCTATTAATACGCTGTGTGAGTCAAAGTTCAGTGAATTAGATGTTTTAAAACATACAAAAATATACGAAAAATGACTTCATTGGTCTTCAAACTAGTCATCGTCCGCCAGTAAACACTTTTGACAATGTTCATAAAGCTTCTGAAGTTCTTCAGCAAAGGTCTCTTAGGATTAGAAAGCAGAACTACAGTCACACGTTTCTTGGATTGAGTTTCAGGGAAGACAGTGAATGCCATTCCATCCATTGCCGCTTGAATTGTGAATCAAACTGGTAGCACACGGTAACGATGGTTCACGGATGGTTCCTGATCATACGTGGTAGTGAAATTTGCAGATTTTTCCATTCCTTTTGCTTTGAACTTATCTTTCAGCTGGTGTAGCACAAACCCACTCAATTCCTCCGCCATTAATCGCCGATCTCGTGCTAAGTAGGCTATCTGTCGCAGCCAGTCGATCATAACCGGGGTGCATATTTAAAATCCCTCCCAGTTCTTGACCCTGTGTCACCCACGCCATCTGCTAGCTTACCAGGCCAATTTCCATTGGTTCATTTTTCGCGCGTGAAGCCGATTTCCATGAGCACGAAGACATGCGCACACATTGTTGAGGTTTGCTTTTGCGCGAATTGAAACCAGGACCTTTGCGACCCGTGTAGCAACACGTATTCCATGACTACAAAAGATGGCCCACGGGAGATGAATACAAGGACATCAGAACGTGAGTTTGTGTCAGCCCTTAGCTGTTGTTGTTAATAGTTCGTTTTGGGGACTTGGGACATCTTGGTCATCAATCTCGTGTACTTGGGTGTGTGTTGAATTTGTCTGATGACACTAGACAACAAATTTTAACTGTTTTTTACAAAGGCCAAAATAGTTGATTTAAATGGTTTTGACTGTGCTGAAGTTGAAAATGACAGTCTCGATTAGCTCAGGTTTGGAAGTTATTGAAACTTGTGTTCTACACATATTATAATGGGTCAAATATTGTTGGGGCTATTAGCACATCTGCGGGGCATTATAACAGCAGGTTTGATTCCACACAGTACCTCAGAAACTCGCGTCACAATACACCATGGAGCACTACGGAAGTCAAGCAATCTTAGACTGTGTTAGCTACAAACAAAACACAGCATTCATTGGCATTCTTTAAATGAGAAAAGGCGACAGCTAAAACAGAATTAATGACGTGACAAACTTCATACAGTATGAAAGCGGGAACCCAAAAACCAAAATTATTGTAATTTTCGAATTCAGCGTACCAAAATCTATAAAGGTTGGGTATTTTTCTTTATATAAGAATTTCATTGTTGAACAGTGTAATCTGTGTTTCTGTTGTGACTGTAGTAGTGTGCGTAGCTGTAATAATTAGGGTTGTGAATTGCGTAGGTGCTACGGGACATGAAATAAGATACTATCCAGTCATTTGCCTGGAGGTAGTGTGGAAAAAAAACGGGAAAACCGTACTCAGGATAGCCACTGCCAGCGCCGAACCTACGATCTCTTAACTTGCTGCAGGGTCCCCATCACGGTGGTGGTGAGTGATTTAACGCGTCCGGGGTGAAGAACCCTATCAAGGGGCAGCTGCTTCATTCAGCGGGTGATTTACAGATAATATAGGCCGTGTCAACTGAAATATTGCCATTTGTCCCCCATCACGTTGCGCAAGCTAATTTTAGTAACTTTCTTGCTCTTGAGTTGCATTTTCTGAGGCCACTCGCGTTTTGAAGTCGCCATATTTGCAGACATTGAAACTGGCAGTCATACTGTAATTTGAAAATTGACAGCATTGGCTGACCGTCTTCTCGTTTGTTATGACGATAGCCATGGCCACCAACATTCACATTCTTAATTTAATGAAACAACCGTATTTGTAGAATGGAATATTACATTGAACATGTCATAGATAAATTACAGGTTAGCGGGCCTTCAATGAGGAAGGAAGACGCATGTGTATGCCTTATACGGAGTCAATCTCATTATGGGAGACTGAAGTATTCCCAATGTGCATAAGAAATATTTCAAAGAAGGAATAAACGATACGTAGTGAAACGCAAATTATGACAGGAGTTGCTAATCCTCGGAAATTATTTTGATTAAATAATTAGCGCTCCGAATCATTGACTGGTCTACACATTTCAAACTTAAACTACTGTCATGAAATAGCTTTTAGGATTCATAATAAAAACATAACCTATAACCCATCTGTAGAACTTTGATCAGCTTTCAATTCCACGAGACTAGATATTCTATCTTCTACAAACTATCGCAGTTTGATTGTCACATGATTATGTCATCTGTATTTATTATTGTTATGTTATCGCAACGTGAATTAACACCGGTCGTGAA
This sequence comes from Meconema thalassinum, assembly GCA_946902985.2. NCBI lineage: Eukaryota > Metazoa > Arthropoda > Insecta > Orthoptera > Tettigoniidae > Meconema > Meconema thalassinum. Next base: position 319,328,424 of record OX336389.2, read on the forward strand.
GGGAGATATCTATGTTGGTACCCTATCAGATGTTTCGCCCAAAAGCCGCAATTTCTTTCGAGTTTATCAAGAAAATTTCAATGTAAGTTTTCTCTTAAATATGCAAGTAGAGTCAGCCCAAATAAAAGCTGTTTATCAGCTACTGTATGCGACGTCCATATTAAAACAGAAAACTGTTTTGTGTTTGCCGTTAAATGCGAAATATTATTGTAAAATTTAATGTTATTTGACCAATTGTAAGAGTTTGTTGTTGTTTGAGAGTTGGACATCGACGCCATTTAGCCCCGTGCACATAGGTGAGTATGTAATATTTTTGTCTGATACCCTGTGTTATTGTAATTGCTATATTTTAGAGCATCTGTTTGTAATTCAGGCGAGGATTGGGTAGAAGGCGGCTGTAACCTCAAGCTAGGAACCATCCCACATTTGACTGGAGTAGACGTGGGAAACCACGGACAACCCCGTCCAGGATGGCTGAGGTTTAAATCGAACCAGCCTCTTCTCAGTTTTACCTCACGAGGCTGAGTGTACACCGTTCCAGCCCTCAGAACAGAATTATATTTCTTGGCAGAGACTGGAATCGAACCCGGGCCTCCGTGGTGACAGCCTCAACAACTTGCAAACTAATAGAAGGGAACGATAGGTCACACAGTAGATGACACTTGCCACAAAATACCCCAAGCAGTCAACTGATTATGGACCAGCACATGAAGGTTGATGATAGGAAGATTGTACTGTAATCTCGCGATTATGAGCCACGGGACCTACTTTTTGAGTGGAATATGAACGACAGGACGTGATATGTCACCTCTAAAATCTCACGTGTATTAACCGGGAATCGAACTCAGCCCACCTTTGTTAAAAGCAAGCAGCTTGACCACTGCACCACCACACCCTGGTTAACGACAGGGTTACGGCTCTAGAGTTCAACATCAAAGTTGTCGAAAAACGCACGCACACAAAAACGTTTAGAAAACTTCTTTCATTGACGAAAAATATACACAGAAAAGTAGAACTAGGGACGTTGCACCCTCTGGAATGGTTGATGTGCTTATCCAGAATACCAAGCAGATTTCGCTGATGGAGCGAAAATCAGTTCAGTGCTTCCATATTCAGTTACATGATTAAGTTTGTCTGGAAGAACGCTTGGACACGGAAGGTGAGATATATTGTTGTTTCATTTGAAGGGCGTGGATATCGTGGTCATATAGCCCCGTGTACTTTGTGTGCCTGATAACCGGTGTTAATTGTCATGGTTGCATTAGTGTGTGTTATCTGTTTTTAATTCAAGTAAGGACTGCAGACATTCAATTTTCAAGTAGTTCCTACTTTTGCTACCAAACGCCACCGTCAATGACAACTAGTTCTGAACTTGGTTAGTAGATGCCACCGCAGTCGGCTCCTGGCAACGAACGTTGGAACCTATAAGCATTAGTCAAATCTAACCTATAATTTAGCTTCACACAAGTGTAGGCCTAATTAGTGGAAGGTTCTTTTACATGCCATAAATCTATGACATGAGACCGCCAGCTTTACTTCCCCTCCGAAGGAAGGGATAGGGATTTTTAACGCTCTTAAAAATCCGACGACTTCGGCCGGGTTTGAACCCACGACCTTTGGCATAGAAGCTCAGCATGCTACCAACTACGCCACCGAAGCCGCTGATAATCTTTGTTATTGTGGTGTCTGTAGTAGTGTGTATGTGTATTTGTAATTCAAGTGAGATGGAGGCGACCGTGGCCTTGCGTTAGGAGCCATTCCGGCATTTGCCTGGAGTAAGAGTGAGAAACCACGGATGGCGGAGGTGCGAATCTAGCCCCCCTCTTCTCAGATTTGCCTCACGAGGCTGAGTGTAACCCCTTCCAATCTGCAGACCAAAATTAAATTTCTTGGAAGAGCCGGGAATCGAACCCGGACATCCAGGATGACAGCCAAGAATGCTAGCCGCTACACCACGAGGTGTGAAGATGAGAGATGCTTACCTCCCGACTGCATCCTTCATCCAATGCGCTTATTGTCGTTTACATTTATGCATACCAGATTTCTACAACACGACCCACAAACATGGTTAGGTACAAGTAGACTGGAAACCTTAGGGGGTTCAGTGACCTTTACAGTATTCTGATATCTTGTGTTCACTGACTGCTGCCTCTGTGGGAACCATTTTCCTGGACACCGGGTTGCACATTCTGTTGTGTAGTGTCTATTACGGGCTTTGAATCCACCAGGGCGGGTCAAGTTCTCTGTGACACATGTGCACAGACAGGTGTTTAAAATTTAGCTTGCCACTAAATGAAAATTTCCAAAAGGAAATTATTGGAGGAATGTGGAGATAAATTTGAAAACAGAACAGGGGCGTAGGGGCTTGGTGACACAGTGGTCTTGCTGTTGGCCTCTCGCCAAGGTGGACTAGGCTCGGTTCCCGGTCAATGCATGTGAGATTTTCGAAGTGAAATGCCATGTCCTGTGGTTCGGATTCCACGTAACAAGGAGATCCCGTGGCTCATAATCACAAGATTCACGGTCACGTAAAATTCCAGTCTTCCTTCCTTTTGGAAAATAGAATGCCAGGTAGGTGGAACTAAATTGCACCAGGTGTACCATCAAGTACTTGGGCTGGGTATCCTCTCAGGAGGGTAGTATTGTAAAAGAAAGTTGTTGCTGTGGATTCCTTAGGGGCTTTGCGACATCCTGGTCATGCATCCCCGTGTACTTGGGTGGGTGTAAAAGTAGTCTGATGCCTGTGCTAGTGTGTGAATTTGTAATCGAGGTAGGATTTGGTTAGGAAGCGGCCGTGGACTTATGTTAGGTACCATACCGACATTTTGCCTGGAGTATTAGTGGGAAACCACGGAAAACCACTTCAAGGGTGAGGTAGGAATTAAACCTGCCTCTTCTCAGTTTTGCCTCAGGAGGCAGTCCTCAGACCAGAATTAAGAATCCTGGCAGAGCCGGGGATCGAACCCGGGCCTCCATTGTGAGTCAAGCCAAGGCAGTGAGTTCTCACTTGTGATTAACTGTATTTTGCAAAAAGGAAGTTAGTAAAGCGAAGCGTCTCTCTCCACATCGCTTAGTATTTAGATCGACATTGCTTTATGGGAGTGAGAGATGGATTCAGGGTAGGCTATCTCATTCATACGTTGGAGGTAACTGATACGAGGGTAACACGAATGCTTACTGGGACACATCGATGTAGGGTTGCCAGACGTTATGTTTTACCCGGAATAATTCCGTTTTTTCTTGTTTTGTTCCGCGTTCCGTTTTAATCTTTAAACGGAACGCCAAATATTCCGTTTTTTTTTTTGGTAAATATATTCCATTTCGCACCAATTTTCAAATGTCCCGCTTGAGCAATCCATGCTTGACGTGATTGGCGATTGTTGTCAGTGACGTCAAAAATAACATCGGCGCGGGCTCGCCGGCCGCGTAGCTTCACTTTACTGAGTGGTAGCGTACAGGTGCTAGTTTGAAAGAGAAAATGATTCCTATGTCTGTGTCAGATAGATGGGTACATGTTATAGATTTATATCTTAGTCCTTGTGAAGTTCATACTCAGCATTTTCCCCTCCAATGATTTTATGGAGAGAGTATTTTCTGTCATGAATATCAAATGGAGAGATGATAGAAACAGAAGCTCCATTAGTTTGATAAAACAAGAATTGTTCACATATTTCAATTATGACGAAAATTGTAGTTAATTTTATCAGAAGGTACTTACAAATAAATAGTTCATGAAGGCTTGCTCAATTCTCGTATAACCACAACGATTATATTATATTGATGACTGCATTACCGTTATGTGGGTTAATATTTGAATAGCCATTGTGCAGAAACATAATACTGGCAATGCCGACTACTTACAATGTTAGATATTAAGGCATTTTACCATTTAAATACTGATACGAAGAAAGGAAAGGAAGGACGCTTGTAGTTTAACGTGACCGTTAATCTTGAGATCATGAGCCACGGGACCTCCTTTTTACGTGGAATCCGACCCACAGGACATGGCATTTCACTTCGAAAATCTCACATGCATTGACCGGGAATCGAACCCGGACCGCCTTGGTGAGAGGCATACAGCTAGACCGCTGAGCCACCACGCCCCCTCTGATACGAAGACTTCGAACATGTGCCATGTCATTTGTTTCAATCACTTGACACCAGAGTTCGCATGAGCGTTTTCCGTTCAGTATGTCATATACATTCCACATGGCCGAGAGTACGTCATGGTATCAACCAAACTGCCAGCTGGGTCCTACCACTGCCCGCTGGATCGATCGATCGAGCGGGCAGTGCATACTTCCGTTTTCCACCACTGCCAGCTAGTACACTTCCGTTCGATCGATCGAGCGGGCAGTGCATACTTCCGTTTTCCACCACTGCCAGCTAGTACACTTCCGTTCGATTGATCGAGCGGGCAGTGCATACTTCCGGTTTCCACCACTGCCTGCTAGTACACTTCCGTTCGATCGATCGATCGAGCGGGCAGTGCATACTTCCGTTCGATCCACCACTGCCAGCTCAATCGTTCCGATCCACTTCCGTCCCCAATTTTCAAAATCACTCCCACAAAACTATCCAGCAACCGAGCGGAAAGATGTTACACATCAAAAATCTTGCAACGGGTCGTTCAAATGAAAAGAATGTGTAAGTTGCTGGTGTCATAGGCCTATATCTAGTTTTAATTTTGTGTATTTGATTATGTAATGTTTATTTTATACACATGTGTATTATTTATTACAACATTAAACCTTGATAAAATGTTTTGGGACGTGTGTTCCTTTTTTCCATTTTCGAAATCTGGCAACCCTACATCGATGGGAGAAAGGGCAGATATAAGTATGGCACCCACAACTATCTAACCTCATAAAATGTATGTTTACTGCTATGGACAGCTAAAATATTTGTGCTTTCTTGTAGAAGTACGTACAGTATGTACGGCATTTCCCTTTGCTCCAGACACCGCTATGGGCAACTAAAATTGATACAATACGGTTTGCTTATAGCTGAACTGTCCATCGAAGTAGCTTTCATAGCATTATCAGCCAGACAGACACTTTGCGAATGTCCTTCGTCAGACTTATTTAATCGAAGACTTGCATTATCTTCCCCGAGGCCGTTACCCATCAGTATAGCCTCTACAATGCGTGTCATTAGGAAATAATGACGTAAGGTGTGATCCCACCAGGAAAGGCGACGTTTCCGTATTAAATTTATCAGCGATCTGTTTTGCTGTCACCTTCTGCCATATCAGGGTCCGTACTGAGACTCCGCTCCCACAGATCTTGGGTTCAATTCCCGGCTCTGCCAAGAAATTAAATTTTGGTCTGAGGGTTGGAACGGTGTACACTCAAGTCTCATGGGGCAAACCTGAGAAGAGGTGGGTTTCAATTCCCATCTCAGTTGTCCTAGAAGTGGTTTTCCAAGGTTTCCCACTTACCAAATACCGGGATGGTTTCTAACTTGTTTATACTCATAATGCCCAATTACTGCTCATTCTGACATACACAAAGCCATTGCATCTCAGTTCATTGGAACGTGTTCCGGACGTAGGGCGTGGCTACCGGAAGGGCAGGTCGACTGTTCATCTGTACGTGTGATACCTGGACACCGACCGGGGGCACGGGAGACGAGTGGGTTCATAAAGTACCTGTGTAAATTTGAAATTGTGACTTTGGGCACTGTGTCATTGAGGTCATGGTCATAATATTCATACGACCGTTTCGGCAACAGACATGAACCTAGCTTTCAGACGTTTCGTAGAAATGTTAACGAGAATATTTGTTGTTGTTGATCCTTTTAGGAGCTTTGCGACATAATGGTCATGTATCCCCGTATACTTGGGTGTGTGTAGAAGTTGTCTGATAACGTGTGTATCTGCGATGCCTGTATTAGTGTGTGTAATTGACATTGAGGTAGGATTTGTGTAGGAAGCAGCCGTGGCCATAAGTTAGGTACAATCCCGGCATTTGCTTGGAGTAGAAGTGGGAAACCACGGAAAACCAATTCCGGAATGGCTTAGGTAGGAATCGAACCCGCCTCTTCTCAGTTTTGCCTCACGAGGCTGAGTGAACCCCGTTCCAGCCCGCAGAGCAGAATTAAATTTCTTGTCAGAGTCGGAAATCGAACCCGGACATCCGTGGTGACAGCCAAGAATGCTAGCCACTGCACAACGAGGCAGTTTTAACGAGAATAAGAAAGCCTTTTGCAGCGCTAAAATCCTTCTTAGTTCAAGAAATATTGGCGTTCAAACTTTGCCATTTTTCCTTACTAAACTGGAATCCTGTTTTTACTGTACCATGTGTGCAAGTTGCTCAACTTGATAGCGACAGCACAGAAGACCACATGCCACGTAAGGGCTATTTTTGATGATACTGTATCTGCTTTGTGTTATTGTTATTGTTATTGTTGTTCTTGCAGTGATGTGCGTTTGCCCTGACAGACTAAATAGTATGGCAACACACCTCAAACGGTATGATTATCCGTTCTCAAGCCGGAAAACGTAGACTGATTGACCCGCATGCAGTGCATGGCTGTATTGCTTCGCTACGGTACTAGGAAACTCAGAATTCTGTTCCCACGTAATGTAATGTTTGAACATTTGCAACTTCATAAAAATGTTGTTGTTGTTATTTCATCTTAGGGGCTTGGAACATCTTGGTCATCAACCCCGTGTAGTTGGGTGTGTGTGTTAAACTTGTCTGATAACCTGTATTTATGTGATGACTCTATTAGTGTGTGTAACTCTATTAGGGACAGGGATGAGGTAGGTGCCTCGGAACTTGGAAGTAAGGTACTATCCTGTAATTTGCCTGGAGGGAGAGTGGAAAAACCGGGGAAAAAACAAACTGGAGATAGCCGCTGTCAGGGCTGGGATTCAAACCTGCGATCTCCGGACTTGCTGCAGCTGCCCACGTGGTTGCGGTGCACGATTTACGCCATGGGATTGACTTCATAAAAAGAATGCCTATGGAGGTTGTGATTTCACACTTAGGCTGATATGTTTCCATATGATATGCTAAGCAAAGGTCAGCACGACAATATAATGGTATCCTATATTCTTTTTACGCGATGCATCTCGACAATTTATGCTTCCCTAGTTAAAACGTATTACAGTTTATGTGTATAAGTTACCGGTCAATTTTTAGGTCATAGGTCTATGGTTAACTAATACAATGAACACATTATCGAAATGGACTCCCACTGTCTGCCACTGTCTGTTCCCTACTCGACCGCTGCCACTGTTCCAAGAAAGTGGTGAACTTACTTGAGTCCAGACATACAGCTTGGTTCATACTTCATATGCATTTCACTTCAGCCATCCGCGTGGCATTCTCACACTTCCTACGTTCAAACGAAGGTTAATAGAACACTGAATGTTCTTGGAGCAGTTTCACGAACATGGTGGGGTTCTGACACTTTATCAGAGTAAGGTAACACACGCTCCTAAATATGTGTTACGTGAACTAGAAATTGTACACTGCCACGCAGTTGAACTACGGCTCGTTGCAAATAAATTTTCATCTACCAATTCACTATTGGTCGAAATGAAAGTCATTCACGTCAGCTGTAATCAGATATGTCAGTTCTGAAACATCAGACTGAAAACAATTCGATACTTTTGAAGATGAAGCGATTGAAAGAAATTTTGCACCCATTGAATTGTGTTCTAGACCACAGGATCTCCCTCTAAATACAGATATATGACCACTGAAACTACATGACACATCTTCTAGGATTCACGAGCCCATTTAAATCCTCATTTCTCCACTCGCTCGTACAGTATTTTTCCAATCTTGCAAAGGCGTAGATTTTTATAATATAGACCTGTCATTGTTTTTGAGGATGAACATATTTATCTGTTGTGTGTATTGGTTTTAGCGTTTTACATTGTAAATGGTATGAAAGTACCAAAGGTCATTTAGTTAAAATAAAATAAAAAATAATTTCTTATTCTCTGTAGTGTGTTGGAAGCCCCGTGAGATTTGTATTACAATCACGTATGTTGTTGCGAGTCTCGGAGACGGTGAAGAGCACCGCTCATATCCAGAAGTTTTCCCGTCTCCCACTACATTTGCAGTCACTCCGCCTCAGTTGGCAGGTAACGCTGACTTTTGGCCCTTTCCCACATCGTATAGGGATGGATTCACGAATACTACTCAAAACGTAGGGACGTTTAGCCCTTCTCAGAATACGAAAACATTACAGTTTATTCCTTTTTTTAATATTCCTTACCGTGAACAAATACATAGTCTTATGTATCTTCTGTTCTTATTGTATGGGGCCAATAACCTAGATGTTAGGCCCCTTAAAACAACAATTATCATCATCATCATGTTCTTATTGTGATGTATGATTCAGTACAATTAGGGCGATCGATTTTCTGTAGCACATACCAACGTCATGTTGGGGAGAATTAATATACACCTATTGTTCACTTGATACAGGACAATTTTACTTTACCAAGTCTCTTATAGTCTCTTATATAAAACGATTCTACTTCTTCATCGTCCTTATCAGCGGTTGATGCTTGGACTTGGATAACGTTTATAATGCGATGTGATGTTTGTAGTCTTAGAATCATTACTCGACGATTGGGTGGAACAAAATCCATAACTGATTTTGCGACCATTGATGAAACAAGCATGCTTGATATCCATTCCCTCAGAAAAGTACAAATATCCTTTTTTTAAAATCTGAGCCCTGGTCTAGGCCATCTTACCTCACTCATTCCAGTGTACATCTCTGTGCCTCTACGTTTGCGAGTTTTCAAATCATATATAGGCTGCATACATTCCAATACATTGCAGCTTCGTTGTTATATATTTTGATATTTCCATTATTGTTAAGCTATCCATTCACATAAATACATAGACTAAATACTGAAGTGAGCCACTAATCTGAATGCTGGAAAATTCCAATTGTCAACATCCATTGATAGCTCTTGTTTAGCCATTGGGGTTGCGTTCTATAAGCGTAGTGTTTCTGAAACGTCTCCCCAACAGACCCACTTCTAAGATCAGTGTTACATTCGGCAGTGTTTGATCCAACGGACACTCAGTCATAACCGTGTCTTTCCATGAGTTCCGATTCCCACCAGTTCCAAATTCTTTAACGGATTAGCTATCTGCCAATTACACTATCTGAGCGAGTTCCAGCTTAGTTTTCTACAGCAAAATTGTATTAATTTGTTTATTACTGAAACAAATAAGGTCCATTGTTAGCGCCAGCCGGGAGGGCGTGCCCTCTTTAATGAATTGGCTCCTCTAACAGAGGGGTGAGGGGGGCGGACGCCATGGACCGTTAGCTCCCATATGCAGCTTTCGCCTTGTCAGTATCTGTATCAGCATGTGCCTTAGTCAAAATAATCAGTTTTGAGTTATATTTACAAAGTTCTTAAAATAGCATCAGCATGTCGCTTCGTCTTTGAACTGTTTTTTAAAATCTTATTTACAAGTCACTTAGTAATCACCACGTAGCTTCGTCAAATTGATCTATTAACTGAATTATTCTTCTCTTTATACTGTGCCCGTCAGAGGAGCTGTCAGGGTTGCCAACAACCGAAGTGACTTCCCAGACACCTCACCTGCCGGACCCATGTGCCGAGAGGATCGGCTGCATTTCTTATAGGCCATAGCGGCACGAGAAACTATGATCCAGGGGATCTGGGGTAACATGGTGGCTAAGGTCATAGACGGCCCAAGAAAATACACCCTAAACAACTAGATTGAGAACTGAAAAACATCCAGACTTAAGTAAAACTCGTGAACACTTTTATTTTAAAATTGGCAAGCACCTATCCTAGTTCGGAGGGTTTATATCGGCTAATCCGCAGACAAATAAAAAAGGAAAAAGAAGATTCAAGCCCTACCTGTAAACTAAGGTAAACCCTCACGAAAGATCTAATTACAATGATAATCAACAACAACAACGCTAGGAAAATGGTACGCAAAGAATCCCTAATCCAAGTTACAAAGTTCAAGTTACTAACATAATTTACATTTAACAGGGCAGCAAAAACAAATCTAAGTTACGCTGATACCATTCCCTTATTTACATGTAACGTTAATTAATTTAGCTAAGTCCTAACAATGAATACAAAAATTTACGGTGATGACGTCCGTAAAACAAAACATTAACATCAAATCTACATGACAGCCAAGAAAAGAAAAACATTAAACACACTCTTATAAGCTACGTGTTCATCAACACAGAGAAAGGTAAACATGGGATTACACACATTGTAAAATAAATAAAACACAAAACCAAAATGCATGTTCTTACCCTACCTACACGTTTTGGAAATAATCTTTGCATCCAAAGTCATCTAAGTGCGTGTTAATTAGGTTGGCAATGGCGTAGTTATAACTACGACTTACATCACTTGAGTGTCGTGCTCCACCAGCTACGAACTAAAGGTTAAGCAACACTCCGTCGTCTCAAAATAGTGTCATCTGTTCTAAGTCATTTCAGCCAGGAAATGTATAGCATCACGAGGTGTCGGTCAGCAAGCTCAAAATGTTCATTTCAAGATTATCAGAAACAATTAATTAATTCTCAGCTTGTTTAGAGTAATTATGCGCTTGATTATTATTTCGTAGGTTTAAATTCATTGTCGGTTTATGACGATAGTGCTGACGATCCTAGACCCCTGGGCTGAGCAGTAGCGTCTCCTGCGAGATCATTTATCTGCTGTAATATAGACTTAAAAGTCGGAATACCTTCAATGAGCTCCCATCGCTCGGACAATACAATAACACAAGTTATCAGTGGTGCTCGGCACATCTGATTAACCTCGGGCAGGCCTGGGAAACACTTCAGTTACCTCCCGTTAATAACAAGTCCACAGAACTGAGTCTGGACACACGTGCATTACAAGCACTAAAATACCATGAATAGCCTCCAACAAGGGTGTCTTACACTAGTCAAATAACAAAGAATAAACCTTATCTGAAAATTAAAAGTACACTCTCAAATAGTGCCAAACGTAGTCGCTATGCAAAGCGATCAAGCATGTGACTTCTGCCGGTCACCCATCATAAGATCAAACCATCTGATTTATACAAAATGGCTGCTGAGATCTTGACCCAAATAATGAAAATACAAAACTAACAGAAAGCGATGCTATAAGCATTCGTCTAGGGTCTCGGATAAGTATGTCTCACTTCTGTGCGCTCGGTGGTCGCTGGGTAATATCTCCACCTGTTCATAGCAATAAGCTTGTGCTCGTAACCTCCGTTGCGTCAGGCAACTTTAACAAAACACTAGATTCACATGTGGGCGTCAGTTCTCTCCAAAGTAAGTCCTATATGAACTGGCCTGTGGCTTATCCCAATATAACATCTAATAACACAAGTACTACGTAGAAACACGCAGTAAGAAATAAGACGTAAAATATCTTTCAGAACAAATAGTAGTAAATAGTACATTATGCAACGAGCCTATAATGGCAATAATTAAGACACGAGTAGGTTTATAAAACGAGCGTATGCGAGTTTTATAATTTCCATACGAGTGCCTTAATTACCATTATAGGCGAATTGCATACGAATGTTTATGTTCGACGATTATTATAACTATATTATGTTCGAACATAAATATTCATAAATATCTGTCGAGATTTCGCCAGTTTTATGTACTGAACAGAGTGCTTGGGACGCACAGAATGCCTTGTATTTGACCATGGCCTCCTGGATTGCCCCACTATGACACTTGGCCAGGTTGTGAAATTTAAATTAGAAGGCCTTGGAACTCAGCGCAGATGCGTTGCTATCCTCACCTGATTGGTCAAACAACTGTTTCTTGAGCTCTGATTGGTGGGAGAAACTGTTTCATAATAAAAAAAATAGTGTTACTGTATAATGACCATAATTATGATACAGTTTTCTGACATATAATAGTCAGCGTCGAACATAAAGGTAGTAATGTCACTCAATCGGAGTGTCTTTGACATGACAGAGATGTCACGTCAAGTATTGTTTACATTATCATAACCAACAAAAATCCTGTGTCAAATCACTACAGTAGACACCAACAATACAGAAAAATACCCAAATTCTCACATCTGTTGAGTTTGCTAATGATACGATGTTAGTCCAGGGATCGATGCTCTAGTTGCATACAAGTTAATTCCCTGTCTATGTTCTTCACCAAGAACTGGATGGCATCAATGTTCATCATAATGAAACATTTATAGCATAGTTACAAAACTGATGGTTTCAGTTGACCATCAACCGATATGGCCTAATCTAAACAGATCAGTGGCGTGACATGAAATTACCAAGAATGGGTGTCACAAAAATTACCACTAAAAATGACGGCTAATTGTCGTATCGAAAAAACAAGCAAATATCTCCCATACCAGGGTTAAACAAAGTAGCTCAAAAACTACAGTCACGTTTAGCTAGCAAATAGACTTGACGTCTCTCGACGTCCAAAAGAATGCACCGATTGAACCACGTTCAATCAAAAGGGTGGCTAACTATCACTGTAAGTGAATGACAAATAAATGAGTGCTAAATACAAAATCCTACCTATTGGCTGTCAAGATGAGTTCGGTTGGTTTAACTAAACTACTCCACCACAAAAAAAAATCGTACAAAGAGAGAAGGAACGGACTCACTGATTTAAGGCATCATCACCTCGTTCTTTCCAAAGAACTGAGGGGTAAATATCATCCTCTGGTTTCCGGAAAAGGGTTGTCCAAACTAGGCCTCCATTCCAGGCCTTATGCATGACCAGGGTCTTGATGCGTCCTCGTGGTCGACGTAATTATGTCATCTGCTTCTCTCCCATGGTGGTTGTGATCATTTTTCATATTTCAACACGTACATCTCCTCCACGTGCGGTACCTCTGGGTCTTCCGTCATGTTGTAGTTTCCTTAGAACGGCTCCTTCACATTATGGGGTTCTCACTCCATCATCCCCATCGTAGATAGATGAATAATCACTTCATACACGTGGTCAGTTGAATAATACATGATTGGTGGTTATTTTCACTCGTAGAAATCACAATTATAACACATCTTTCACTGAAGCTAAAATGATTAACAGTAACAAACTCACTGAGATTACAAAATGCAGACTTTATGAAATTGCCCATGCACTGTCTGCTTTCACAGCTTCTATTATCTCGCCTACTTAGCGTGTTCTCACAGATTTTACTGTTACACTGAATCACGTGGCATCCTAGCGATCCACGGTTAAAAAAGCTCGCAATAGCGGCTGCAATGTTTTCACTGTTTGTGGCGTTCAAGTTAACCACAGGAACTGTTATTTGTTCACTAACTTTAGAATATTTTGTGTCCCTCGTGGACATCGAATTCTGACGGCCTCGTGGTTGACATGTGGTGTTCCACGGCGTCGTAATTTTCACCAATTTTCACAATAATAATATTAATAATAATAATAACGTTATTCACGCACACACAGGCGTTAAATATCACTCGATGGCACACTACTTGGTGCATAAAAACGCAACGATGAACGTTGATAATTTCCTCGCCTTCCAGGTGGAATATTTCCTCGTCTAACAAGACTGACAATTTCACACGTCCAGTGTGGACGATAAACCAAACTCGAGTGCGTAGTGCGGTGCTCCTGCCTGCTGGATCTAGTGAATACATGAGTCGTTTAGCGACTAACTCCTTCCGTTTCGCGTATCTGCGAGTAAAATACCTTACCATAATATAAAATCACATTCACCAGAATGTTCAGAATATGCTGAATTACAAAATGAGATGATCTGAGCCTTGTGAAAAATGGAGACCAGTTAATAAGGACTCAGATAAAGAAATCGTGGATTTCTTCAAAGTCAAAAGTACATCCATAATCATCTCCAGCCATGCGCTGGTCTTCGGGTGCGTTCAAAGATGATGCATTACATTAGCAAATGTGTTGCAAGGAAAAAATATCACAGAGCATGAGCTCAGCGGGCTCAATACTCGAACCAATATGTACAGGAAAAGAAACATTTCTTAAAAATACTGTTAAATCACCGGTCTCTTCAAACTGTTGAGTTGCTCTTTGGATTCTGTCATCCATTGCAACATATTTTCTTTTCCTTTTCGTGGCTTGCAAATTCAACTCTGCCCGCATATTTTTTCGTCTGAATTTTGAGACTCCTTCTTCAAACACAACACCAAGTCTCTTACACGAGGATGTGGTTTTCCGCATTTCAAATTCAGCTTATGGTTCCAACCTTCTACAGAGTTATTCATTCTATGCCTCTTCCCATGGCAATTCCACATTTCAATCGGAATATGCACGTTTTCAAGCCATTGCTCGACAAATTAATCAAAAATCTCTATTATTTTTTCATTGTCCGGGGCCGTGCTATGAATGTGTATCCAACCGTCTTCTACTTTTTCTGGTTTGAGGAATGCAAGTGCAGCACACTGCCTGATGGTGGTTCTGATTTCCTGGCTAGTTTTATACATACCCGAAAGCCCTATTTCTTGCACTTTTCTCCAAATACTTTGGTTTAAGTGGAAAGAACAGTCTTGCACTTGGACTCTAAGAAATACTTCTTCTATCGCTTTGATAGCTCCAACCTCAAAATCCATGTTTACGATTATTAGCCGGAAAACCTCAGAACTGACAGCTGGGTTTTCCAGACACATTCGGAACTAGTGGGACGCATTAGCTTATTACTCAGGCGTGAATACGCGTTCGGAACTCTGGGACGTTTTTCCTATGATTTTTTTTTCGGAACTCATGGGAACGGAATTCGTGGGACGGAACCAGTCATAACTGTCTCCAGTTGTAGGTGATCCGCTGAGCTTCACAATGAAAAACTGATCTAACAGATAAGTGGTAAATGTGGTTTTGTGGTTTATTAAGTTAGCGTTGAGAGGACACTACGAAACAGAGTCTTCAACTGTTCGTGATGTTATTCGTGGCCTTATTAATTTTAGTCCATAGTTGCATGCTGCCCTTAAGAACTTTTTGAAGGAGCGTTTGACTCGGGAACAGAATTAAAGGCATATTAGATACTAATCAGAAATATGTTAATCGTATTAGGGGCTTGGGACATCTTCGGTCATGTGCCCCGTGTACTTGGGTGTGAGTTGAATTTGTCTGATTACCTGTGTTTTTGTGGTGAATAGTGTATATGGCTGTAATTAATAAGGTCGGGGATGGAGTAGTTGCCCCTGGATTTGAAATAAATTACTAACCCAGCATTTTCCTGGAGGGAGTGTGGAGAAACCCGGGGGGAAAACCACAGTCAGGATAGCCAGCGCCAGCGCCGGAATTCAATCTTCGGCGTTGCAGATCCCCATCGCTGTCGTGGTGTACAAATAGTGAGCGAACGTGAAGACAATGATGATGACAAAAAAGAATCTAATTAAAAGTAAGTAATATGTGAAGTAATTATTTTAGGATTTTTTTTGAACCTCTGAAAATATTAAAATTTGTAATTTTCACGACTATTTGAATACCAAATGCGGGTTTTCAGCTACTAGCTGATGATGTATACGAGCCTTCAAGATGTTAAACAGAGATGCGAACAGGACTCGAACCAGGGAACACCACCAGTAGATGTACTTTTGCAAGACAGAGCAGAAGTGTCTGCTCGCGGTAGCACAGGATCTATTCGGAAATTCGAAAGTCTCAGGCTGGAGTCCTGGTTACGTCATACAATAAAATCTCAATTAAAAATATTGATGTCTTGTACATCATGTACACAACATGATCTACTAGCTAAAAATCCGCAACGGTCGTGACAAGTGTACATTCGAGTGCAGAAAAATCCCCGGAGCAGCCACATAGTCAGGGCTTGTGACGCGAGTGATTTCTTTGTCTCGTTCATCATTTCATGTTTATTAAAGTACACAATGTAATTATGACGACAGCTTCTGTATTGGTGTGCAATAGAGCGTGGAAAACTTCGACCCGTACTTTCACCAGCATTAATTGAACTTTAAAGCATTACATTGCAATTTAAGATGGAGTTAGCTACCGGATGTATTCACTGGTACGCTAGCGATATCCCGGGATGACACTGCAAGCTTTTCTTTCAACAGCTCTATAAATACAGTATTTGAATGCCACTGCGGCCTAACGGTGGGGTTACCACTTTCTCTCCCTGAATTCGACACTATAAAGATATTTCACTTACAGGTTGCTCTCGAATGGAGGACGTGATGACTCAGTACCTCCACTGTTGAAAGTGTAATTAAATCCCATATTTTAGCCTATTTTCGTCTTATGCAATATAAGCATATCAGATCACCTTTTGTCCATGCACGTATAAATTCTAAACGGCTGGTGCGATTTCAATGAAACTTGGTAAGGACTTACTACTTACTACTCCGTCCGACCTGGACCATGCATTTCAAATGTTTAATAAGTATCACCAATCCAACATGGTGGCCACGCGAAATATTTCAACGGCATTCAGAATCTTTGAAATTATTGCAGCAATCAATCATATACGTGACTTCGAAAAATCTGATAACCGCAAGATCAACACGACGATTTAAATTAGCTTTTCTCTCGACTTAATCATCCGAACGCAGTAAACCGAGGCACGGTAAATCTTAATATAAAGCTTAATATGTTGGTGTCTAATGTAATTCAGTTGTTATGAAAAATTCAAGATGGTGGCTTGCGAAAATGAAAATCCACAGCCTGTTTCCAGTCTCCGACCGGGTCAGGAATGGAATGAATGAAGCCCCCATCTAGCGGCGAGGATATGAACTGTGCCGGCTGCCGAGGCCTGACGCACTCCTCTGGGGCAATGATTAAATGAATGACAGATGAAATGAAATGATAGTGGAGAGTGTTGCTGGAATGAAATTGTGACAGGGAAAACCGGAGTACCCGGAGAAAAACCTGTCTGCCTCCGTTTTGTCCAGCACAGATCTCACATGGAGTGACCGGGATTTGAACCACGGACCCAGCGGTGAGAGGCCGGCGTGCTGCCGCCTAAGCCACGGAGGCTATGGCTTGCGAAATTTCAAAATTATATTTTTATTTCTTGTATCCTATTCAAGGGATAGAATTGAAAAATTGTATACTGTAATATACCACTGCTATATTATATATCTACTGGTACATAGTAATATCGCCTACATACAAAAAAATCCTACATAGTGAAATATTTCACCAGTTTTCAGTATCTCCGAAACTATTTAGGCAATTAGACTGAAATGTTGCATGGTGATAGGGAACTATTAAGTAAAGACATAGGCTATATTGCCTCTTACAGAGCATGCGTGTGAACTATTCATCCGAGTGCAGTCAAACTTGACGCAACGGATCTTTATTTAGAGCTAGGTATATTCGCATGTGATATTGTTTAATTGTTTTCAAAAATTCAAAATGGCTTGAGTTTGCAATTTTAATAACATATTTTTATTTTTCGCATCATATTCGAGCTATCGAATTTGAAGTTTATGTAATGAACCACCATACTAATATTTATTTACTGGCACGTAACTCTGTGGTTAGCATTTTAACTAATCCTATATGGTGGCCGTGTGGAATATTTCAACAGTATTGAATATCTCCAATACTAATTGCAGCAAACAAACTGAGATTTTGTAGGGTGATAGGCAACTATTACGAAAGTAAGGACATGCAGGTTACTTTTAAAAACCTAATAAGCACAAAAACAAAATTTCAGCCACGTGAATTTCAACTGGCGATCTAATCATTCGAGCACAGTAAAACTTGGCACAGCGAATCTTAATTTAGAGCTAAATGTAGGACCTTTTAGCATCTAATATTGTTGCATTTTTTTTCAAACATTCAAAATGGTGGCAGTGCGAATTTTAAAAAAATGTCCTCTTATCCTAAACTATACCATCTACTGGTACAGAGTTACCTAGCTTACTTTACCTGAATTATAGACTCTGTATATTTTTGACTTTTCTTAAAATTAAATCCTGTGCCTCGTTACAGGAAGACACCATGTTTTTTTGGGAGTAATAATTAAACAATACCGTAATGAAAGTTATTTACTCAATCACGTAATTGTTTATTGTAGTTGTTGAGATGATTATTGTATTTAAGTGTGGAACATCGAGGTTACATGCCACAATCTTTTGTGTAGGAATCGTAAATTATACACTATATGTTAGTTCATTTCTGAAAAGGAACATCTCTCACTGGTGTTCTATTGAACCGGTATTTCGGATAAACCAGTACCATGGACTAAATATTCTGGTACATAATTCTTAATGCTGTGTTCATGTGTTGTAGATTACGTCTCATCATGTGACTTTGGACACACATTTTCCAGTGCTTGAGTCACATTGAAAGCTTTGGTTTAAGACTGCAAGAACTATTTGATATCTTACAACATTCACTTAGGTTTATTGTCTAAAATTACTACAATGTTTGGATATTGAGTTTGAAATTGTTGTCGTAATTTATGACATGCAGACCTTTCCATATGGTCTAGAAAGGTTGAAACTGCACTCATCTGATATGAGATCCTATCCTTATTTAATGTGTTAGCGAATACTGCACACTTCCTTGGGTTAAGCTAACGCATACAAGTATTCCCAAATACTCGTCGTACTTCCAAAATAAATTTCATTCATTTATGGATTCTAGGTATTTCTGCTTATCAAGTCAATTTTGATACAGCTAATTTTACGTTTGCCTTCACTTTCTTTAGTAGCCATATTTCCTCCTTCTCAATGGGACCCCTCTATAATGTATTTAATGTCGTATTTTCTTGATAGCTATTTAAATCACCTTGAACTGTAGAATTATTATTTTCTTTCCTGCTATAGTATATTTATTTTAGTATAAGTTATTAGAAGAATTTCCATCAGGTTTGGTGATATACCATACACTGTGGATATTAAAAGTTATTTGTCCATTGTTTCACTGTATTATTATCATAACTGAATATTACCTTATCAACTACACCAATAGACACCATTAATACACACTTCGGTTGCCAAGACTTGTCAGACACCATACAATGACTGGTTGTGTTCTGTTTTACCCTCGTGTAAGAGTTTGACTTTGAAGTATCATCAAGTGGCAATGATATATGTTTAAATTTGTGGGAGGTGACTCTTCTTCTCATATTTAACCTTACATAAGATAGTCTATAAGTGATAAAGAACGTAAATCATCATTGACATATAATTTTCTTTTCGACTAATTTGTAGAAACGTGTCGAATGTGTGTATTATATAAGTTTGACTTTGAGTCACTGTTGGGGTATAATGGCTCTCACCTGCTGTGGGAAGTTTAGGGACAGAATGCCGGTGCAGTCAGTTTTGAGTGAACTTTAATGCGAGAGACCCGTGTCAGTAGATTTACTGGCACGATTCCGGCAAACCGACAGCTCTGAAGCCGCAGTAATTGGAAGAGACGTAAAATATAGAATAGATGTTTTAATGTGGACTACTCGTATAAAACATTGTGAAGTACTGTAGTTAACAAACATAATAATTCATTGCGTCAAAGGTGAGGCCGTGGGGCCAGATTATCTCTGGACCAGGAGACGAGTGGATTTGAATTCCATCGTCGGCCGTCATTGAACTGTTTTTTCGTGTCTTTCTATTTTCAACTCCAGGCGAATGCAAGGGTGGTACTTTATAATAGGCCGCGGGCGCTTCCTTCCAACTCCTTATCTAATTTAAATAATATACCTTCTCATTAACTCGTTGGCTACAATAACGTTGGCGTCAAGAAGGACATTTCGACATAAAACATTCTTCTCACGTCATCCCCGACCTGGTTGAACCGGGAGTAATTAGGGGTAGTGCTGTTGATGTGTTATACTGAACAGTTAGTCCTGTCACCACGATCAGCCGAGCGCGATCTAGCGTGTCGCGTGGTCAGACTTGTCCAACTCAAGTGTGACCAACCAGAAACACGGCTATCCTCACAGGAGCAAGTCTCGTCACACTTCTTGTTCGCTCGTATTTCCTTCCAGTTCCAATGCTCTTCCAGCCCATATACACTAGGTTGACGTACTTCGCTTTGAATGATGTGTTTTCCTTTGGATCGTGGCATTACCTGGATGTGACAAATGAGAGGAAAGCCTCACTTAGGACGACCAGTCGAACAAACGATCCTTTTAGTACTGCTACCACAATTTGTTAGGCATTGTTCGAAAGATAATTCAACTAGATATGTTGTTGTTGTTGTTGATGATGATTCATTCAAGGGCATTGCGACATCATGGTAATGTAGCCCCGTATAATTGGGTGTGAGTGAAATCTGTCTGATAACCTGTGGCATTGTGATGGCTGTACTAATGTGTATGTACAGTGCCTACCAATAGTTTAAGACCACCCCGCGGCGTAGCTGTGCTCGTTAAATAGTGCACCACGGCCGTGAGGGTAGCTGCAGTAAGATCGAGAGTTCAAATCCTGACTCTGACAGTGGATAACCTGTGTGTGATTTTCCCCCCGGGGTTTTCCACGCTCTCTGGAGGCAATAGAGAGGATAGTACCTTATTTCTAGTCCCTGGGCACGTACCTCATCCCTGTCCCTGATACAGTTACTCACTCTACTACCTGTCATCACAACAACACAGCTTATCAGCCAAATTCAGCACACACCCAACTACACGGGGATGATGACCAACATGTCCCTAATCCCTAAAATGAATTAACAACAACAAACAACAGACCACTAGCTTATTTTCAACAAAAGCTTCTTGATCTAATAAATTTGTTACAAGCTTTACCAAGTAGGCCTATATTATTAAGATAACTTTATCATTTAGGCAGCCCACCTGTACCAAAACATTGTGATATGACTTTCAGTTTATGAGTTTCAATTATTTTAATACAATTGAAATATCAAAGAAGAACACCATTTCTAACAGATTAATTTGTGGTCATCAAACCAATAGGTTTATCTTATTCATGATTTTTTCAAATGTTGTAGGAAGTAGGCTATACAAATGTTTGGTATGTGAAAGAAATCCCAAAAGTTTTCTTACCATTTGGTAGTGATTTTTGTACTTTTTGTAAATAGTAACAAATTGAAGCTAAGACTGATAGGCTATAAGCGTTCAGTGTAACAAAATCATAATACTAGGAAGCGTTTGTTTAAAATAAGCTAGTGGTCTTAAACTATTGGTAGGCACTGCGGATGTAACTGGGGCTAGGATTCGGGTAGGTGGTGGCCATGGCCTTATTATTTAGGTACCAACCGGTCATCGCCAGGAGTAGAGGTGGGAAACCATGGAACACCACCTCTAAGACGACTGAGGTAGGATTCGAAACCACCTCTTCTCAGTCCTGCCTTACGACGATGAGTGGACCCCATTCCAGCCCTCAGACCAGAATGAAATGTCTTGTCAGAGCTGGGAATCGTACCCGAAATTCCGCGGTAACAGCCAAGAATACTAGCCATTCCACCACGAGGTGGACACAGCTAGATAATTATACGAATACATAATACAATCATGCAATTTCCATTCATGTATAATTTTGGTCCGGAACTACCAATCATTGATCAATCGTGAATAAATAATGTATTCGATTTGTATTATCCATTATTTCAAACATGGCTGGTTGGAGTTTGGGTGTCAGGCAGTTGAGCGCAAGGCAAAAGTAACGGCACAACGCATGGACCAGAGTGAGGGAAAACTCACCCATTCCCCGCCCCATTCTGGTACGATACTACCCTACCAGGGAATTGACGTGGAGTGGGCCTGTAGTGTATACATTACGTCATCTCGCCTCGTTGTGGCTGCAGCGAGCGGTTGCGGAGCAAGAGGGAAATGCATGTACAGGCATACAATGAGAACACACCGCACAGCGCACGACCCAGCATGAGTCATGCACTCAAATGACATGCGATGAGGTTTCGCTGGCGACGACTGCACGTCTATCGCAGGCGTGTGGCTGGGCGGAGCGCATTAGTTCCGATTTCCGCCACCGGTAACAATTCGCTGGTAGGTTAGTACAGATATTTGGATACTCAAAACAATTCAGTGACACAAAAATGAACGAACTCTGTTTTTAGCCAATTTTCATCATATGAAAGAAGTGAAGAACAAAATACCCTATTTTCATATATCCCACTGATCTTTTCCATTCAAGTTCTCTTGCCCATTACAAGGATTTTCCATGCGACATACTAAATAGGTTTTAGTTCACGACCTTTGTCTTAACCGACACCATTACAATGAAAAGTTATGTGCTGGAATATATAGCCTACTGTAGCTTTCAATATCGGTGATTAAGACTCCTCCCGCGAGATGACATCTTTCTGTAACAAACCACGGGAATTCATTTTTCGTAAAGGCAGTTTCATATCCGCGGTTGAAAAACTATCCTATTTTTTTCGTTTCTTCGTTTCTTCTCTTGATTTCTTTCTTGCATTTGATAAGTGTTTTGAACTTCGTTAGAAGTAATATCTGGTGTGCAGGTTGCTGCACTTGAGCAAAGATATTGTTGGTTTTACTAGAGAGCCATTGTTTACAATTAAAGTTGGTGCAACCGGGTGAGTTATCCGTGGTCGTTACGGCATGACTAATGGCAGTCGCTCACATCCGGGAGGCGAGGAGGTTCGAATCCCCCCGCCGGCAACCTTGAAGATGGTCTTCTGTGGTTTCCCATCTTCCTTCCAGGCAAATGCCGGGGTTGGTCCCTCACTATAGGCCACAGCCGCTACCTTCCAACTCCTCGCCCTTCCCTTCCAACTTTCCTCCCCAACGGTACTTGTAGCTCACCCATTGGGTGTCCGTCCCGAAGCAGCTACAAAAACTGGCAAGCCGAACATGTCCTCGGACACTCCCGGCACTAAAAGCCATACGCTAAAAAAAAAAAAAGTTGGTGCAATTGATGCATCTCCACGAAGTCATGTTTTCTTTGTAAGGGGGGCGAGGTGGCTCAGCGGTCTAGCTGTATGCCTCTCACCGAGGCGGCCCGGGTTCGATTCCCGGTCAATGCATGTTGAGATTTTCGAAGTGAAATGCCATGGCCTGTGGTTCGGATTCCACATAAAAAGGAGGTCCCGTGGATCATGACCTCGCGATTAACGGTCACGTTAAACTACAAGCTTCCATCCTTCTCTTTGTAAATCCTATCAACTCAGTAATGGTATCCTTCGTAAAATGCGCAAGTTTTCCCTTTGCTTATTGGGATGAGTTTTATCCATATAATAGCACGAAGACTGAACAGAAGATATCTGTCTTAGGTAAAAAAATATGTGATGAATTTACTTCAGCAAGGTCGGGGTTTAGTCGCCCGTTCCTCGAGACTCAGGCCTCAAGGTAAGTCGGGGAAACCTGAAAGAATAACAAATACAATTTAAAAATCTGCCAACTTAAAATAAAAGCAGAGCTAAGCCACCTTAGTGGCACTGAATTGTTTTGTGTGTGTATCTGGTTAGGGCGGGGAATACAAGGCATGCCGTGGCGTAGGGTTTTCCACTTCTTGAGGTACCGTACTGTCTGTGAGGAGAAGTCCATTCGTCACGCTGCGACGGAGATTTCGGCTGTGCGCATTCGAAGTCCGTCTATTTCTGACCTAAAAACGAATATATCGGCAGTCATTTGCTGCTACTTCCGGCAGGGTGCTTGTTGTTTATCCGGCGGCAAGTGCGTATTGTTCCTTTCATATTGTCGACATTCTCACATGGCTTGTGTTTATTTTTAATAGAGCACAGAGTACAAATAAAGGAAGGGAACGTTGAGTGAAGCAGGTAGTGTCCGACTTGATATTTTTGGAATGCGCGGTACACAGTACGTGAGAAGGCATCTACAGTTCAAACCCAGCAGACATCCCCTGGCGCGCAAACAATAACTAAAGTTATTCTACATTCCTCTGCACTCAACTGATGCTGCACTCACCAGTTACTCATATCATGTGCCTTTATCTACCTTAAATTAGGGTTGGGGAAAATCTCTTGCTGAGCATTTGTTTGCTCCATTCGCTCTCGACCTTTCCTCCACTACTTTTACTGCCTAGCAAGGAGTAATTTTTTGTAAGAGGAGGAGTAGACTGAAAGTCACGGGTGGCACGTCACGTATTGCTCACCTCATGGCTCTCAAGAAACTTAAGGATCGCTGGCAATTCTCTACAATTCCAGAAAGAGAAATAGGAAGAAGGCGAGGTTTAGTCCTGATCTACCTCATCCCCACTCCATCACAGTCTCCCGGCCAATACAGCTGAGATTTTCGAAGTGAAATGCTATGTCCTGTGGTTCGGATTCCACGTAAAAAGGTGGCTCATAATCACAAGATTCACGGTCACGTAAAACTACAATCTTCCTTTTCCATCACAGTTCAGTTGTGAAGCGTTCGAGTATTTGGTAGACTATTACGTGTTGAGAAACGAGTGCCGCTGACCTTGTCTGCGCTAGCGTTTGTTGATCGTAGCAGCTGGCGCTCTGCAGGACGAAGAGGGTGACAGTGGTAACGGAGTAGAGTGTCCACATAAGTCCAGCACTGCTAAATGTAACAAGAGCACAAGTCACCAAAGGAGAGGAGAACTATAAGTAGGGCTACCTACCCGAGCGACTGTACTTGTTAACAGTGCAAGCGAACATGTAAACAAAGAACAGTTTCCAATTTGGTCATCAGCACTCGTATCTCAAACGGGTAGTAGTTTGTTAATTCACTATCGAGTGCTGTCACCAGTGGCGGATCCAGGCCTTGCGGGGCCCTGGGCGATATGATAAGGTGGGGCCCACAACAATAGAAAATAAATTATCAAATCAAATGGAAAATAGTTTGGCAATAATAATAAAATAAAGAATAGTTACAATATTTTTAATACACTACAGTACATTATTTTAATAATATGAAAGAAATCTTTAAGTCCCCTTGAAGAAGATTATGTAAACTATGAAATATTAAAATATTACTTTGCGACTTTTTTCCCGGCTGAAGTCTTCTATTATATCACTGAAATCTTAACTTGCTAAACGGTCACGGGAGGTTATAGCTGCACTGAAAAAAGGAATATGAATTATAAATTAGTTTGAAAAGTACAACTTAATTAATTAAATGTAGAAAACCCATGGCGCGGGGCCCCTCGGATCGCAGGGCTCTGGGCGGTCGCCCTCCTCGCCCTCCCCTAGATCCGCTCCTGGCTGTCACTGATGGAGTCCAGATCAGTGAAGTAGAGTTTTGGGTGCCCCAGAGGCTGTGGAGCTGAGCAATGTGCCTACTGCCGGTTGCTACTACTGGCTATGTGCAGGGTTTGCGTAAATTCCTTTCGTCTTGATTTGTTACCATGAAATAGGCTACAGCATTTTTCTCTTGTTTCAGACTCATGTCATGGTGTACACGTGACATGTCTCTGGTGGAGTGGCGACAATAGCAGTCATGGAGGTGGTTCCAGTGCCGGTGGCGGTGCCCCGTGCGGGCGCAGTGCAGCTGCCGTTCCAGAGACGCAACGTGCAGGAGTGGTCTCGACTAGACCGCCTCACGGGCATGCTGGAACACGCACGAGTTGAGACAGACCAGTGGGCGACCAACTCCGCTACCAGCACTCGCAAATACGGCAAGGTAAGGGTCATTTTGTCTGGAATATTGGGGAGGGAAATAATACCCCGAGCTTTTTACGATTTCGAGAATCCTTCCGACATGCAACAGGCAGGTAGTTTAACCCTCAGCAAACGTGGAACATAACCGGTGATGTGAGGTCCGGGGGAGGCAGAATAAGGTTTAGGGGCGTGGTGGCTCAGTGGTGAAGCTGTCTGCCTCTCACCAAGGTGGACCAGGTTCGATTCCCGGTCAATGCATTTTAGTTTTTTGAAGTGAAATGCCATGTCCTGTGGTTCGGATTCCACGTAAATAGGAGGTCCCGTGGCTCATGATCGCGAGATTAACAGTCACGTTAAACTAAAAGCTTCCTTCCAGAATAAGGTTTTCAGTTTCTGAAAAATGCCATTGCATTGTGACACTACCCGGACGTTACCCTATCGTTACATTCTTTTAACTTTTGTTCTACAACTGGAATGGACCTGAGAGCTGAGGAAGTGCAGGAGGTAAGTACGTACCCAGCAGTAGTGGGGGAAGTTCAAGGAGATTTAGATTCAGATCTTTCCAAAACCAGCGAGTCACAGCAACAGATAAAAAATAGAAGTTATGAAATGTGTATACAACCATTAACATAAAAAAGAACCGACAGCAGTGGCTACGCTGGCTAAAGCGTAGCGTTAGGTCATGGGGCCAAGCTCTCTGCTGACTCGGTAGACGCGTGGGTTCGAGCACCACCGTCGGCCGTCCTTGAAATGGTTTTCCGTGGTTTTCCCATTTTCAACACCAGGCAAATGCTGGGACGGTACCTTCTGACAGGCCACGGCCGCTTCCTTTCACATCCTTGCCCAGTTTCATTTATCTTCATCCATTCCACCTCTCATCCCGCCGCGCAGGTCGCCCACGGGCGTCCACTAGAAAAACCTGCACTCGGCCTCTAAGGAGGCCACACGACAGAAAAAACATAAAAATAGATTCAACGACCCAGAAGATTTGCTTCTTTTCGCCAATATTAAAGTAAGATATTTAGCCACCCCCGCGATGCGGGGGAAGTATTGTAGCTTCCCGGCAAGACGGCCTTGGTTCGATTCCAAGCTTCTTCAGGGTAAGAACGAGGTGCACTGAGATTCGTGAGGACTATTGGGAAAACAGGTGGGCTCCAATCCTACTCTCGATCATTGTCAAAGGTTTAAACTAGTGACACGGGTAACTCACATTTAATCACCCTCAAAACCCAAGCAAGATCTGTTTCAGGACTTAGAGCGTGGGAGTGGGAGAATAAAGCGGTGTAAAGCCCTTCCGATATTTGTACGGCTCTACTGTGTTAGTAAGGCAGTCGCGTCCTGTATCCAATGGTGCGATATTACGTTTCGGAATAATCCCTTAATATTTCGATCCACTTAAATGTCACAAATACTATGCGTCAACCGCTAACAGCGTATATGTTGTTGGTGTATGAAAGTACAATGCCTGCAAGGATATTTACGTCCCATGGGTATCTCTAAAACGTAGGAACTTAGTATTATTATTACCAACCGTGCAAGACCATGGACCCAGGATTTCTCCGCTTTTGGAAGACGAATGAGCTCGATCCTCACCGTCGGCCGTCCTTGAAATGTTTTTCTGTTGTTTCCCATTTTCAACGACAAGCAATTTCGCGATATGCCATGGTCATTTCCTTCGATCTCCTCGGCCAATTTCATCCATGTTCACTCATTTCATTTCTCATTAATTCTGCTCATGAGCGTCGTGGCTTCGAGAAGGATATCCAACCTTAGAAGCCATTGCCACATAGAAACTCATCTCCTCTCATCCCCAACTCCGACGAAACGGGAATGTGATGGGGTAGAATGTATTTATCATCAACATTATTATTGTTTTAATAATCGGCAGGAAAGCCTCAATTGAAATAATTTATTCAAACACCAGATATAGCCTACATTTTCCAGTACAACGCTATAAAATAGTGTAGGTTACGTGTGGTGCAAATACACATACCAAATAGCAGTAAGTAATTTGCATATGGTCGATAAAAGAAGGAACTGTATATAAAATAACAAGTTAGTAGTTCCATGACAAACTAAATAACCTACTTTTCTTAAAAGTTGAAGATTCATACCAATGATTGATCTATATAGACCTATCTAGAATAATATAATTAAGTTGGTAATACTGCATTTTTGACTTTTTCGAAAAATACCTGAAATATTGTGGACTAGTAGAGCACTACAGTTTGTTTGAAATAGTTCCCTTCTATGCATTCTGAGATACTGAAAGTCTACGGCTCAAATGCTCAGAGAGACCTATTAGGTAGTTGGTAGGACTGCTGCCTCACGGCATACACACAATATATTATATTTGGTAGTTATCCATTAAAAATGTTATGGAAGTTAGATGCAGTCAAACATTAAACCTATCAGCAAGCATAGAATTATGATGGCAACCCTGTCACGTACTGGTTGCTGGAAAGGAAAAAATAAAAGTCCACAGCCTGCTTCCAGTCGACCGTCCGGGTCAGGGATGAAATGACTGAAGCCCCCATCTAGCGGCGAGGATATGAACTGTGCCGGCTGCCGAAGCCTGTCACACTACTCTGAGGCAATGATTAAATGAATGCCAAATGAAATGATAGTGGAGAGTGTTGCTGGAATTAAATTTTTGACAGGGAAAACCGGAGTACCCGAAAAAAAAAACTGTCTGCCTCCGTTTTGTCCTGCACAGATCTCACATGGAGTGACCGGGATTTGAACCACGGACCCAGCGGTGAGAGGCCGGCGTGCTGCCGCATAAGCCATGGAGGATTCCTTGCTGGTAAGGAATCTGCAAAATTATCGTCTATAAACACTTGCCAAATTTTGAACAGTTTGTCTTCATACATTGAGACTAGGGTTCAAAATTATAGAGCATTTATCAACAGTTGGTAGTCCTGATGACTCTAAAATATGCCGAGTTATACAGATCTCTTGAGGCATTACAAATACGAAATTTGGTTGAAATGCATTCCTAACTGTCGTGAGGCAAGAGCATTTCAGAGAGGACGCGAAGCAACCAGCCCACTTATGAGTGTGCGTACGGATGCATCGTATGCCGTAATTGTCCACCTGCTAGAATCAGAATGGCGATGGACGCTGTGTGAGTTAGAGACCGAAGACGGCATCGAGATAGGTACTATCACGAAATTTTGAGTGAGGATCTTCACGTGGGTAATGATGCATCGAAGTGGGTATCATTTATATGGAAGTTCAAATGTGGACACAATACTCAACAAGCGGTGACCACATAGGACGCTCTCAGCAGGAAGGTGACTGCTTCCTTTCAAGAATCATCGCAACCGATGAATGTTGAGACATGGTGTATGGACCCGCAACCCGCCGAGTGGTAGCACGTAGGATCACCGCAAAAGCAGATTTTTCGTGAAGATCCATCTGACGGTTGATGGTGATTATCCTGTATGACGTAAGAAGAGTGCTTGTGTGTCATTTCGTTCCCCGTGACGTGATGGGAAAATACATGGGTGTGCTATTCAAGTGCACACGTTTTCGTCCTGCTCGCGCAGCTGCGTCATCAGCCGAGCAGTGCACTTCAAGCTGTAATAATATTGGTTGTTGAAACCTCGTATATTGCTACTTTGTTCTGCATGTAAGAGTATAAAGAACATTATGTCCAATAGGTTAACACTTTTTTTTGTCTACGGAATCATTGGGTATGGGAAGTTTCTTCCGCATGGATTCTGTAACTCAGTAGTCTCTTATGCGCCCAACTGGCGTTTGAATAAAGCTGTGGGAGATAAGCTATTTAATTAAGATTGCTCGTCGGAAATTCAGAAATAAAGGAAGATTGGGCGTTATAATACTAAATAAATAAATAAATAAATAAATAAATAAATAAATAAATAAATAAATAAATACCCGTGATCATGATGGCGAGATTAACGGTCACATAAAACTACTAGCCTCCTCTTAAATAAATAAATAAATAAATAAATAAACTTAATGATTCTTGACGGTATGAGAAAAATATTAATGAAAGTGTTAGAAACGTATCTCCCTAGCATTCACAACATCAAGTAGATTTTGTGTCGCGCAAACCCTATATTGCTAGATTAAAGTTTTTTTTTTTCCTTTTTCTTTGCATTTCATGTGAAAATAATGTAAAAAGTTGAATTTATTTAATTTATTTCTGCATGAAGGTTCGCGCTCACCTCTGAACTGAGGAACATAATTTCCTGAAACTTGATATTTATATCGAGGAAGAGGAGGAGATTAAAGCATAGACTGCAAATTATTTTATTACTGCAGTGTTTAGTAGTGGTTCATAGAAAGCTCAAAACATGTCGTCTCCAATATGTTTATTAATAATAGGCTTAGGCCTATCGAAATATTGAGCAAATCATAAGTTGTTGAAAATCAGATTTTAAATCGTTTGATTCTTGCTATTTCATCGTGCGACGAATAAGGGAAATATTTATGATTTTAGGCTTTTGTCAATTTTTCTGCAAATGCTGTGCTTTTTTTTATTGTTTCTTACTAGCACTGTTCCGTGGCGCACTTGCACAAGCCGATTTGCCTGTCAGTAAGAAGTCGGGCGAGGGGAAAATTAGAGCACGGAGGGCATAACATATTATTCATAAGGTTTTGAAGAGATTAATGAGGGAAAATATCTCTTAATTATGTGCTAGACCTGGGTGCGTGAGTTAAGAGTTTACTATAAATACCGTACCGGAAAATTCTTAAAATTACAGTATACGTGAATGCGCGCTCTAATATTCAGGATATATTAGAAATTTGGCTCTATATTAAATATAAAAAAGTGTGTATTTCGTT
The DNA here is from genome assembly GCA_946902985.2 of Meconema thalassinum. Lineage (NCBI taxonomy): Eukaryota > Metazoa > Arthropoda > Insecta > Orthoptera > Tettigoniidae > Meconema > Meconema thalassinum. Next base: position 319,358,667 of record OX336389.2, read on the forward strand.
GTATGCTCCCACACATATGACTTCAAAGCACATAAATTAAACATGTTAAAGAAGGTTACATACAACTTATTTGGATTACAAAACAATTATCACCTAAGGTAAGAAAAGACTACATGAGTACAGTTAATTGGCCTATTATTATTATTATTATTATTATTATTATTATTATTATTCTACAGCTTCTTTTTCTTCTTACGTTTGGAAAAGTTGTTGGACCTTTTTTATTTTGATCTAGTTTAAGTGTCGACATTTTATGTAAGTCTCACACAAATTCATCTTCCAATTGCCTCTTTTACAGTAGTATAGTTATATCAGCATTGTTTACAAAGACTTGATTACTGATTTTCTCTTCTTAAAAGGATTTCATTTTCACGACCGCTCTGATAACAAATTGAAGCTGTTCGGTCGTGTACTGTCACGTGACTAGTTCTAATTGAGAATCTCCCCTGCATTACTATTTGTTTGCGCTATTTCGTGAATTTGAGTAGTCATTACGATGGTTTCAGTATCCACACTACTTTACGGAATGCTCTACCTTCAATTATTTTGTTTCTTTGTAATTTTGTGTTGTTTCTGGCGATATACGGAACCAAATTAGGGCAAAATACTCGAAGCAAATTATTGTACTATTGATATTGTTGTTGTTTTAAGGGGCGCATCTGTCTCACTATTGAGATGAATTCTATTTTTTCGTGCATGTGCATTAACTTACTGTTCGCGCAAATCGTCATTTCATATGAAAAAAATACGGTATCCTTCGTTTCCCCAATACCGTTGGAAACGGGAATAATAGGGGGTTCTTCCTTCGTCTACCTCTTGTTGTTGTTACAACCATAAATGGCAAATTGCGAGATGACTTACACAAAATGTATTTACGGTGCCACTTTCATCAACGAGCTCTGTGAGAACGTTTGCTCGGGTTTTGTGCGTTACAGGTCACTTGACTCGAGCGTGACGTCAGAGTGTGTGTTGAGGAGGGGATGACACGCGCAATGGCACTCTCTTGTATCTTCCCATCACGCCCCATGGTATATCATTGACGTCCTGCAGTGGCAGGTACGTCGTGCTACTTGGAAGGAATCTTTGGATCTTCAGGACAATGAACGATCGCATACAGCAGATTACGTACGTACAACTAGTGGCACGCTGGGGATTAGAAGCTTTTGAACATCTATAATACTCCCCCGACGATTCCCTGTGAAGAGAAGTATTTAACGAGTACGGACGGTATGTGGCGAGGGTTCAAGGTCGCGGTACAGCATGAGTGGTGGGAAGCCGGAAGCCGAGCTAACTTGTGAATATTTTGCATTAATACGCGATGTCGACAGCCTGGCGGACGACGAGTGACTGCTGTCACTGTTCCCCCACCACCACCACTAAGACGTGGCTGGAAATCGGTCTTCCCAGAGCAGTCAGCTTGACCTTGGAATGAACTCACTTCACTCTCGGCAGGTGTCAACTGATCTGGGCGTGGTGATGGCTACTGTACCTCTCTAATCAGAAGACGGGTATAGTGAGGCATCCATTGCAACCCCAGATAAATGCTGGAACTGAAGGACCGCAGCCACTTCTTTTCCAATTAATTACAAACACACACCAACATAGACACATACAGATGTTATGACTACGAATTTCCAAGACCCTAAATGAAATAATTTGCATCCAAACCTTGTTTACCCACGGCAAGAACCCTGAGATTGAGACTGCTTAGCTCAGATTATGAATGGAAACTAAGACACTGGAACATGCACGCTCAATTAACTTGTCAAGATAATTAAAGGAAGATTTATCTGTAGATCTGATCGTTGTTACAAATAAGGAAGGTGTGTATCTTTAACACGCGCCGTGCCGGTCAAGTGTCCTCACAGATGATGTGGCAATTTCCACAGTGAAACACTTCGTGCATTGCGATATTTCTGACCTCAGATACACTATATCAGCTTATGAGGACATCCATGGTACAAACGCGACCTCCGAGGAAACGTTAGTGAAGAATCAGAACCAATTCGCCTTTTATGATTTATTGTTTTAGTGATTCTCTCCCTCTGCCCCAATTTCTCACGCCTCTTTGGATGTTGACCTTACTTACTTACTTACTTACTTACTTACTTACTTACTTACTTATTTCCTTTCGCTCCGTGCGGAGCATAGGGCATCCAAGAATGATTTCCATCGGGCTCTGTTTGTTGCCAAGTTCTTCACTTCCCTCCAAGTCTTTCCCGCTTTTCTGGCCTCCTCTTCAATGGTGCGTTTCCAGGTGTTCCCTGGTCTTCCCCGTCTCCGAGCCCCTTGAGGATTCCAATCCAGAGCTCTCCTTTCTACTGCATCATTCTGTTTCCGCAGAGTATGCCCAATCCAACCCCATTTCCTCCGTTTAATTTGGACTTCTATAGGTTGTTGGTTAGCCCTTTGCCACAGCTCTTCGTTTGGGATTATATCTGGCCAACGTATACCCAGAATTCGACGCAGACAACGATTGATGAATACTTGAAGTTGGTGGCTGATAGGATTGGTAACTTTCCATGTTTCACATGCATACAATAGGACAGCTTTCACATTGGTATTAAAAAGTCTGATTTTCGTCTTCTTGGATATGTTACGGTTTCTCCATACTGGATAGGGCTGCACAAAAGCCCCATTTGCCTTTCTTATTCTGCTCTTGACGTCCTCCTCAGCCCCTCCACTTCTCGTTACCACGCTTCCCAAGTAAACAAATGTATCCACCTGTTCTACATCTACTCCTGCCACAGTGAGACCAGCCTGTACTGTGGAGTTCACTCTCAGCTCCTTTGTCTTCTTTGGGTTTATCTTAAGTCCAACCTTAGCAGCTTCAAGTTCTAAGTTTGCCAGTTTTCCCTCTATGTCTCTGAAGCGCTGTGCTGGGATACAGATGTCATCAGCAAAATCAAGATCCTCCAACCTGTCTCGAAGTCCCCACTGTATCCCTCTCTTCCGTCCTCTCCCCACCTTCCTAAGAGTATTATCAAGAACAATCAGGAACAAAGTGGGAGAAAGTATACAGCCTTGTCGTACTCCAGTCTGGATGGCCAATGGCTGGGATAGCTGACCCTCATGCAGGACTTGACATTCATAACCAGAATACATCTCTCGTATGATGTTAACTATTTTACTTGGTATACCATATTCCTTTAAGGTCTCCCACATGACCTTCCTATTAATGGAATCAAAGGCCTTCTCAAAATCTATAAACGTGATGTACAGTGCTGCTTGCCATTCGTTACTCTGCTCCACAATAATCCGTAAAGTGTTAATTAAGTCCACACAACTACGGTGTTCCCTAAATCCAGCTTGTTCTTTCCTCAACTTCGACTCGATAGACTTCTTCACGCGATTCAAGATTATCCTGAGAAATACTTTGCTTGGTACGGATAGTAAGGTAATACCTCTCCAGTTGTTACAATTCGTCAAGTCACCCTTCTTTGGGATTTTAACAATCACACCTTTCTTCCATTCCGCAGGCAGCTTCTCTTCAAACCAGATCTTTTCCATCAATGGCTTCAGGATATTAGCTGTGGTGTCCATGTCTATCTTGAGGACATCTGGAGAAATGTTGTCGACGCCGGGGGCTTTTCCATTCTTCAGCTGTAGCAAGGCTTCTTTGATTTCAGCACAAGTTGGACTGTGCAAAAGAATATTTGGATCAGAATTATCAGGTTCATCATTCCTCTCTTCGTGGTGTTCATTAATCCCTCGATCAACATTAAAAATTTCGGTGAAGTATTCCCTCCACCGTTCTTGTTGTTCTTCTTGAGTTGTGAGTAAATTTCCCTGTTTGTCTTTTATGGGTCGGTTCTTTCGGAAACTTTTCTTGGACAGCACTTTTGTGATGCGGTACATTTCTTTGCTGTCACCCTTTGATGCAGCATCTTCTGCCTTCTTCGCCATCTCATCGATCCAATTACTCGTATCTCTCTTCACACTCTTTTTGACTTCTTTGTCAACGACCGTGTATTCTGCTTGCACTTTTGCTTTCTGATGTCGAGTCTTACACATATTCAACCTCTCCTTAATCATTTTCCTATGACTTATTGCCTCCCAAGTTTGTTCTGACATCCAATCCTTCTTGAGAGGATTGCTCTTTCCCAGGACTATTTCACTTGTATCAAGGATGATGTTCTTTACATTACTCCAGGAAGATTCAATATCAGTTTCTGCTGTATCAGATTGGAGTACCTGAAAACGATTTCTTAGCTCCAATTTAAATTCTTCTCTTACCTTCTCCTCCTTCAACTTCCTCACATCAAATCTCTTGCTCTGTTTTTCAAACCTCTTCCTTGCCACCTTGCCTTCATTTTGAACTCAGCCAGCATAAGGTGGTGATCACTGCTAGCATCAGCTCCTCTCTTATTCCGAACATCGGTGAGGGATCTTCTGAATCTCCTACTCACTGCGATGTGGTCAATTTGGTTCTCAGTGTCATGATCAGGGGAAATCCACGTGATCTTATTACACCTCTTATGAGGAAACAAAGTACCTCCAATAACAAGGTCATGGCTAGCACAGAAGTTTGTGAACTTTTCCCCATTTCCATTCCTATCCCCAAGCCCATGTACACCCATCACATGTTCTAGTCCCTCGTTGTTCTCTCCTACCTTAGCATTAAGGTCTCCCATTATTATAATCACATCTCTCTTACTGCTTTTCTTTACTGTCTCATGTAGAAGGGAGTAGAATGCTTCCTTAAGTTCTTCTTCTGATGGTTCCGTGGGTGCATAGCATTGTATAATCGTAACATTGCGAATGCGAGTCTTTGCATGTTCAGTAAGCAAAAGACCAACTCCATCTCTGCGTTCCGCATTCTCCTCGCTCCTCCCAGAGTATATGAGGGTAAGTCCTTCATAAGTTTTTATCTCACCAAAATCTGGCCATCTTATCTCACTGAGCCCAAGTATATCAAGTTTATACGAGATCATTTCTCTGGTCACCTGCCACAGCCTACTACTCTCACCCAGAGTCCTCACATTCCAGAAACCTATTCGTGTCTTCCTTTTCGTGCCGAAAGTTGTCAACATGAGATCCGTCCGGTTTTCATTCTTTTCAGTTTCTTTAATAAACAATTTCGGAGAGTGCGAGTTATTAGCCCACAGCCTCCTAGTTTTCTGGTAGGGCTGCCACCTTAAGGACTGAAAACGAGCCCCCGCAGTTTTCCAACCATACCACTGAATTACAGCTCCGCCTGGAAATAACCTACTGATGACGCTGCTGCCCACCATCATGGTGTGGTCTGTCATTTAGTCTGGTCTCTCACCCTTGACCTTACCGGCATGGGTGACCCTGCCAGGAGCCGAAGCTCCCTCCGGCATTGCTCTCGGGATCACTGAAACACACAAGCCTCCCCACCACGTCAAGGTACCAGACCATGGGGGAGGATGTTGACCTAATTGTACGTAAATAAGGCGTACTTTTAGTCGGAAAGCCATTCAACATATGAAATTGATAGGGTTGCTCGATGAGTGTTACAAGTGTGGTGAAGGTAACATGACTAGAAGGAACGAAGCTTGCAGTTTTATACGATCGTGAACCTCACGTGCATACGCCACGGGACCTCGGTTTCTTTTACGTGGAATTCAAACCACTGGACGTGATATTTCACCTCGAAAGTTTCACATGCATCAACCCAGAATCGAACCCTGTCTGTGCCATCACGACCAAGGCAAGTGGATGTTCAGTGATGCAAACTTTTCAGCTGTTAGTGTCAAATAAGCTGAATTTTGGGAGTGATGAAGACCTCACTTGCATTGCAGACATAAGTTGCTAGGCCTGCAATGTTAACTTCCCACGAACTTCCTTCCCCCTAGTCCTTTTCTCGGGATTTTCTGGTAATAATTGTTGTGTTTAGTCTTATATGCGCAAGAAGATTATGTCTTTCTCCCTTAGCAGCAGTTGTAGGATAAGAGGGATAGTCCACATTCCTCCCAAATCTGACCATAATAGTAGGGCTGCTGTTTTTCATTGATTATAAGGATTTCAATTGCTTATCTCTCCTTCGTTCGAAATGAACACAATAAAATGGTGGAGTTCAAAATGCTGAAAATTCCTAGACCTTGATATACACTTCCCTAGAAGTCGGCAGCCTGAGCAGAGGTGCTAACTATTACGAACTGTCCAAAATGATTCCAGGATTCACCTGACGATTTCAACATTATGGCCAAAGAGGAAATTATTGCGCAGTAGTGGCATGACCTAAAAAGGAAGGCGTTTGTAAGAACAAAAACAGAAGGAACGAAACAAGAAAAAGAAAAAGTGTTGATTTCCTCGAGAATTACTGCAGATCAGTGTTCGTTTCAATGTTTACGCCAAAACATCGCAGTCCCTAATCCCGCTTCGTACTCGCACTCGCCACTACATCGCGGTACGATACCTACTACCACTATTTACTCTTCCTCTCCAAAACATCGATTTGTTTATCCCAACTATTTATTTACTCGAGCTGGCCGAAATATATCCCTATCAGCTCCCACTATTTATTCGTGCTCGTCGAAACATCGCCCTGAAGTTCAGTATAAGTGTTTTAGTTTAGACCGTTTCAAAATTATTTCATTAACATAACCAGACGTTTCTCTCATACTATGACGGATGTTTTCAACGATTTGCCAAATGGAAACTGATGTTGGACCCAGTAACTTCGTTGAGAGTGGTAAAGTTCTTGGAGAGAAAAGCCAAGCAACATCGGCATCACAATGACCAGATTGCCATGGTATGAAATCTTGGAGGGTGATCAGGAAGAAGCGTCATGCAACACTCCCACAAATGATGCCACAAAAACCGAATAAGTCTGACGCTTGGTAACGGTGTAGAAACTTCTCTGAGGATAAGCAGAAAGGAGAGAGATACAATTTTCCACTATGCGACTTTACACCATGTTATGGTGTTTAATCTTAGCTACGTATTCTCCGAAAACACAGCCCTGAAAAGCTCTAATGATCTCCAACTCACTCAGCGTTTTCATAACGTTACAGCCACCCCTTGCTTGCAAACATTTGGACATCCATCAGATCAACATTATCAGCATCACTCTTTCACGACATGTTACTACCATTACCTATCTATAGGTCCCAACACATGTGGGAATTAGCCAAAAAGGCCGGCCAAGAAGGTCACCCCTTGAGCCTATCCATATATCCAGCTGACTACCTTCCTCTCATTAAACAACGAGCACAACAATGTTCAACGAGGAATGGGACATCATGAAGCTGCATCGTGGACGCCATTATGCTATTGTTCAACCCCATTTTCAGACAACGCCGTGGTTCTCCAAATGGAATTCCTGCACAAAATATTAACGTCACTTGTTAGAATGCGGCTCAATCATGGTAGCTTTTCGAGCGATTTATATATGATTGGTGTCCTGAATTGTGATGCACAATCGATAGGCGACTTGAACCATCCTCTCTTTGCTTGCTATCACTATCGAGCTCACCAAGCGACAATGTTGAAGAATCTTCTACTACAGGGTGCGGCAGAATTAACTGACGAATTTCAAACGTCAATAACACAGCAACGCAGCACGATATTCACAAATTTATTGCGCAGTTTAAAATAGCAATGCTTGCCATTTGCATCATATACACATACATACTAGGTTTTGAAAATGATGTCATCCAAATGTCGACCGCCCCTTTCGATGCACTTCTAAAGCCTCTCCCTGAAGTTCCGCATGACCTTCCTAGTCATGTCTAGTGGTATTGCCTCGATTTCCTCACGGATAGCAACTTTCAGGTCGTGTAGTGTTCGCGGCTTACGTTGGAAGACTCGAGCCTTCAGGTATCCCCAGAGAAAGAAATCGCAAGGGGCGAGATCAGGGGGAACGGGCTGGCCATGGAACGTCATCCCGTAAGGAGATTGAACGTTCTGGAAACATCTCTCTGAGGAGATTGCGTAAAGGCACGTCTCACTGCACGGATATTCTCTGGTGTTGTAACGCTACGAGGCCTACCAGGCGGTTTCATTTTAACACTTGAACCAGTTCCTCTCAAATTATTCACCCATACCAGAATGGTATTCCTGCTTGGACCTTTCGCATGTCTATGTAACCTAAAGTGTCTACGAAATAAACGCTGTGTTGTGGTAACAGAGTCAGCATTTTTGAAGTATACGTTTCATTCACGAAACCTCGCTGCTCACCACTCCATGCCATGCTAGCGACTGACTAGTCCTGACAAGGCGATGCACGTGTTCTTCCAGGCCGCGCGCACATCGACAATAACACCTGCTTAAGCGCTATGGCCAATACAGGTGTTATATGTGCCGCTCCAATCTATGTAACAAAAATGGCAAATATTGCTCTTTTAAACTGCGCAATAAATTTGTGAATATCGTGTTGCGTTGCTGTGTTATTTACGTTTGAAATTCGTCAGTTATTTCTGCCGCACCCTGTACTATAAGAGCAACATCCTCTAAATATTCATTCTGCTAGCTTCCCCGATGAGAAGTGTGTAAGAAGCCACTAGTCAGTTTTTACGTAACACTGAGTTACAAATATGACGCTTGAATTGTTCTGAATCTCCGATCATATGAAAACAAGATGTCGTGTGAAATTGTTTCTTAATTCTTCCTGTTATTATCTAACAAGGAAACGGATTGTGGTGTAAAATTCTAATCTGGTTGAAATTTAGTACACAATATTCCTAAAAAGGTGTACAATGACGTAGTGAAAACCGCACGGGCCACTTTCAATTTTGAACGCCAATATTGAACGCCGAAAACCTGCCGGGCGGCGGCATGAGCGAGGAGGTGGGAAGAGGTAAAGCTGACCTTGAATCTTAGCAGCACGCGATGGCTCACGGCCACCAGGTCGTTTTATTTATTTACAGTATGGCCAAGCGCAAAACATCACATTATGTTGCATTGTATACTCTAATCGAGTGGATAGAAGAGTGAAGGGAAGGTGGAAGGTGGTGAATGCAACGCAGCACGGCAGGTCGCTGCCTGGTGGCCGGGAGCCATCGCGTGCTGCTAGGATTCAAGGTCAGATTTACCTCTTCCCTCCTCCTCGCTCATGCCGTCACCCGGCAGGTTTTCGGCGTTCAATAATTGGCTTTCAAAATTGAAAGCGGCCCGTGCGGTTATCACTACGTCATTGTACAACTTTTTATGAATATTGTGTACTAAATTTCAACCAGATTTGAATTTTTCACCGCAATCCGTTCCCTTGTAAGCTATTGTTATTTCTTTTGAGTTATTTCGTCGTGAGTGTGAGTGCTTACAGAAGGACCATGTATTTCAAAGCACCATTTTACAAATAGTATTGTGCTCCTTCCTTTCATGATTATTTTGCAGAGAGAGAACATCCATTTAATCATTCTTCACGTTATGTGGCTTGTTTTTCAAGTTAACAGTTGCATCAGTATGGTAATTGTAATGTTGTATGTAGCTGGTTAAGGCCAATCTTGGTCTAAAGTCATAATAAATTAAATAAAGACCTTGGCTAACACAGGCATACAGGTTTTGGAAAGTTTGAAGCTGTCATCTCTGTTGCGATTCCTGTCATGTTTGGATATTATATCTATGAATATTCTGGCATAACAGTGGGGAATATTGGCCAATACCTTGATTTGGTCAAACAATATGGTATACTTAGTAGCAAGCGTGTGTTCTCAGTCCCATTGTTCTTTGTACGCCTGATGAGTTCTTTAGTCTGATGCTGACAATTACACAGGAGAGTCTTTAGCTGGACACAAGTCCGTAATTTATGTGGCAGGTTTGTAAGTGCTATTTGTGTTATACCGTTTAATATGCCCTATCTTATAAGCATGTTTATATGCCAGGTTCCATCTTTCTGGAAAAGAAGAAACATTGTAGTCTTACGTAACAGTCAATCTCGCGACCAGAAGCCAATGGTATCTCCTTTTTGCGTGGAATCCGAACCACAGAGCATGTTATTTCACTTCCAAAATCTCACATGCATTAACCGGGAATCAAACCTGGTCCGCCTTGGTGAAGCAAACTGCACCATTACGCAGTCTCTTCGTCTTTCTGATACACCGCTCGAATCTGGATTGGGACCGTCCTCAAAATCGTGATTGTGTAGCGTGTACTTTGAACCTATTCCTTCGATATTAAATCAATTAGTATTAGCAATGGATACGTGATCTAGCATATATAGATAATTTCCCTCGTGTTTAGACTGGATTTTAGTTACTTCTTCTTCAATAATAAATATTTTTATCAATAATATGGGACTTCAAAAACTTTGCATCTAAGTTGAAGAGTTACTGTAAATTTGATAGGGCAACAATGCCGGTTACCCAGAACATTCCTAGCCATTAATAATAATAATAATAATAATAATAATAATAATAATAATAATAATAATAATAATAATAATGATAATAATAATGACAATAATAATAATAATAATGTTGTCATGCAGCAAGAAGCTCATATGTTAGGGTTAATAATCATTCTTTAAAGTGGCCGATTTTAGAACAGGTACTGTTTCTGAGCAAGAAAATTCTTCTTGTTAAGTTTACATGGTTATCATGTTAAACCTGAGGATTCTTATATTGGAATAAGGAAACACCACCAATTTTGCTTTTTAACCGAACAAATCTTCAGAAATAAATTGTCAAATCACTACATTTTGCGAATAAAAGCACAAAACACTATACTTTACATTTTAAATAAAAGAATAGAATTTAAAAAAAACATTTTAAATACCTCTAGTATTATGATGTACAGTACATTAGTAACAGGATGTCGTAATCGAGAGGAGCACGAGCAAGCGAGCGTGGGAAAGGGGTGGGGGTGAGAGAATGAGAGTTAAACGTGGGATTGCTGACGATGACTCACTTCAAAGGTTGACACCTCTGCCCACGCCATGCATGGCAAATTGTATGTTTTTCAGAGGCACGCTAAACGATATGAAATACTGCTCATGATCTCAGTTAAAGAATTGAATAGATTTAATTGCATAAAAGTTCATGAAATTGATTTAAAGATGTTCCTTTTCTATTCCTTCAAAATAAAGTTATTTGGCACTGGAGGTTAGAATGTACGATCTGATGTTGACGAAATTCGATTGTAGTTCTGTCGTCTCCTTCCCCTCTTACTATTCAGAAGCTTCTGTGAAGCAGAAAGTGACTATACTGTATATACACCTGACATTGAACAACTCACCAACGAGATTCAAGGACAAGGGGTTCAATTTTAATTTAAAGAACAGATCACTAATAATAATAATAATAATAATAATAATAATAATAATAATAATAATAATAAATGATGATTACTCGGATTAAAAATAAGGTGTTTTAAGTTTGATTTATTCTGTTTGTTCTTCAAACTATTGAATGGTACTTTGTCTTAGCAAATATATAATTTTGGTATATTTTTATACCACTTCAAAATACAATACTGAGTTTCAAGCTTACATTTCCCCATTTGTTTTCCTTCTTAACCAACCCCCTGGCACTATCCAGCCCATGACGGGCTAAGGCCGAACAAGCGACCGCTGCCCAGCCATTTTGGCCTGCAGATATTGGGGTGACGCGTGATCAGCGCGTCGGGTCCCCTCGGCCGTTAATCTTGGTATTCGTGATCGGGGCGCTGTCTCACTGTAAGACAGCTACTCAATTGTCCTCACGAGGCTGAGTGCACCCCGTTCCAACCCTCACGTCAGTTTTAAAATCCCTGACGGAGCCGGGGATCGAACCCGGGGCCTCCGGGTGAGAGGCAGGCGTGCTACCCCAACACCACGGGGCCGGCTTTCGTTCTTAATTATACTGAAATATTGAACAACACAAGTCCACACGACATTTGACTCTGGGTTCTTTATGTGTGATTTTGATTTGCCATGCATAACTAATGAAAGAAAAATAGTTTTGCCTAATAAAGTTTGCTTTTGTAGCTACCACAAGGAAAGCTCATATTTGAAGGGTATTCTCTATTTTTATAAGTTCAATCGAAAACTAACGTTAATTTATAGGCTACCCGCAGGGCCATCCAGTCATTGCGCTCCGGGAGCACTGGGCAGTCAGACTAGCGCTCCTTCCCCTACCACCACTACACTGTGGCAGCGAGGAGACGGACGATGTTCGAACCACGCTGACTAGATACGTACGTACAGTCGTGCGGCCGAGAGCTCTTGTGGGATTGTTGACATATTAATGGGGCTGTTTTGCCATAACAAATATACCGCATATACAAATCGAATGGTACTCCGATGTATGGAATGTGCAGGAAACGAACACAAGTGTTAAGTAAAGAATATTGTGATTTATTCCAAACTGAAATGTGAACATATTAGAGAGGAAAATTCAACAACAAATTGTGTTCTTTTTAACACATTACATCTCTGTTGCACACTAACCGTTTGGCATGCCCTTTATAAGCTGTACAGAAAAATTATATTTCCTAATCTGCTTTAAAGACTGCTGCTTCACCACTCCTTTTTTGTATGCTGTTCAGTCATAACCACTGAGAAACTGATTTACCTACACGCTGTCAACAAAGCGCATTGGACTAGACTAGCGACTGATGGATCGGCTGCACACTTCAGCGTGCTCAGCCAGCCAAGCTCCTCCCACCACTTCTGAAACTACCTTCCAACAAAGCGCTCGGAGCACAGGTTTAGAGCGCGGCCGGAGCGCTGTCTGGATGGCCCTGTGCAGGGTGAATTTTAAGTACATCGACAAACTGCATCATATGTTGATAAGAACATGTTTGCTCCATTTCCAGTCAGGAAACCATCCCTGCAGTGTGTTGGTGTACTTAAAATTTTACCCTGTATATTTACATCACGTTTATTTACAAAGCATAGTGTTAACATTAATCTATAAGGTGCGTTCAAAAAGTAACGAGCCGGAGGCATAATTACAGAAACCAGTACCTGTATGTTAGAAGTATTGACCCTGGCTGTTGAGGCACTTGTCCCACTGTGACACGAGGCGGTGAATGGCTGTCGCATAAAATTCCCTGGGCTGCGATGTGAACCAGTTCCGCACGTACAGCTGGACGTCGGCGTTCGAGGTGAATCGTTGGCCCCGTAGAGCCCTTTTCAGGGGACCAAACATGGCGTAATCTCAGGGAGAGAGGTCTGGACTGTATGGAGGGTGGCCGAGAACCTCCCATTTGAATTTCTGCAGGAGTGCCGCGACTGTGTTGGCCGTATGAGGTCGTGAATTGTCGTGGAGCGACCACGGCGGCTATGGCGTTCACTGTCAGTCGGCGGTCCTGGGTAATGAGTGCATCAACCAGCTGGACGTTGTCATCGGTAATGCTTGGGGTGCCCCAGACCGGGCATCATCGGCTAACGACACCCGTCCTTCCCTGAAGCGCTAGTGCCACGCCTTAACCCTTGCAAGGGACATGCAGTGTTCGCCGTACACTTGTGACATTCGGCGATGAATGTCCGTTCCCCTACTCATTCCGCTGTCAGAAACCGAACAACACCTCTTTGCTCTTCGGTTGACGCCTCCATGTCACTGTTTGCAATGCGACTGGCAGCGTTGGACGATTGATGCATGCTGCTGCTCGCTATGTATCGTCACGTGACGTGCACGCGTGCCCTCTAGCGACGGGCTGTGACCTTCCACGCTCTGGTCGGAACCACACCTCGTTACACACGCCACGATTAGGCGATGTCGTCACCGGTTTGCGCATTCCAGCCTCCGGCTCGTTACTTTTTGAACGCCCCTTATACAAATCAAAAAAACAATACAAACAAGCTTGAAAAATGGATATTTTTGGTACTTCTTCAGTGTGGGCACGAACTTTCTCGCATTAGCCCCCAAATGTAATCACCCATCATGTTCTCATTATATTGTCCTTGAAAACGTTGCTCAAAGTCCATCACGTCTTGGTGAAAGCATTCCTCTTGCTTTTCTGAGTATGCCCCAAGTTATCTATAAATTGGTCCAAGTGAGCATGTAACATGTGTTTGAAAGGGACATTCTGACACCCATGAGTTTAAAGTTCTCACGTATAGTAGAAATACGCTCTTTGTAATTCTCAGCTTTCTTAATTCCAAGGAAGCCATGTTCACTGCTTTAAGGCTTGTTTATCGTGGGTGTTTAGTAATTGTGGAAATTCTTCACTGACCATTAGTTTCTTTATTTGAGGATCGACGAAAATGACAATCCACTGTCTGCTTCCAGTTGACCGACTGGGTCAGGGAATGGAATGGATGAAGCCCCCACCTAGCGGAGAGGATATGAACTGTGCCGGCTGCCGATGCTTGTCGTACTCCCCTGGGGCAATGATTAAATGAATGACAGATGAAATGAAATGATAGTGGAGAGTGTTGCTGGAAAGAAATTGTGACAGGGAAAACCGGAGTACCCGGAGAAAAACCTGTCTGCCTTCACTTTGTCCAACACAAATCTCACATGGAGTGACCGGGATTTGAATCACGGACCCAGCGGTGAGAGGCCGGCGTGCTGCCGCCTAAGCCACGGAAGTTCATGATCGACGAAAATACCAGCTTTAATTTTAGCTTCTGATAATTTAGGAAAATAGTCTTTAAATATCCACTCTGTTACGTGTTCAAAGGGGTTACCCCGTTACCCCTTAAACAGTCAGGGCCGATAGCCTAGATGTTAGGCCCCTTAAAACAACAATTATCATCATCAACCTTAAACAGTCTGCTAAAACTTCAAATATTTATTTATCATTGCATAAAGCACAAAAGCAAACTTTGGGCCTATTAATTAAGAATGGCGTTTTTGGTTACTGTTCGATGTAGACAGTCAGAATATGTTTTGTCGGTTGACTTGTGTAATCAACAAGCAATATAATACTACAGTTATACTGTATAGCAAATGATCACGAAATATGGAACTATTTGTTTCGTTGTTTTGTTGTTATTTATTTCAGAGACTGCGACATCGCGGTCATATAACTCCGAATGATTGGGCGGAATTTTGTGATAACCTGTGTTATTATGATGGCTGTACTAATGTGTATTTGTAAATTGGGGTAGGATTGGGAAGGAGGCAACTGTGGCCTTTAATTAGGAACCATACCAGTATTTTCCTGAAGTAGAAGTGGTAAACCACGGAAAATCACTTCCAGGATTGCTGTTCTGCTCCTTAAAACTACAATAACTATCTAACTAACTCCTCTTCTCAATTTGCCTCACGAGGCTGAGTGTACTCCGTTCCAGCCCTCACACCAGATTTAAAATTTCTTGGCAGAGCCGGGAATTGATCCCAGACCTCTGGGGCGACAGCCAGGAATGCTAGCCGCTACACCACGAATGGTCACTATTTATTTCAATGGTGGTTGAATATTGTATGATGGACTTCGCTAACGTTGGTACGCTGAGTGAACTTTCAACATTATATCGACTCAACACTAATAAAGGGTTGCAGACTCCTCAATCAGCTGATCCACTGTCTCTTCCCGTATTCCGCGGTGCTTCGGAGATTCGTTTCTAGCGTGTGACTGGATGCGTGGCTCATCGGTAACGTTCTCGTCCGCTGTGCCCAAGATTCCTGGATCAAATCCCGGCGCAGTCAGTTGGCATTTGAGGGTGCGCAAATGCGAAGGGAGCCGTGTCAGTAGATCTACTGGCATGTTAAAGATCCCTTCCGGGGCAATATTCCGGCACCCCGGCGTCTCTAAAAGCCCCAGTTGTTAAAAGGGACGTAAAGCCAATAACATTATTATACCTTTCTAGTGTTACCAAGATCACTATGATTGTGCTCATGCGCCGTAAATCGCACACTACGACCGCGAGGGGGAACTGCAACAAGTCCGGAGATTGAAAGTTCGAATCCCGGCGATTACAGCGACTATCCTGAATGTGGGTTTTCCCAGGGCTCTTCCACACAACCTACAAGCAAATGCCGGTATAATACCTTATTTCAAGAGATGGCACAGATACATTTGGGAGTGAAATACTAGCACAGATGATTTTATTGCCATCTAACCAACATGTATGCGCGATCGGGAGGCTCACGTTCGCGATGTTCCATTGTTAGCATGATGGCCAGGCTACCTCCTGGTTCATGACAACGTTGAAAAACTTGTGAATCTAACGATTGTCATATCAGGTCCGTTGAGGAGTTGACCTACAAACAGAACTTCAAAGAAAATGCGTGCAAGTAATTTTGTGTTGAGAACTAGGGACTAGAGTTTAACATGATCTTGACTTTTATAAACAGAAAAAATACTAATAATTCAGAGGATGCAAGAACGCCCTCTTAAGAGAAAATTACTGAGTTATAGCTGGATTTGTGAAACAAGATGTGTGTGTCAGGTGAAAACTTTCTAAAGCACAAGACGAGTTTTGGCGACGCCTAATGTGTATGTCACTTGTCAACCGTGCGAGTGGTCGTACTTGTATCCTCAATTCCCTGTCCTATATCGCCGATTTCGAAAGTTCAATCATGGTAAAGCTTGTAATTCACTTTTACTTATGACCATTCGAGAAACCACTGGGACTTCTCCTGCGATGTTGTGAACTGGATGAAGACATCGGCTATACCAATACTGATGTTTTTCGTTTCCAAACTATCGTTCTTGTACGGAATGCAATGCGATCCTCGTGCATTGTTCATAATCACATATCCATAACGACAATATTCCTTGAAAAAATATAGCCTACATAGACTACAATATTTTCTACCCCTCAACATAGCAGTGCTCGTTGAGTCGCGCATCACGACTGCACTGAGGAGGTGCAAATCTGGATATCGGAGGTTCGAATCCTGCGTTTGCAATGGCTATCCTGAGTGATTTTTGCATGTTTTTTCACACTCCCTCCATGTAAATGTTGGGATGGATACTTTATTTCATGTCCCAGGATACCAACCCCAATCCTATACCCTATAGGCTAAATTCAGTTACACACTCCTAATACAGTCACACGGAAACATAGGTTTTCAGTCAATCAAGTACACTGGGCTGGTAATGAAGTTCAATCAGCTCTAGAAAATTTCCTTTATTTTTAGAGTCTTCAGTTTCAGCATGGTCCTTTGCATATGTTTTCCACTGCTTTGTTAATTACTGAGATATCGACACCAACGTTGGTTTTTAAATGGAATGGTGCTGGTATCTCTTATTAAAACGACATATATTTAGTAAATAAATTCAGCGGAGTGTTCAGTTTTCAAATCAGAAGAGTACTTTTTGAATATATAAGGCATTGCTATTGACAATCTACTATGTATTGCAGATACAAGGACGAAACGGAGCAAATATGTCGTCTCATATGAAAAGCTTTCTCTCCAGAAGGAGCAAGATAACGACTCCATACATTCAAGAGGGTGGTTGGGAGTACTTTTCTAATTTTCCAGTCAATTCCTCTTGATGCAAGAGTGGAATTACAACGAAAATTAATAAACAGGGAATCTTATATAGGATTCAACATTTAACGTTCCTCACAAGAACATTCAATTATACTCTTTGATAAGGACAAAGTGTTATAAGTTATAACTATACCCAAACATTTCAGAGAAAATACGCTACACACTTTTTATGTACATCTGCCACCCCGTTCTACCCCCGATTTACGCCTACGACTATATAATTTTATAAATGCAGACAATGGTCATTTATTTTCGTGACTTATTGTTACGCGCTGGTACCGTCTTGTAATTGTAAAATATAAAAATAAATAACTCTTGACCCTTCCGAGCTACATTAACGAAATGTAGTGACAAAGTAATACGGTATTTATATTGCCCTGTATGGCCAAGGTAAAAGAACCGACTCTCCATACATTCAAGTAATACGGTATTTATATTGCCCTGTATGGCCAAGGTAAAAGAACCGACTCTCCATACATTCAAGATGGCGGCTGCGTGAACTATTTGGGCATTAGAATTGACAAGTCAGAATATAATTGCGTAATTAAGACGAATATTACCAAGAGGAGGGTAGCATGTATGAGCTCCCACTTGTGCTAGTCAGAGGATTATCACACTGAATATAGCACGGCCATCTAGAAATTTAAAAATAAATAACTTTTAGGATCTTCGAGCTATAATAACGACAAGTAGTTCCGTGAAGAATTAAATAACCTATTCTCGTATATCCTACTGGTTTTACTTAGGACACAAGAAATGAAAACGAGATTTTTAAAAATTGCACAGCCGCCATTTTTAGGTTCTTATAAAATTCGATTAACTTAGGCATCAGTATATTGAGGCTTGTATGAAATTATACCGTGCCAAGTTTCACAGCGATCGGATGAAATGTCGCGAAAAAAAATCAATTTAATTATTTAAACTTCGTGTCACCGCCATGTTGCTTTTGTGCTCACCAGGTTATTGAATGATCCATAGGTGAACCTATGTTAATAGCCTTTATCAACATACAAAATTTCAGTTTGATTGCTGTAATAGATTCGTCGACATTGAGAACCTTCTAAATATTTCGGATGGTCACCATTTTGGATTATTATATGTGTAGGCCATACAGTTATGTACCATTAGATGAAGATTATAGTTCATTATTGAAACGTTCATTTTGATCACATGAATAGGACACAAGAAATAAAAACTTAATTTTAAAATTTCGCATAGGCGCCATCTTGAGGTTATGTAAACAATAGAACTAAATTAGATGGCAGTGCATTACAATGTGTATAAGCATTTGCTGTACTAAGTTTCACTGTGTTCGGTATGTTAAGACGCGAGAAAAGTCTATTTAAATATTCAAATTCGCTTGGCCGCCATGTTCATTTTGTACTCAACAGGTTTGTGAAAGTCACGTAGGTAAATTTCTAGTAGTACCCTTTATCACCGTACAAAATTTCGTGGTGATATCTGTTACTATTGCGGTGATATAGAATGCCTGTGAAATATTTCGCGCAGTCGCCATGTTGGATTGGTGAAACGTATTAAAATGTGAAAGGCACGGTCGAGATCGGACGAGGTAGTAGTATGCATCTACCGAGTTTTATTGAAATCACTTCGGCCGTTTAGATTTTATTAGGGGACACGCACACACACATACAAATACACACACACGGACAATAGGTGATCTCATAAGCCTATTTTTTCATAAATTAAAATAGGCTAATAATGAATAATAAGGTAGAACCTTATAAGTTTCTTCGTATACCTAAAGCAAAAGAATAAAGAGCTACAATAACGAAAATCGGTAGTTATTTACAACCTTGCAAGCGGCTTCGTAAGACCAAATCTAAAGAACAAGTCCATACATTCATGATGGCGGCCGGGTGTATTTTCGAAACTTCAATATCATTAACTCATGATATATTAGCACAATTCACGTGAAATTTTGTTGAGATGGGAGTACCATATAAAATGCTTTGCTAGATTACTCATAAGTCATAAGAATGTGACACTGAATACAACAAGTAGTGGGCATCTTGAAATTGAAAAAAAATGAAAATCCACAGCCTGCTTCCAGTCTCCGACCGGGTCAGGAATGGAATGAATGAAGCCCCCATCTAGCGGCGAGGATATGAACTGTGCCGGCTGCCGAGGCCTGACGCACTCCTCTGGGGCAATGATTAAATGAATGACAGATGAAATGAAATGATAGTGGAGAGTGTTGCTGGAATGAAATTTTGACAGGGAAAACCGGAGTACCCGGAGAAAAACCTGTCTGCCTCCGTTTTGTCCAGCACAGATCTCACATGGAGTGACCGGGATTTGAACCACGGACCCAGCGGTGAGAGGCCGGCGTGCTGCCGCCTAAGCCACGGAGGCTTCATCTTGAAATTATGGATTTAAAATAACCTATATATTGTAGAGCTACAATAACTAAAATTAGTATTAAAGTAGAACCGTATTTTTGGCTTTGTATGCCCAGGGCAAAAGTTAGGCCGCGCCATGTATTCAGGATGGTAGTTGAACGTACTATTTAAACATCAAAACAAATTACTCAGGATCAAGTTATGCAATTAATATGAAACTTTGTAAGAGGATATTCCTATATGAAACCTCGCTTGCATTAGTCATAACTGCGGCCCGGAAGTTCATGCACTATAAAATGAATAAATATGCATGCAAAAGTGCACTAATTTTTGGTCAATTATGCACCACGTTTCAAAAAATATGCACTATGAAATAACTACGGTCATTACAATCACTCCGTATTCTTTAGCGTTTCTATTTTGAATAGGAAGAAAAAATGAACACACGGACCTTTTTTAAAATATCTCAACTAAGAAACAGAACTATTATTTTATGAAACTTCAAGTGGTGTTGACTATCAATACTTATTTTATTGCGTTAATGTATAAGTAGGCCTATACAGTACGTGTTATACAATTTTAGTAGACATTGCATTTTTTTTAATGAAAAGAATTTTACAATATTTACACAGTGAATGCTGAATATAAATAATTCATATTAACTTCCATAAAGGACTGAAATGTGCTAGGTATTAAAATAATTTCAGTATTATTCTGTGATACACTATCGGAGTCCGAATCGAAATATACGACTTTAAGAACATCAAGTAACAAAAAGCGCTTCAAAACAATAAGAAATTAGAATATACGCCCTTCTCAAACAGAGATATGCACTTAAATAGGCAAAGGAGAAACATATGATGCATTGGGTCAAAATAACCAAAATGTGCATAAATATGCAAAAATATGATTTTGCATGAATTTCCGGGCCTTAGTCATAACTAAAAATATCACACTGCATATAGCACGCAGTTGCCATCTTGAAAATATAAGACATCAATATCGATAACCTACCATCTATTTCAGTTACAGTGACGAAAGGCAATGAGTAAGTAGTCACAAATAAGATCAACGATCCTGTACTATTAGGTAGGAGTATGGACGTACATATCTAATGTTACAACCAATTCTTCTGGAAGCAATAGTGGAATTACTACGACACTTAACAAACGAAGAGTCTTATCTATATTAATATAATAAAGCTGAAGAGTTTTTTTGTTTGTTTGTGTGTTTTAACGCGCTGATCTCTGGAACTACCAGTCGGATTCGAAAAATTATTTTTGTTTATGATAGCCAGATTTTAGAGGAATAGTTTAGGCTATGTAGCATTAGGCTACACCTCTCAGGTAACCTTAAAGATTGATTTTTGTTAAGTCGGAAGAACAAGCACTCCCGAACAGCTTTATCCGCGTGCACTGGCGTTATGGTTAATGATACGTACACCGTTTCATCGATCTTAACCAAAATGTGTATACTTGCCCTTTGGAACCCTGCGGGTACCACTGTGAACTTTAAATTTCGGACAGGCCACTCCATTCCCTGTATTTAGGCCCTTTGCCACAAATCTACACCGTTTCACCAATCTGAAACAAAATTTGTATACTTAACCTTTGGAACCCTGCGATTGCAGTCTACATGAAATATGACAGACCAGCCCATTCCTTGCATTTAGGCCCTTTGGCACAAATCTACACGTTTTCACCGATCTGAACCAACATGTGTATACTTACACTTTGGAACCCTGCAAGTAACACTGTTTACATGAAATTTCGGACAGACCACTCCATTCCCTGCATTTAGGCCCTTTGGCATAAATCTACACCGTTTCACCGATCTGAATCAAAATTTGTGTACTTACCCTTTGGAACCCTGCGAGTAACAGTGTCTGCATGCAATTTTGGACAGGCCACTCCGTTCCCCACACTTAGGCCCTTTGGCACAAATCTACACCGTTCCACCGATCTAAACAAAATTTTACATACTTACCCTTTGGAACCCGACGAGTAACACTGTCTGCTTGAAATTTCGGACAGACCACTCCATTCCCTGCATTTAGGTCCTTTGGCACAAATCTACACCGTTACACTGTCCACTTGATATTTTGGACAATACTCTCCATTCCCTACATTTAGAATAACTGACAAAATGAACTTCGAAACCGCGTATTGAGGCCCTAGAACCATTCATGTCCGTAGTAGTGTAACTGTAAGAGTATTTAATAAGTCTAATGTTGACTGGCAATTCGGGCTGAGTTACGTCGCCCTTACCAGTGTTCTGGTGCAGAATTGCAAAAATAGTTCAATCTTGCGCTGCTTATAAATTGCAGTCACGGGGAGTAATTAGTGCAAAAGATTTCTTAGGCCCCTTAAAACAGTTATCATGAAAATATTACGCCTCTGTATAAGTGCAATGGTGTTGGAGCAGTACATTGAGTTTATCAGCTGCAATAAGCGCTGGTGCTTTCAAATTTACCTTGATTTATTCCGAAACGTATCGTTGAGCGCTATGTGGCGATAAATGATACTATTGCTACCTCAGCAGCTCGGGACAGCCAAAGTTTTCCAAAGCCTTCTGATTATTTTCCTACGGCGCTATGCGACAAAAGACGACATTATTGGTCTCTACATTTCTAACAGCCAATGAGATATAGGCCCTAGGCAGTGCCTTTTATTTCACTTACTCCTCTTACTAATTTTTTTAAATTCGTTTGTAAATTACATGTGTCAGTGCTGTAGTTAGTAAATAGCCGTTTCCCTATTCATTATTCTGTCTGCTTGAAATTTCGGACAGACCACTCCATTACCTGCATTTAGGTCCTTTCGCACAAATCTACACCGTCTGCATGGCCTGTCCATTACGGGAAAATGACCTGAATGTTACATCCATTATACTGTACTACTTTTCACCCCCACTACAACCACCACCACCACCACCACCACCACAAAAAGTTATATTTTAAAATGTTTTTTTTCTGTTAGTTCTGTAGTAGTATTCATTATCATCCATAAAACAAATAAATCCACCGGGCCAAGCCGGGCACTACTGCTAGTGTTAGGTACAACTCTTAACGTTCAATCTAATAACATTCAATAATACTGCTTGATAAGAACAAAGAGTTGTAACAATGCCCATACATTAAGGAGAAAGTAGGCTCTTTACTGAACACCTTGTTTTAATTTGATAATTGCTGGGAGGATTGGAGTGATATTTTGTTATTTTATCAATCAAAGGTGCAAATCAAAATGCTACTGTAAGGTTTTCTAAGGAAGGTGTAGCAGTGACATGGAACATGAGCTGTTTTTCAGCTTAAATTGTATTTTAACCGATGAACTACCTCATTCCACTCAAGTTTTCTGGGCTCACTCTTTCTCTTACTGGGAAAATGTATTCGTCATGATTGGGTAATGCTAATTTAAGTGATGTCACTATATCCAACGAATTGAATTTCAATTATCAAGGAATTATTATGTATTTAAATTCTTTAAATGCTAGTTTCTAGATTTTGAAACTACCTATTACCACAGAAATAAACATAATCCAACAACTTTGGAACTATTTTACGTAAATATTAGTAAATTACGTGTTATTTACGAACGTTCGCAGGACGTTTCTATAGGGGAGGATTGTAAATAAATAAATAAATAAATAAATAAATAAATAAATAAATAAATAAATAAATAAATAATTGAATAAATAAATAAATAAACACACAAACAAAAACAAATAAACAAATAAATAAATAAACAAATAAAATGAATGAATAAATAAATTAATAAATACATAAATAAATAATGTTCATATTGTATACACTAGCTGTGTTAAAGTTGAATCTCTACCCCTCGTGAATTATCTGGGCCCCAAGTGCCCCTCTGGGTAAAATATTCTGTCTAAGCTACTGATTTTCAGATACGCACACACATCTGTGCAGACACCATAATAACACAGGTAAGGGAAGAGGAACACAGAAGAAAGAACATAAAAATATAAAAACACTCTTTCGCTTATCCCTCACGGCTACTCTTACAACTATTTACATTGTCACGACTCACTGTGCCTAATTGAACAGCGTCTCAGAGACTTTCAAAATGACTTCAGCGCTCATTATCCTATGTCACTTCCTTTTAAACCCAACAGGTACGAAGGACATCTCTAGGGATATCTAGGTCGTCACCTCCGTGTGTTTGTGAGAGTGTATATGTTATCTGTGCAATAGCCAATGGCATCTGCAGTAGTAGAAAGAGTGGTGTGTATATCTAAGTTATCAGGCATTAACATGATACCACCACAGAATTTCCCTGGAATGATCTATCTATATATATCTATTACATTTATGTATTTATTTATTTATTTATTTATTTACGGTATATATTTACTTATTTTAGTATGTACCATATATATATATAATTACGGTATTTATTTATTAATATTATTATTACATCATTTTTGCCCTTATGGACAGTGTTTGAACTTAAATATCTCATGGTGACACAAATTTCACTTCTCTCCCTTCCTCCTCTTCTCTTCCCAAAACCTCTTCATCTTTCACTGTGTTCCTGTTTCCGTTGTTCTGTCCACAATGTTCTTGTCTTTATCTTTTCATTTACTTTAAATTTTGTACTCTTAATTTTGTTTTTGAATTCTCCTCTGTCTCCAATCATTTACCTGTCGATCCCCATCTGCCTCAAGTCTTCCTCTATTTCATGAAACCAATTAGTTTTCCTGCTTGAGCTGTTTACTACATCAAAGATCTTCTTTGTAAGTCTGTGTGTGTCCGGGTATTTGCTTATTTATTTATTTATTTATCAACGGTATTTATTTAATGATTTACTAGCAACCCGGCCCGGCTTCGCCCGGGAACAGTTGTGAATGCATTACGGGATAAGCGCTTCTTTACTATGTCAATGAACTACGATCTATATCCGTTTTACGTCTCGGCATGATGGGTTAAAATCACTGACTGGACTATTAACTATATTATCATGGAGATGCATGTGCAACAAATTCTTGTCAGACGTAATTTAAGAATGGCGAGGTGCATGAAACACAAATCCCCCGTCCGGCAATTTAAAAACACTTATAGTGGACGATATATTGAAGATAGAGATAGGCTCTCGCGGACTTTTTTTTGTAGAACTTTTCATGCTGAACAATTCTTACACTCATAGTATTTAGATATTTTTAACGGTTTGCCCAGCGTAAGCTTACAAAGTGCTCGGACGCCAGTTTTTTTTTCGACTTTTCCACTGAAATCGTTACTGCTCGGCTTCCTTTGTTCATAAATAAATTATTCTCTAAAGAAATCATCCTCGAGAAATCCTTTACAGATTGGTGAAAACCGCATCAAAATCCATCCAGTGGTTCTCGAGTTTACCAGTAACATCCAAGAATTGGGGACTTTGTTTTATACTATCCATCCAGTGGTTCTCGAGTTTACCAGTAACATCCAAGAATTGGGGACTTTGTTTTATACTAACAAGGGGAGGATACGATGCATGGGTCACCGATTCGAACCATCTTTAGTACACGTGTAGGGCATGACTAGGCGTATACCAGGTGCAAATAGTAAAGTGCGCTTCTCAGCCGATTCCGAGAAATTAATTATAGATTATTCGTAATTGCTGTACGGCGTTTATGTGCGCTGTACGTTAACACAAAGCCAAGGAGCGCGTGGTGCAGTGGTAAGAAGCCTGCTTCGTAAGCGTGGGATCAGTGGATCGAATCTCACCGGTGAGTTTTTGTTGTTGTAAATATAGGCAATTCGTACAACTGTAGGTGTCGTGAATAAAGTTCATTTTGCAGTCAATTGTAATGAAGTGTTTTGTGAGCGGGAAAATGAATTCTGAAATCATCGTATGGGGGTCAACGTTTGTGACATACTGTACAGGTCGCCTCCGTAGCGTAGCGGTCAGCATGGTTAGCTGCCGCCCCAGAGGTCCTGGGTTCGATTCCCGGCTCTGCCACGAAATTTGAAAAGTGGTATGAGGACTGGAACGGGGTCTACCTAGAGGGTGGCCCAAATGAGTAGAGGGGGTTCGATTCCCACCTCAGCCATCCTCGAATTGGTTTTCCGTGGTTTCCCACTTCGTATTCGGGCAAATGCCGGGATGGTACATACTGTAAGGCTACGGCCGCCTCCTTCCCTCTTCCTAGCCTATCCATCCCAATCTTCCATCCCTTCCAATCCCTCGTGAGGCCCCTGTTCGCTTTGCAGATGAGGCCGCCTGGGCGAAGTGCTGATCACATCTCCCCAGTTGTATCCCTCCCGACCAGCTCCAGGACACTGCCCATAGAGGCGGTAGTGGTGAGTTCCCTCGCTGAGTCCGTGGGAACCACCAACCTAGAGGGTAAATTGACTAAATAAATAAAACTAAAAAAACATACTGTACAGTATCGGCATTGCAAATACATTGGTATTATACACAGTCAGCTGTTCCGTCCATTGCACGTCTGTAAACCATCAGACCACCCCGTGAACAGTGACTCTTGCTATGGGTATTGGTTGGAAATTGGCAATGGTAAAAAAAAGACGACGCTGCAAAGGCTCACTGGTGGGATTCGAACCAGTGATCCCGTGCTTACGAAGCAGGGCTCTTACCGCTGCACCACGCGCTCGTTGAAATCTTATCAGCGTACAACGCAAATAGACTCCGCACTGTAATTGCAATTAATTAATTACTCGGAAACGGCTGAGAAGCGCACCTTACTACTTGCACCTGGTATATGCCTGGTCATGCCCTACACGTGTACTAAAGATGGTTCGAATCGGTGATCCATGCATCGTATCCTCCCCTTGTAAGTAGAGATTCATTCGTTCACTCACTCACTCGCTTACTCTTTCACTCACTTATTTATTTTAGTAATATTTATTTATTTATTTATTCATTCATTCACTTACTTACATACATATTTATTTACATATTTAGTTAGTTTCTTATTACGTCACCAGTTCAGACAATGACATGATGGTCTGCGAGTAGGAAGCAGGTTACCCTGCATATTCAGCGCAGGAAGTGTTCGAAATGGTGAGCAATATGGCTTATTCAGAGTTTAGCTCGGCGTTGTAAAACCATTCTTACTCGTAACATGTGAGGTGTAAGAGCTTGGAATGTTTCGGTGATCAGTTACTGACGGTGAATAGGATCTCCAGGTTCTGTGCATACACTACCTGCCTTAGCTTAATTTACCCTTATGAAGAAGTCAAGTGGCGTAAGATCGGGCAATCTGGCGGGCCAGGGAACTGCTCCTCCACTTCCTCTACATTTATTAAGATATGGCGCATGAAGGAGGTTCCGGACGATTATCGATTCGTGAGGTGAGGCACCACTCTGTTCAAACCACATTCGTAATAGGTTGTGCAGTGGCACGTTCTCTAGCAACTGTGGGAGTTCATTTTGAAGAAAAAGCGTACTCTCGTCGTATTAATTACGTCCAATGCAAGATAATCAATGTTAAATTTCTTGCTATGAGGGATAAATATGCGTCTGAACAGAGTTACCATCCGGAGGCTATGGGTCCATAAAGTATGAGATTTAGGTAATTAATAGTCTAATGTGCTTTTTCTGTTTAAATTGAAACTTTTCTATTCTCTTCCTAACTACTCAGAATTCATGAGTTCACCATAACAAGGCTGTAATAGAAAGGGCAGATAACCGTGATGTTCCATCCCTTGAAACAACAGTCATGTAACATGCCAGTTTGTAAATAAAGAAAACAAATTTAGTACATAAGCATGTTATTACTGTATTTTAACTATTGAGTTTCCATGATTCAGAATGGTACTGGGCCCTATGAATATCGATCTTTCGATCTTTGCGTCTCCATTTGACGTACGCTGATATTTGAATCGTCTACTATCGTCCGCTATCAATTTCTGTATTATTTCGGTTTGTGAGGCAATTTTTAGAGTGTTCTACCCATGAAATAAAGAATAGAGGATTGGCCTTTTATGGACATCCCACAGAGAAATGACTCCTAAAAGAATGGTTAGTAAATATTTGCAACAGAAATTACTCCAACAAATAGCCTACAAATTGTGCGTTTTGCATTTTCAAACATCTATCTTTCTTACACCTCTTGGAGCATAATAGTGTAAATCTAGTGTAAACTAAATAAGTCATAGGGTACGTGAGTATGTCATAAGCAGTTACTGTCTAGTAATTACATTGGTGTATTATCCACTAACTTGACATGTTTAAACACGAAAATATGACCTTATTTTAGTACTACTCATACTATTTGTATGGCATTTACAAATAACTCAACTTTTCTTGTTCAATATTTATATTAAGCCAATATTTATCTTATGATTATACACCTTTTTCACGTAGCCTATTGAATGAAAGCTGTATTTGATAGCAAACGTGGTTCCCCCTCAAATTTCAACCTGCTTAGTTTTCAGAAGAACTTTAATTAATTTTACTAGGGCATGCAGCTGGCGCACAAACAAAAAATTGCTCATTTACATCTTCACTCTACTCAACGTAAAGTAATAACTGGAATGTAGGGGCTTTATGCCCTCAGTTACGCAAATGAACCTCATTTTGATTTACGGAGACATTTTCGGACCGAAATCTTCTAATGAAGATATGGATTATCGTTTAGAAACATTATGGTCCATAATAAGAGGAGATGCCTGAAACTAAACATAAAAAGCTACATGCCGAGGCCCTACTACAGAGAAAAATCGCTCTGTAGAAAATCTAACCATGTCAAGATTATATGACGTGCATGCAGTTAATTACATTCTCCCATTTGGGGCAGCAGTTTCTATCTCTCAATCTTGGATAATTTTCAAACATATTTTGCCGTAAAATAATAGGAAAATATGCAATATTTAGAGAGAACGAATGGTGTACTGCGGTACAACGTCCATTATTAATACCTAATGAATAACCACAAGTAAGTACATAACTGAAGATCATATCATTCTTGGTGAATTTAATAACTTTTATTTCTCCTAGTAGCAACAAATTGTTTAGCTACTGTCTACTAAACCGGAAATTCGTTATGCATAGGAAAGCAAAAGTGACTTACGGCGAAAGAACAAACGAAAATATGGAGGCTCTATTGGCAACTCAAACTATCACTTGGGGCTCTGCGGTCGGTCCAACATGGCCGGGATAAGTAGGATAAAAGGGCGCAATAATACATGAATGCTATGGAACACTTTTGTATTATCCTGTTATAATTAGTAAAGGTGATCCCTACAATACTGACAGTGTTATTTTATGTATAGGTGTGCTATGCACATGATCTAATTTGTGTGTTCTATTGGATTTTATGTTGAATTGCGTATTATCATTCTCAAGTATTGCTTGTCTGCTCGGATATTTTTGTGCATTTCTAATCATGATGCTGTTACGTTTGAAAGCTATATTCGAGTTTGCTAACTGTACCATAGACTCCAAAAATTATACACAAGGGGTAGAAGTGTTATTTGTCAAATATGTTATGTGGAAGAGTAGGCCTACACCATGATGAAAATGTTTGGTCAGTTTACGCTCTTGTGCTCCAGACGTCGCGTCGCTGCTCCCCCCTCCCACATGGTTACAGGAGAAATTGAAGGAGAACGTTAACAATTAAGCAGTTTCAATGTTCATGTAAAGCAGGTGCATCATAATGTTGCAAACATGTATCTGTCACATACCGTATTCCAACTCGTTCCTGTACTCCGTATTTACTCTTTAGTCACCTTTCGGCCAGTGCTATTTGCATCTTTTGGAATACAGTACTGTGAAACGTGGCTAATTCGCACTTCTATAATTCGAAATCTTATTTAATTCTAATTTTCTCTTGGTCCCTAGCATTTTATATACAATCAATGCTAAATAATCGTGGTTAATTCGAATTATATTTTGGATAATTCGATGTTTTTACGTATAAAAAGCCGATCGGACGAAAATGGCGCAGTTTGTGGTGAGCTGACCGACGCAGAAATTATCGCCGATGTACTGAACTCCGAAAAACAAGATGGTGACGACGCATCTGGCGATGAACTCGTGGACGAAGTTCCCGAAAAAACTGTTCCGAGTACAGCCCAAGCAACAAACCACATCACAGAACTTTGGCGTTTTTCTGAAAGTAGAAATGACGTAAGTGATTCTGTTTTCCTTTCCTTAAATTTGTTAGATTATTTTGTGATGGCCGAGAGACTTAATTGTAGGAAACAGGTAAAAATCTCAAACGTTTTTGAAAAGCAGTAGATTTCTTTAAGACTTAACTAGATTGCTGGAACACTACTGTCGTTAAATAGGTGGATAGTACATTTTGGTTTTATTTCATCATTTAAAACTTTTGAGGTTGTTCACGATACAGGCATTATACAGTACCGTTGTCTGTTAATCTTATTTGTTGAACGTAAATCATTATGTAAATGTAATACAATATATTTTCTCAGCCCTTTTCTAAGAACTTTCTTAATTCGAATTTTTGGATAATTCGATTTTTTTACTGGCCCCTTGTGGTTCGAATTATCCAAGTTCTACTGTATAATGAAAACGTATATCCGTAGCTTACGTCGGTTAGCAGCCGTAAACTGAGCAATATACTTTGCTTTTACTCATTTTGTATTCTAACCATGAGTAAAACTCATTGTGTATAAAAACACGAAACAATTAACACGCTCTGTTCACCCATACAAGAAACAATGCAAACAAACTGTCACGACGTGGTAAATTTATCCTACTTAGTAAGATTCTCATTTTCACCGCTAGATGGAACATCAGATAGCTGGAGTTGCCAATAGATCGGTGTTTGCGTTAGCCACACGTAGGTATTAATGGCAAGTCAACCTTGAACACCTTCTCTTTAAGCATAATTTATCTCAGCAAGAAATGAACCGTCATTGTAGTGTTCAGAAATGTTTCCTGAAAAATAAGAAAGGAAGGAAATACACCGGGGAAAGATGCGTCAGTACTGGGCAAAAATCAGAACCCAGCAGTTGAACAAACGTGGTCCCCAGTAGGCCCCGTCCGAAAGAAGAGATAAAGCACTAAAATCACATCTTAGGAGTCTTTGTTTCAAATTGGAGACCAAGTGACCATTTCCTCTCTCGAATCGTTACCAGAAAGTTTGGATACACTTACAATAGTCTGTTTACCCGCCGTTCTTATCTGAAATTCTAAACTACGGTACATTAAAATTAGTACCACGGCCTTTCCCTAAGTTACATGTGCTCGTGAAATGCAGCATATCTTCAACACAAGAACATGGACCGTAATGATCTGTGGACTTCCCCAACTCGAGACTAGCCCTGGATATTAACGTTCTTGTAAGTTCTTATTACTGTATTTGACAAAGAAATGTCATGTACGCCTCGACGTCGATCCCCGTGGGTTTCATAAAAGGGGCCGGTCGACTTCCTGGTACGGTACCGGAATACGCATACTTTTATCAAATAGTCAAAATGCATATTGTAAGCAAAATAAACCAAATGTTCTACACTTTCCACTGTACATATATGCACAGAGACTTCAAGGTTTCGTATAAATAAACCAATTAAAACACATGCATTTTTATGAACTTCCGAGGTCTATTAATTAGTTACGGTACTTAATGAAAGTACTCCCCTGCCTTCCACATTTAGGGCATTGAAGGATATGCACGTTCCATGCTGAGTTCTTGCATATGCGTAAAGGGCTACCTTTGACCTTTATATGATAAGTTGAATTGGTGTTCTGCTCCGTCTTCATTGAAACGAAGAAGTACACTACATACCTGTTCTGTAGCTGCCCCACACCAACGATCATATTCTTCCAGCACACTGTACAGTGGCGACGTCTCGGAGTCATTTGCCGCACTAAGTATAATTCGCTCATTCAAGAGCAAGAGCAAGTGCGGAGAACGCTGACAGTCGTAGCTCTATGCTATAGTGCCAGGCTGCGGAACTGAGTGATGTGGTTCGAGTCAGGTCGTGGCCATAGGTTTGGTGTACTTTCATTGTATGTTGAACTGTTTTGATCATGCAGTCTCTCGCACATCACCAAATATTCAGTCGTAGAACTGGTCACTTGTTATCAAATGGTCACAGACCGTACGATTGTAGGCCGTTCTCTTTATTGCAGACCAGTGGCTAGCATGCTTGACTGTCGCCTGGAGGTCCGGGTTCGATTCCAGGCTCTACCAACAAATTTAATTCTGTTCTAAGGGCTAGAACTGGGTACACTAAAAACTGAGAAGAGGTGGGTGCGATTCCCACATAGCCATCTTGGAAGTGATTATCTGTTGTTTCCCACTTCTACTCCAGGGAAATGCCGGGATGGTTCCAAACTTAAGGCCACGGCCGTCTGCTTCCCAATCCTCACTTGACTTACAAATACATACACTAATACAGCCATCACAATAAGACAGGTCATCAGACAAATTCCACTTACACCCTAGTACACGAGGCTACATGACCACGATGTCACAAAGCTCCTAAATAAATCAACAACAACAACTTTCTTTATTGCTACGTAACTTCCCTTTCCAATGTCTTCTATGATCTGTTTAATGAAAGAATTCCTATTAGTAAACAAGACGTTCCATGAAGAACACACAGCCTACTTTCTTTGAAATTCATGATTTAATTTCTATCTTCTGTTCGTATTGTGCAGTAAGATACAGTGCAATTAAGGTAGTTATGTATTATATAATAGCATCAAGACATGCACTGGTACACGAGACTTTTCTTTTACAAAGTCTCTTATACTAAAGTACTATATTGCGAATTTTCGTAATTATAGCTTTATTAGACACAGTATTGGATTTGTTGTTGTTTGAGTCTTCAGTCTTTCGACTGGTTTGATGCAGCTCTCCAGGGTTCCCTGTCCTGAGCTAATCGTTTCATCTCTACATAGCTACCACACCCTACATCCGAGGCAATCTGTTTAACATATTCTAACCTTGGTCCCTACTGTTCTCATCTTCGACCCTTCCTTCCATAACTACTGTCGACCAAAGTATTATGTGCACTCGAGTTTGAAGGTTGTTTGTGAAGTAACCAATAGACCTATATAAAATCCAATAACATCATCATTTTCGTCGTTCTATTGTACGTTAGCACATGTAGGTTTGGAATTTTTAATTTATATTTTAATATTTTTTGTCGCAGTTGTAGCACAAAAAGTGCACGTTTTTAAGCGTGTTTCAACCATGCGTCACATTTAAGAATTATTATCTCAAAAACCCGTCATCAGATCGAATCCAAATTTTAACATAATATACATTGGAATGTTGTATAACTGGTTTATTAATTTCAAAATGTTGCGTGTCCAAGAAAAAAAAGTTATCATTTTTGTAAGGTAACTTTTTCTCGGCTCGGGGTGGTTGGAAAATGTAGTTCTTGGTCGCGATGTAATCCTTATACATCAAAAGGTTATGCTGTATGACTTTAAAATACGTAAATGAATTCACTTATTTTATATCGGTTTGTATTTGAACGGGGAAATAAGACCTCGCCACGCTCGGCAGTGATGGGCTCCATCTCAGCAACGCTGTACAGCTTACCCCGGAGCGGCTAGCTGGTGAACGATGCTTTATTTCCGCCTACAAATACAAACCGATATAAAATAAGTGAGTTAATTTACGTATTTCACAGTCATACAGCATAAATTTTTGATGGATAAGGATTACATCGCGACCAAGAACTACATTTTCCAACCACCCCGAGCCGAGAAAAAGTTACCTTACAAAAATGATAACTTTTTTTTCTTGGACACGCAAAATTTTGAAATTAATAAACCAGTTATACAACATTCCAATGTATATTGTGTTAAAATTTGGATTCGATCTGATGACGGGTTTTTGAGATAATAATTCTTAAATATGACGCATGGTTGCAACACGCTTAAAAACGTGCACTTTTTGTGTTTCAACTGCGACAAAAATATTAAAATATAAATTAAAAATTCCAAACTTACATGAGCTAACGTAAAATAGAACGACGAAAATGATGATGTTATTGGATTTTATGTAGGTCTATTGGTTACTTCATAAACAACCTTCAAACTCGAGTACACATAATACTTTGGTCGACAGTAAGTGTGCTATTCCTGGGTGTCTTGGAACTGAGTTCACTATAACAGTCTTGCGTCCTTATTTCCAACTTCTCACGTGCCAAGTTTCGTTAGCATTTCTCATTTACATACGAATGTATCGATTTTAATAGTACTTTTGCAGACATCTTCAACCTGTCATTTCAAAGACTTTGATCTCCACACTTTGTTAATATCCAGTACGACTCCCACTTATTGCTAAGTTTTGGCACTACACGTTTACTAGATGAGTTATTGATTTTAATATTTTGTATATTCAATATGGTGATTGTGCGTCATGTTCACTCTGATAATTTTTTGAACATAGCATTGAAAGTTTTTCTACTCATGCTCATCGTCACTCTTTATCATTTTGTGTTCTCAGCAATTGTTTTGTGACATTTTCCCAGGCCTCAGCCACACAATAAATCACGTCTTTGATACTAACGTTTTTAAGGACATCGACAATGGTTTTTAAGTGTCTTCAGTTTCGATTAAGGATCTTATGAGCACAGTTTTTAAAGCGTATTTATCCTAATTATGTGAATGATAAATTAACCCCGTTAATCTGAATTGTTGCCAATCAGACCAGTCCCCGGTTTCAACTAGCCCAGACTAACGGGGTTCTACTTCATATACTTGGGCCTTCAGAAGATTACATCTCCTATACAGTACTAACTTTATGCCAGGTTTGGAATTCTACGTTTATTAGATGGTGAGTAATCGATTAAACTGTTTTAAATATTCAAGATGGCGGAAGCCCCTCATGTTCAGTGTGTTAGTCTACAGGTAGTAATTCGAGTATCAGAGGTCTCTAATACGACACCCTTTCACTACTTTTCGCGGCAATTGCTCAATTACAACCTAATTCATCGATTTTAATGTCTTATTACAGCCATTTTGCATGTACGACGCTCATGCTGTAGTGTAAATATTATTAGACATGTACGCTTTGCTCCTAAGTCAGCTGTTGAGTAATGACGTCATGTGGTTTGCACGATCACTTAACTTCATGTGTCTGGAAGTGAATTAAAATGCAGCCCCAACCTTACTCCTTATAAAACTGGAATGTGTTGTATTCTTAAATATTATGTACTAATTAGAAACATTTTTGTTTTCAGGTAAGACGCTCGCAAGCAGCCACTGAAAGGTAGGGCAATGACTTGTCATGTTAATGTCCCCCCCCCCATATAGGCTGAAATTGAATATTGTTTTGTCCACCCAGAGTTGATGATTAGCAGACAATAAAGTTGCACAATAAATTATAGGCATACGCTTCTTACTCGAGGTGCAGTAAGTACTCTACCAATATCGACACTCCTCACGGTTTTGAAACGCCCGAAACCCGGAAGCAGGGCACACACGCACTCATAGGCATTAGTTGAACTTGTATCCTCGAGAGAGCAGCCTGTCAATTTTGTCTACATTGAGAAGAACATAGTATGACATTATTGAAAATACGCAACACGATGCAAAACATTAAGAAAAAAACAGTGTCGTAATTTAAACGGTGAAATTGTGAGAATCAAGTTCAATAAAACAGACACACAACATCCGGCTGTTTATTCGTAAGTGCTGCTAATGAGCGGCTTAGATGTGAAATAACCCTTATGAGGGGAAGCTTGGGAGGGTATTTATCAATTGATTTTCTAAACTCCTTTATTCCGGTTTGACCGAAGTGTCCATACTGATTGATTACTACACTGGGCTCGAGGTCTCTTTGAACACACAATCTTCTTGAAATTTTCAGCATAAATTATGTTACGTAGAAGTGAGTTGTTGTTTGTTGTTGTTGATTCAGTTAGGGGCATGCAGCATATTGGTCATTCAGCGCCGTGAACTTGGGTATGAGTGCGTATGTAGGATTTTGTCTGAAAACCTGTGCTATTGTGGTATCTGTAGGGTGTCTAATCGCAATTGAGGCTAGGAATGTGTAGAAGGCGATTGTGGCTGAAAGTTAGGAAACATTTCCGGCGTTTGCCTGAAGTAGTAGAGAAACCACGGAAAACCATTTCCAGGATGGGTGAGGTGGGAATCAAACCTTTCCCTTCTCAGTTTTGCCTTACAGAGCTAAGCGTACCCCGTTCCAGCCCTCTCACCAGAATTGAAATTTCTTGGCAGAGCCGGGAATCGAACGCGGACCTCCGGGGCGACAGCCAAGAACGTTAGCCGCTGCACCACGAAGTGGTCCAGTTACAAGTGTAGGTCTATACATCACTAGAGATACCCCATCAACACGAGTTATCAGACAAGTTACACACTTATGCACATGAGGCTGATAACTACGATGTCCAAGCGCTTATGTATAAAAATGACAACGCATTAGAGTAATCGGAAGCGACAGATCCCACAGCCCTTTGGCTAATGTGCGATGGTAGACTATCTAATATAACTGCCCTCGTCGTAGACCTAAAGACATTGGGCATGTGCTTACTTGAGACCGTTTAGGGTCATCAGACCCGTGTTCTCGGGAGTGTATGTTGCTGTATGTGTCTGATTATTTGGATCTGGGATTAGCATATGTGAGCCAAGACCATCCCATTCCCTAGAGTGAGGAAGAATGGCCGTTAGAAATGCGCTCAGCTGCGGAGGTGTGTGTAGGTGAGTTGCAAGCCGAGACGTGAAGTGAAAGCTGGTGGTGAGTTAGTTGCAGGCTGCCTTGCTCCGCGGTAAGCCGCGGTGTGTGCCATATGGCTACATGAGCCATGGACATGAGCAGTGGGGGTAAGTTATACCTGTCTCTCCTTGAAAAATAAGATGCATTCTTGTTGTATTCATTCAGTGTTGAACTAGAGAGGAAAGTTTGTAGTTTTACGTGACCACCTTTTTACGTGGAATCCTAACCACAGGGCATGGCATTTCACTTCGAAAATCTCACATGCATTGGCCGGGAATCGAACCCGATCCACCTTGGTGAGAGGCAAACGAATTAAGGCTTGGTCCCACCACCCCGATTCCCTCCCGGCACAAGATATTTTGGTGTGTTCTTGACTCATTTCCACACGCAATCCATTAGATTTACAGAGATACAGCCGTGTGTGAGAATTTGTAGCCGTGAATGAATGATATAAGTAGGTCTAATGTATAAAGAAGTGCTTGGCGACATAAATGTGGCTAAGACAGAGAAGACTGGTGTGCGAAATAAAAGTGGTTTAAGAAAGTGAAAACTGCTGGGCGACATAAAAGTGGCTAGGACAGTGAAAACTGTTGTGCGACATAAAAGTGTCTAAGACAGTAACAACTTCCCTGCGACATAAAAGTGGCTAAGGCAGTGAAAACTGCTGTGCGACCTAAAAGTGGCTAATAAGACCGTGAAAACTACTGTGTGATCTAACAGTGGCTAAGACATTAACAACAGCTGTGCAACATAAAAGTGGCTAATGACAGTGAAAACTGATGTGCGACATAAATGTGGCTAGGACAGTGAAAACTGCTGTGCGACATAAATGTGGCTAGGACAGTGAAAACTGCTGTGCGACATAAATGTGGCTAGGACAGTGAAAACTGCTGTGCGCCCTAACAGTGGCTAGGACAGTGAAAACTGCTGTGCGCCCTAACAGTGGCTAGGACAGTGAAAACTGCTGTGCGCCCTAACAGTGGCTAAGACAGTGAAAACTACTGTGTGATCTAACAGTGGCTAAGACAGTGAAAACTGCTGTGCGACATAAATGTGGCTAGGACAGTAACAACGTGCGACTTGGAAGTGGCTAATTAATAGCCTACTCCATAATCATTCATTTACTGTATAATTGCCGCAGAGGAGGACATACCTAGCAGACACCAGGTTAGTGCAAGGAATAAAGTCCACCCTTCGGTGCCTCAAGGGTGAGATCTTCAAAAGCTCGTGGTGTAGCGGTTACATTCTTAGCTGTCGTCCCGAAGATCAGGGTTTGATTCCCGGCTCTGCCAAGAAAGTTACTTGTGGCCTGATGGCTGGAACGGGGTACACTCAGCCTCGTGAGGCAGAATTGGGAAGACTTGGGTTCGATTCTCTCTTCTACTCCAGGCGAACACGGGGATGGTTCCTAACTTGCAGCCACGGTCGCCTCCTTTCCAATACTCACCTGAATTACAAATAAACACACTAATGCAAAGGTCATCAGGCAAAATTCCATACACATGCAAGTACAATGGGTTAAATGACACGAGGTCCATGCCCCTTAAATGCAACAACAACTACACACATTTAAAAAAAAACAGACACATTTGCTGCCAGATACAAACTTCTAAATGTTTAAAATTCTAATAATTTATCTACTTTTGAAAATTTGTCATTGCTTTGAGGTGTTCTTCACCTTTTCCTTCATATTATATCCCACGTTTATAGGATTTGTTTAACTTGCTTTTGTGGGAATATTAAACCTCCAGCTAGGAAATGAACCCTACTCAGAACAGTTGGGCTTCAGTTATTTCTACTGAACCTTTTTTTTTTTGAAAGAAAAAATCCCCAGAATGGAAAATTAAAACTTAATACTAAACGGATGTGTAAATAGCTGAGGTTATTCTAACCATAAACTATTTCTGACAGGTATTTTCCAAATAGTTGCTGTAGCTGGGTAATTGCACTTTCCTAGCTTAATGAAAACTTCAAGATGTTTCCTACTAACGCAAGACACGGAGATATGATAGTTAACAATGTGTAGAACATTCGGTAAATACACGTACCGTATATTTTACTATGTACGACATTAATGCTTTGCAGTCGGTCATCACGATTGTGCCCAGTTGTATTGGGCGTTATGCTCCAACCCTGGATAAAATTACATGATATTAATCAACTCACTTGGATTACTAGTTTCGATCGTAATTATTTTCAGGGTTAGGGCATAGGCTAACACCCAATAAAATATTGGGTACAATCGTGTTGGCCGACTGAAAAGCATTTCGTTTACTAAGGCAACACTGACAAATGGCTTCCAAAACGATAATGTTTTACTATGTAATTCTTTGATTTAAATATTTCTTCATCGATTTAATTGTAGTTATATTGTTGTTATTAATAATTCAATTAGCGGCTTGGGACATGTAGGCCTACAGTAGATCATCAGTCCTGTATACTTGGGTGTGTGTTGGTATTTTCTTATAATCTGTGTTTCTGTGGAGACTGTATTAGTGTGTGTAACTGTAATGTTTAGGGTTAAGGATTGCGGTAGGTGCCCCGGACTTGAATCAAGGTATAATCCTAGCATTTGCTTAGAGCAAGTGTACAAAAAACCGGGGGTAAGCCCATTTAAGATGGCCGCTGTCTGCGTCGGGATTTGATTCGTGGATCTCTGGACTTGCAGCAGCTTCCTATTGCAGTAATTATGCGTGATTTGACGTGCTAGGCTACGCTGCTGGATCACGTACCTTACATGTAGGGCCTACAGTGGTAAAGTATAATTATGTTAAATAATCCAAAAAGACTTGAAATTCCTTACCTTATTATGATTTGGTTTATGTTTATGAATCGGTTGTTGAGGAGAGGAATTGCGTGCAGCCACTAATGTATTGAGGAGAGAACTAAACACAACAAATAATATTTTATGGATTAAATTAATGATTTTATCATTAGTCACTTAGCGATGTATTGCGGGAAATGGACAAACTATCGTCAAATTACAATGCAGATTGTAAATGCTTGTCTATAATTTCACATAATAATAGGCTAATAATATTATTGACTTTACGTCACTTTTAACTACTCTGGCTTTTAGAGACGCCGGGGTGCCGGAATTTTGCCCCGAAGGGGATCTTTAACGTGGCAGTAAATCTACGTTCAGTTGCATATGGAAGTCATAAAGGCACAGTGTTTTGATTATGGTGTTAGTTGAAAAGATGTAGGGCCTACTGTATACTATAATATCATTATAAATAATAAAGAATACATTCGTTTTCAAGCATGTTCCATTGCGGTCGCAAACGTTTCACCTTCTTTCACGAATGTTTTGACTTTTAAAAGAAACGTAAGTAAATTTGCAACCAATCACATATTATTTGAAATCTTTCGCCTCCCCAGCTTGAAAGCCATTTGTAGCAAGTCACTGAAATAGTTATTTACATTATAAACAGATTGTATATTATCACCCTGTATTTTGTCAGTAAATTTCCTTTATCAGTAAATCATGTAATAAAGAAAGTTTTTCAGTCGGTAAACACGAATTGTGCCCAATTACAATAGGTGGTAGACAAGTATTTACATACCCTACAAGCTAACAAGCTTTTTATGTACAAATACCTACTTCATTGGATGACATGTTTCGAGCGTCACCCATTCATCCTCAGATCCTTCTCACTTAGGCTTAACTAGTGTACGATGTTTATGAATCACACTTAGATACAAATAAATATATACAATATTTATATTACATAAGTCTGTAGAAACTTGTGTAACGTGTCAACTCTTTACAGACAGTATAATACACTTCTATGGTTGTTGCGTTATTATTATTATTATTATTATTATTATTATTATTATTAATGTGGATTAAGTCCGCTGGAAGTATGCAGCGGAACCGGACCATAAGGATCAGCTCTAAAAACCAGATAAGTTGACATATCTCCATTGCTTCCAGTGTATTTGTGTATTTTGTAACTGTGCACTCGCCACGCAAGACATTGCAATACAATTATGCCAATAGTTCACATAGGAACGGTTGATTTAGAACAATTATAACTAAATAGGTAGACATTTTCAATACTGAAATTATTCACAACGAATAACAATTCAATAGACAACAGGATACATACTTAATCCACATTAACAATAATGGTAATAATAATAATAATAATAATAATAATAACGCAATAACCATAGAAGTGTACTATACTGTCTGTAAATATTTGACACGTTACACAAGTTTTTACAAACTTATGTAATCCTCCCTATATTATTCTGCTAAGGTCCCACTCCGGTTTTGTACCGAAAATAAGGTCCTGCTAACACCAACCTACACATATGGGGTACCTAAAGGTTCCGCATAACCCCATGTGTGCCCGAAACGCATTAACTTCCTCTTTAAATGCCTCACAATTAAATAAATACCTTAAAAATGTACATTTACAATGGGAGCACCGTAACCTGGCGAGCCTGCCGCTAGAGCGCAGGGCAGCGCGGCAGCGGCAGCCATCTGGCGGGAGCGCGGCGTACTGCTAGGCGAGCCTGCCGCTAGAGCGCAGGGCAGCGCGGTGGCGGCAGTCATCTGGCGGGAGCGTGGCGTACTGCTAGCTGAGGAGTCTCTCAGCAGATGGCTCCGATGTGGTCTCGCCAAGACTTTCTCTAGGGTTCAATCCTTTGCAAATTTAAACATTGATGTAGAAGAAACTCCCGAGCAAACAATAACCGATGAATTCGTTGTAACATCGAATATTGTCTACAAAGAGGTGCTGTGACAAGTACAAAACACTGTTCTACATAATTCTTTGTGTTCTTCTCATGTACGTATGCCGTTTAACAACAATAAATACATTTCTTCAATATTTAAAACTTCGTTCTCCCACATTCTTCCCTACTACCCCATAAACCTACATCCACGTTACGAAAGCTCGCACGGGCCCACTAGTATACATATTGTATATATTTATTTGTGTCTAAGTGTGATTCGTAAACATCGTACACTAGTTAAGCCTAAGTGAGAAGGATCTGAGGACGAACGTGTGACGTTTGAAACATGTCATCCGATGAAGTAGTTATTACCATTTTAAATGATCTTGTCGACTTCGTCGTTATGCTGGGGTCTGGCGTTACGTTACGGTGACGGGACGAAATGTACCCAGATGCGATGAGGTGTGTGACGTCATAGTACCGCTTGGTGCATGTGTTCCCCGACAATCTCTACTTTGTTAGTATAAGACAACAATCCCCGATTCTTGGATGTCACGGATAATCTCGAGAACAACTGGATGGATTTTAATGCGGTTTTCACCATTCTGTAAAGGATATCGCGAGGAAATATTCTGTAAAATAATTTATGTATGATCAAAGGAAGCCAAGCAGTACCGATTTCAGTGAAAAAATCGAAAACAAACTTGGCGTCCGTGCGCTTCTTAAGCTTATGCTGGGCAAACCGTTAAAACTATCAATATACTATGAGCGTAAGAATTGGTCAGCATGAAAAGTTCTACAAAAAAAGTCCGCGAGAGCATATCTCTATCTTCAATACATCGCCCACTATAAGTGTTTTTAGACTGGATGGAAGGGGCTTTACCCTTGGTTTGCACTTGCTGTTCGCGAGTAATTTGAAACAAGATAAGCAAGATAAGTATTATGCAGTTAATTTTCTGAAATGTCAAGGGTCTTTCCAGCCTTTTTCAGCATTTGTACCATTTAAAATGATACAAAGTGTAGTCTTTCAGACTGACTTGTCACTTTTTTTTTTGTACATAACAAGCGTTTTAG
Organism: Meconema thalassinum; assembly: GCA_946902985.2. Taxonomy (NCBI): domain Eukaryota; kingdom Metazoa; phylum Arthropoda; class Insecta; order Orthoptera; family Tettigoniidae; genus Meconema; species Meconema thalassinum. Next base: position 319,400,689 of record OX336389.2, read on the forward strand.
TTTGTAGGATAAGTAAATACTTGCTTCCCGCCTAATGTAATTGGGCACAATTCGTGTTGACCGACTGAAAAGCTTTCTTTAATAGAATTAGGCAACACTGAAAAATGGCCTCTATCACTACAATAAGTAATTCATGTAGACATGCAATAATAGCCTACTGATACCGCTAATAGATAGACTTTATATTTCCCAAAAATCTTAGCTTAATTCACTTTAATTCTTATCAATTCATTTGCTATTCGAAATAGGAAGTTTTCTTTAATCTCCATTGTGCCATGTTTCTTCTTTTGTCATGTGACGCGTTGAGTGTGTGGTTTATAACATTTGCGATAGATGCAACGAGTGTTTAATTAGTGATAAAATATGAAATTGGGTTAAAATGGGAAATTATTCGTTTTCTGAGAAATCAATGTGATATTCTTGATTTTCTATAAAATAAAAGAAATGAACAAGAATAGTAAAAAATGCTTAAAATATTTATTCGTTAGCTAAAATTAGCTTTCCTTTGGGTGGACCATGTTTGAAATTTCTCAACGGAAGGGATTTAACTTTGGTCAACGACCAATATGAAAAATATTTACTAAATTGAATTGTGGGATATGTATGTACAATTATATAGTTAATTTGCGTATTTTTGTATGACTATGTGTATATTAGACTCTTGTGTCTATAATAGTTTGCAATAATTTTGTGTTATGGAATTATATTATTTTAGTCCTCAATTCTACATATTATAATGTTGCTCAAACTGCTACAAAACGCTTAATTAGGAATTAAAAATGCGAAATATTGGATTTTACCTGTGAAAAACCACAAACTCTAGTGATACACTGTTCATTGTAGGTGTTGTTATGAGCAGATAGACGAAGACAGTGAAATACATCTGGTATTGTGCAGGCTATTTGTGGTGAAGGCTCTCAAATGTCATGAATGTGCTGAAGTGATGATTTACTGCTGAAATGGTGCAATATATTACTTGCAGCTAGGAAAACATGTCATTTTATTATTATTATTTCAGTTAATGAAATACAACGATGAGCAAAAGAAGATAAGAAACAAAATTCTTCTTTTATTCTTCTATGCCTATACCCCTCTTTGATAAAAAAAAATCTACATATTAATGAAAATAAATAATAAATGAAAACACTTTCCAAAATATTTCATGTGATAAATTAAGTTGACTATCTGCAAGCTGGTGTGTTTCTCATGTTCACTGTAAGGAACACCCGCGTCTTGAACTAGGCTACTGTAAGCGTACCGAGCATCGTTGGTCCCTGGCTGGCAGAGTGGCGCCCCTTCAGGGCACACCTCGACGTCTCAAAAGCCACAATAGTTACAACTCCCCTTCAGGGCGCACCTCGGCGTCTCAAAAGCCGCAATAATTAAAAGTCCCCTTCAGGGCGCACCTCGGCGTCTCTAAAGCCGCAATAGTTAAAAGTCCCCTTCAGGGCGCACCTCGGCGTCTCTAAAGCCACAATAGTTAAGTCCCCTTCAGGGCGCACCTCGACGTCTCTAAAGCCACAATAGTTAAAAGTCCCCTTCAGGGCGCACCTTAGCGTAGCGTCTCTAAAGCCACAATAGTTGAAAGTCCTCTTCAGGGCGCACCTCAGTGCGACGTCTCTAAAGCCGCAATAGTTAAAAGTCCCCTTCAGGGCGCACCTCGGTGTCCCTAAAGCCGCAATAGTTAAAAGTCCCCTTCAGGGCGCACCTCAGTGCGACGTCTCTAAAGCCGCAATAGTTAAAAGTCCCCTTCAGGGCGCACCTCGGCGTCTCTAAAGCCGCAATAGTTGAAAGTCCCCTTCTGGGCGCACCTCGGTGTCCCTAAAGCCGCAATAGTTAAAAGTCCCCTTCAGGGTGCACCTCGGCGTCTCTAAAGCCGCAATAGTTGAAAGTCCCCTTCTGGGCGCACCTCGGCGTCTCTAAAGCCACAATAGTTAAAAGTCCCCTTCTGGGCGCACCTCAGTGCGACGTCTCTAAAGCCGCAATAGTTAAAAGTCCCCTTCAGGGCGCACCTCGGCGTCTCTAAAGCCGCAATAGTTGAAAGTCCCCTTCTGGGCGCACCTCGGTGTCCCTAAAGCCGCAATAGTTAAAAGTCCCCTTCAGGGCGCACCTCAGTGCGACGTCTCTAAAGCCGCAATAGTTGAAAGTCTTCTGGGCGCACCTCGGCGTCTCTAAAGCCACAATAGTTAAAAGTCCCCTTCAGGGCGCACCTCAGTGCGACGTCTCTAAAGCCGCAATAGTTGAAAGTCCCCTTCTGGGCGCACCTCGGTGTCCCTAAAGCCGCAATAGTTGAAAGTCTTCTGGGCGCACCTCGGCGTCTCTAAAGCCACAATAGTTAAACGTCTCCTTCAGGGCGCACCTTAGCGTAGCGTCTCTATAGCCGCAGTAGTGATAAGGGACTTAAAGCCCAAAACATTATTTATTATCATCGATCCTTTTTGGAACGTGAAATATGCGGAGCTCTTGTCTTGTTTCATTGCGAGTAAGAACTGTGGAAGGGAAGGGAAGGGAAGGAAAGGGAAGTGTGTCAGAGGCACAGAGGATGACTTCTAACTGCTCTCATGTCTGAACGAATGTTCCTTTCTCCTTTCCCTTTCAAAGTCACGACGTTATAGTCCAGCATTTCGCTTGCTGAATCGCACGTACGTGTTAATCCTAACATAACCAAATGTTTCTTGTTGCTACGCCAGGGAACACGGAGCAAATTCTAATATTAAAGAATAGTTGGAAATATTGGAACTGTAACGTAGCGTCAGGGAACGTCAATACGTCAGGCACCTTAGGAATTTTCTTGAAGACGGAAGGAAGAAAACGCGTCTTCAATGGTCTTTTATCGACTCCACATTTTAAATTTGGCTGCACTTTTCATGCCACTACTCAAGTTATCTCAACTTTGGTTAGCCCTCAAAGAATTCGCCAGACACCCGACCAACTGGGCATTTCACTACTAAGAAGGAACTCCAATACAGAGTCATAAACCCAACCTCAGGTCCAACCGTTCGGAAATATCACGCTACGCCAATGATAGCTCACGGTTCGAAACAGTACTGGATGGTTTGTGGCCCGAGTTCAGGCACTAACAGTGGTCTTCCAGAATATGGCCACATTCCGTCCTTATCCTTGCTTCCTCCAGGAAAGTGGCCTTTTACGAAGTCCTGAGTCCCTAGTAACATTAGTTACAGTACAAGCACTACTCAAAACATCTTATAAAGGGGACTTGCAGGTGTGCTGTCCACGGCAACATATTACTGTATCTGATTATGATTAACATTATCATCATAATCATCATCTTCATCATCATCTTCATCAAGGTTTACTTAGGAGAGCGTAGGGAAATCATGAAAAAATAATTATTCCTTCGTCTTCAGTCAAACTGAAAAACTGCATGAATATGTAAGCAAGAGGTACTTTAGGATGTAAAAAGCAGGCTTTTTTAAAATTATTGTGGCCACAGGTTTGTGCCCATTCGGCCAAAACATTACAAATACAAAGTTGTAATGCAAGTACCTCAAAGAAAAGAAAAACAAAGCAGAACATATTGAATTCCTGGAAAGTAGCAAGAAGCAACATATTTTAATTGTCTTTCCAAACTTGGTTACAAGTGTGGAGTACAGTTTAATTATCAGGCCACCTCGTAGTGTAGCGGCTAGCGTTCTTGGGTTCGATTCACGACTGAGCCCAGAAATTTTAATTCTGTTGTGAGGGCTGGAACGGGGTACACTCAGCCTCGTGAGGCCAAACTCAGAAGAGGGGGGGGGGGGGGGGTTGATTCCCACCTCAGCTATCCCGGAAGTAGTTTTACGTGGTTTCCCCACTTCTACTCCAGGCAAATGCTGGATAGTTCCAAACTCAATACCACGACCACCTCCTTCCCAATCCTATCCCTCAAATTACAAATACACAAACAAGCACATCCATCACAATAACACAGGTTATCACTCAAATTCTACACACACCCAAATAAATTGGGCTATATGACCACGATGTCACAACCCTAAAATAAGCAACAAGTTTAATTACCACAATTAATGCCAGGCACTAAATAGAGTCTGCTTGGTGACATGTCTCTCAAATAGTATGAACACACACAAAATAATAAACATAACACCACCCTTTGGAAAGGATTAAGCCATAGCATTCCACAGAAAACAAACCTAAAGACGGAGATAAAACTAAGTTAAAGTGTTATTGTGATAGTGACTAAAACATGGTAGGTTTCATGACATAAAGCAGGGTTGGGTAAGCTACGTTTCGAAATTAACTTCCAGTAATTATAGTTAACGTTACTTACAGAAAGTAGGAGCGGAGATACCATTACAGTTACTCTGTGTCACTGTTATAAATTTGAAGTAATGCAGCGTTACTTTTATTAGAATTAAGTTACTTACTGACTATAACTAGGCTGTATTAGTGTCAGAGTCCAGAAGCAGGCTGTGGATTTTCATTTCTAACAATGTAACCTTACCATTTATTCCACATCAATACAGACATGGTGATTTATGGTGTAATTACGCACTGTTGGATTGAATCAGGGTTCCATTCATTGTTCCCAAAGTCACAATGTTCACAGGCCACTTGCAGGCACTGAAAATTGCATATATAATGGTTTTGTTGTTGTTGTTGTTTAATTTGAGGGGCTTGGACATCGTGGCCATTTATCCCCATGAACGTGGGTGTGTGTATAGGTATAGAGATAGGATTTGTTGATTGCCTATGTTATTGTGGTGTCTGTAGAAGCCTCCGTGGCTTAGGCGGCAGCACGCCGGCCTCTCACCGCTGGGTCCGTGGTTCAAATCCCGATCACTCCATGTGAGATCTGTGCTGGACAAAACGGAGGCAGACAGGTTTTTCTCCGGGCACTCCGGTTTTCCCTGTCGAAATTTCATTCCATCAACACTCTCCACTATCATTTCATTTCATCTGTCATGCATTTAATCATTGCCCCAGAGGAGTGCGTCAGGCCTCGGCAGCCGGCACAGCTCATATCCTCGCCGCTAGATAGGGGCTTCATTCATTCCATTCCTGACCCGGTCGGAGACTGGAAGCAGGCTGTGGATTTTCGTTCATTGTGGTGTCTGTAGAAGTGTGCATTTGAAATTCAGGTGAGGATTGGGAAGGAGGCGGCCGGGGCCTTAAGACAAGTACCACCCTGGTATTTACCTGGAGTAGAAGTGAGAAACCACGGAAAGCCACTTCAACGATCTAAAGTTACCGGCAGCTAGCTCTGGACTTGTCCATCCCCATGAACGAAATGATGAAAGTAAAAAATAAAGCTGAGGGAAAAAAATTGCCTGGAATAATAAGGAAGGAAGCTTGTAGTTTTACGTGACCGTTAATTTCGCGATCATGATCCACGGGACCTCCATTATTGCGTGGAATTCAAACCACAGGACGTGATATTTCACTTCGGAAAATCTCACATGAATTGACCGGAAATCGAACCTGGTTCACCTATGTGAGAGGCAAGCAGTTTGACCACTGCTTCATCACGCCCCCTCGAAGAATAATTCTTGAGGGCTTTGAAAAAGAAGAAGAAGAACCACGAAAGACATAAGAAATGGAAAGAAGGGGATCGTTGTTTTTGAGTTATGTTAAATTTCCATTGGGGGTGCCATATATTCCTTGAAATTTTGGCTCACCTATTACTGTTAGCATTTCTGTGTAATTTCCTAGCCCAGGAACGTTTCCACTTTTGAATTTCTTTTAAGGCCTTAATGATATAATTTCTGTATTCCCGTTATCATTTTATAATACTATAGGCTATATTTACATTCCTCCCAGAACTCAAGCAGGATATATCTCGCTGCCTATCACTATCAGGCTATTGTTCCATAGTTTGCCCACCCCTATGTCCTTACGCATGGCTTCCCAAGCCCGACATGCAAATTACCGTGCGTATCATGCAAGTGCATTCATAGAATGTTTGAAATTGGATATTTTCTCCGTAACAGCACATCCAGCCACCAGTTCCCGCATCGGATATACTCGTGAGTGTACTTGTAAATGAGCGTCCTTGCGTTCGCCTGCAGTTGGAGACGGGAAATCATACAGATAGCCATTATTTCAAATCCATTCATCTCCAGCTTGGCCCCATAGCTCTGTGCAAACTTAATCTACTCATTTATTAAGAACTTGTTATTTACATTATGGGGTTTGAAGCCATTTTGTAAAGGAAAGCTTGTAGTTTAACGTGACCGTTAATATCGCGATCATTAGCCACGGGACCTCCGTTTTACGTGGAATCCGAACCACAGGACATGGCATTTCACATCGAAAATCTCACATGCATTGACCGGGAATCGAACCCGGTCCGCCTTGGTGAAAGGCATACAGCTTGACCGCTGATTTTGTAAAGGATTTCTCGAGGAAGGTTTCTGTAGAAAAACATTCATTTATGACCAAAGGAAACCGAGCCGTAACGATTTCAGTAAATCGAGTCGAAGAGAAACCTGCCGTCCGTGTGCCTTTTAAGCTTACGCTGGCTAAACCGTTAAAAATATTGTTTTGGATGAAATGTTCTTAAAAAAAAATCCTCGGAAGCATATCTCTCATCTTTAATACATCACCCACTAAGTGATTTTACGTTTTCATTTCTTCAAACAATATCCATTCACTGGAAATTGGAGTTTACGAGCTAGCAAGTGAGCCTATCACCCCAGCTTCGGCCAGCATCAAACTGTTGAGTCATGTCGAGTTAAGACTTCATAGAAGAGTATGTGTTTGGAGTTTCGCTGTTCACCTCGGCTTTTCTGAATTGCGTCGAGGACCTACCGTCAGTGCGCCTTTTAAACTTACGCTGAGAAAACCGCTCAAGATACCGGGCGAAGCCGGGGCGGATTGCTAGTTATTAATATTTAGGTTAGTTTGAATAAAAAAGTTCATTGTCTATACCTATCATTTAGATTCTAGATGTTTTCACCCCTATGTTAGTTAATATGTTATTCTTGTTCTTCTCACTTCGCCTATTGATATCCTGTTTATCAGCCCCATGTTCTCGTCTGATAACCGGTGTTATTTCGAAACATTGAAGTGTATAAAACTGTATTTAGTAGCATATATGATTGAGCTAGGTGCCCCGGAACTGCAATTAAGTGACATCGCGCATTTCCGTGGGTTGAGTGTGGAGACACCTGGAATTGCAGGGCAGGACTTAGAACTTACTTTATCACTGAACGTAGATCTCGCCATGCACACAGAATTCAAAGCATTGTGCACGCCACTTTAACCAAAGCATTTAAACGAGATGTCAAACCCGTAGCATTATTACTAGAATTACACTCCTACTGAGTAGCGAGGCAGATTTTCTTTTACAGACCTGCGTGCTGGAAATTTACAAGTGCCTGTGCTACAGCAATCACTGGCCATTTTTGAGGACCTATTGGCGATATGTGTAGAACTTGCCTGGATAGTTACACGTATTACCCTTTCACGAATTGATTGCCGGCGGTCGAGATGGGAACTACTGTATTCTCTGTTTACTTGTGTCACACGTCTCTCTGCTTCGTTGACTGGTTCAGTTGCGTGAGTAGAATATGACTCAGCTCCAGTAGCTGTCCGTGGTGACATGAGCGCCTGTGACGCTTATCTGCGCTTCTAAGACAGGTAGCGCACGCAATGCTGCTTGACTTATGTGCGACTTCACTCTGTCATCGCTGTGTCCTCCGCTTCACCCCGCGGGGCTCCTGCTACAATAATCAACAAACGTTGGCGCAGCCATGCTCAGCCACAATCAAATCTTAAATGGGCAATACTGACGAGCAAGGTCATGGGACCAGGCTATCTCCGGACTCGAAATACAGGTGTAATTGAACTCCACCGCTAGTCGACCTTGAAATGGGTATCCATAGTTTCCCTTTTTCAATTCCAAGCAAATGCTGGAAGGATACCATCTAATAAGTCACGGATGTTTTCTTCCAACTCCTTGCCCCATTTTTATTCAGTTACTCATTAACTCCTGTCAAGGGAGTGGTGCCACTAAGGACATTAGGCTATAAGAACCATTTCATACATAGGCCTGCTGTACATCGAGCAAGCTCACAGAGGTGGAGCGGGTTTCATTCCTGGTTAATGCATGTGAGATTTTTGAGGTCAAGTGTTTTGGCTGGTGATTTGGATTTCACGTAAGAGAAGTAGTTCCGTGAAGAACTAAACAGCCTATTTTCATATATCCCACTGGTCTTTTCTATTATAATTCTCCTGCCTAATGCAAGGATTTTCCGAGAAACATCTACAGTATATACATAATTAAATTTCGCATCGCTGCCATGTTGAATTTGTATTCAACAGGTTACTGAAAAACCCATAGGTGAACTTATGTTAATAGCCTCTATCAACATACAGAATTCCAGTTTGATTGCTGTAATAGATTCGGAGAAATTGAGAACCGTCGAAATATTTCGGATGATCGCCATGTTGGAATGTTCTATATGTAGACCATAGAGTTATATACCATTATATGAAGAATATTACATAAGCTTATTATTCAAACGTTCATTTCGCATGGAAACAAAGAATAAAAATAATAATTTAAATTTTTTGCAGAGCCGCAAATGAATTGAATTGAATCAGATGCCAGTAGATTGAATCTTGTATGAACATTTATCGTACCAAGTTTTACTGAGCTCGGTTGATTAAATCTTGAGAAAATGCCATTTAAATATTTTAATTTCGCTTGGCCGCCATGTTAGTTTTGTACTTACAATGTTTTAAAACATCATATAACTGATCTTAACTGAGCATTCTATATCACCATACAAAATTTCAGGGTGATATCAGTAATAGTTTTGGAGATACAGAATGCCGGTGAAATATTTCGCACAGCCACCATGCTGGATTGGTCAGACGAATTAAAATTTGATGGACACGATCTGGGTCGGACGAAATAGTAATATGTTTTTACCGAGTTTCATTGAAATCGCTCCAGTGGTTTATATTTTATTAGGGGGAAGGGGAGGGGGGAGACGAGACACACACACATACACACACACGGACGAAAGGTGATCTCATAAGCCTATTTTTCATAAATGAAAATAGGCTAAGAAAAGAGGTGCCGCGGTTCATGATCGCAAGATTAGGCTAACGGTCACGCAAAACTTCAAGTTTCCTCCCTTCCTCATACAGTACATACATACATAGGCCCTACATACATGCATAGGTTGTACACATTACAGGCTACACGTGTCACACCATATTGAACCACAGTTGCGTATTGTATAACATACATCCATCAGCACCTACATTTCTCCTTGAACTTTCACTCGGTGTTGACTCACAAGGAGTTCATCCGATCATCCGATATGTCTTAATGGCAGTATTCACTGTGTAGTCCTGTCCTGTCTGTTAGCGAGTGAGGTACTGTACTTCCATGATTCCCACGTAGAGCCCTGTGCGGATAAACAAAATCTTATCCGCATCCGCCCCGCATCCGTAGGGATGTTATCCGCATCCGCACGACTTTTATCCGCATCTGCACGGCTGTTATCCGCTTCCGTTCCGCGACCGCACGACTTTTACCCGCATCCGCACGTTTATCCCAATCTACTGGCATTACAATAATAGTTTTGATTAGGTAAAGTATTAAAGCAACGCAGAGTCTTCGTGGCTTAGGCGGCAGCACGCCGGTCTCTAACCGCTAGATCCGTGGTTCAAATCCCGGTCACTCCATGTGAGATTTGTGCTGGACACAGCGGAGGCAGACAGGCTTTTCTCCAGGTACTCCGGTTTTCCCTGTCACAATTTCCTTCCAGCAACACTCTCCACTATCCTTTCATTTCATCTGTCATTCATTTAATCATTGCACCAGGGGAGTGCGACAGGCTTCCGCAGCCAGCACAGTTCATATCCTCGCCTCTAGATTGGGGCTTCATTCATTCCATTCCCTGACCCGGTCGGTCGACTGGAAGCAGGCTGTGGATTTTTCATTAAAGCAACGCATGTAGACATTTGAGGAGAAAGTCGTTCCCTTAGGCTTTGTATGGCATGTGCTATGTTTAAAATGAATGTTACACAGCCAGAATTGCAACCTTGTACAGTTCGGAGTGTTAATTGTGCTTAATGACATAATTTGAATGAGATTAGCGTAAATCATCATCTTACATTTGTCATGAGAAAAAAACTATAAGGGAAAAATATGATATGTTATAAACATCCGGGTTTTAGTAATGATAATCAACAATTTCGAATTGTATTCTAAAAATTCTCCGCAAATTTACTCCAAACATTATCCGCAGCTTATCCGCTATCCGCACAGCCATGCAAACTATATCCGCATGGCGAAAAATGTTGCGGATATCCGCATCCGCGCAGGGCTTCAATTCCTACTAGCTGTTAATAATGCGACCTCATATGTTTCCACGCCCACCCCTTGAAATCTAACCATCGCCTATTTGGTCTACTTCTCATTCTGTTGCCTTATTTAGCTTAGTTGCTTAATTACACTCCTAAGTAATAGGCCTATATCCTCTTCTATCATCAGATCCTGTACACTTAGGCTATTAAATCTAAGTCTACAAGTAAGGGTGATGGTACTTACAATATATACACTATTTAGTTGCATTAGTTATTAAACTTTCTTTTTTTGCGTATGGCTTTCAGTGCCGGGAGTGTCCGAGGACATGTTTGGCTCGCCAGTTTGTAGCTACTTCTGTGTGGACACCCATGGGGTGAGCTACCAATACCGTCGCGTGTGGAGTGTTGTCTGGGGAGAAAAGTTTGAATGTAAGGACGAGGAGTTGGAAGCTAGCGATTGTGGCCTATAGTTAGGGATCAACCCCGGCATTTGCCTGGAAGGAAGATCGGAAACCACAGAAGGCCATCTTCAAGGTTACCGGCGGGGGGATGCGAACCTCCTCGCCTCCCGGATGTGAGCGACTGCCAGCAGCCATGCCGTAACGACCACGGCTAACTCACCCGGTTGTTTCAGAACTATTTTGTAATGTAGTGCATTCTCAAATGAAAATTAGCCTATTGCAGCGTAATATCTGTAATAGTTCAATTAAAATATCTATGGATTGTATGAAGCTAGAAGTCCAACATAGCATACAATTTGTTGCTGATTTCTTTTCAATGGAGTATTTTTCAAAAACCTGTAGTCACAAAATCACCTACGCTCAGCAGCATTAAGGAAAGCCTTCATCCAGTTGAACATTATTAATATTAATATTATTAATATTACCGGTATTGTTATTATTAAGACAAGTTTAACCTCAATTCTTATAAATAAGAATAAGGAAAATGTTTAACATACTTTTGAACAATTATTTTAAGGTTTATAGACCTTTTTCATATGCAAAGGAATTTTGCGCGGCCAGATAGGCTAAAAGGACCATTGTGCGTCATGTCGTAATCCAACCTGGCTATCTAACATTCGATATAGGTAAATACATTATTTTTAAATAATACAAGAGATATTCTCTCCTTGGAACAAGTAGGTATGTGGTCTTATCACGTCCACTGTAAACGTCATGAAACGAGAAAGAAAAGTATACCAGCCTGGGAGTTGAACCTGTTTCACGGCAGCTTGTCTCCGGAGCAGCAGCAATGGTTTAGCTTACAAAGCCATCTTAGCTACTGTACGGACAGCCATGGCGTATCACTGGCACGTATGGAATGTTTTCGTAGTTCTAAGACTAATAGGCACTTCCTGTCCAAACGTGAGGTGTTATTCGCGGTTGTGATCGTTTCAAGCATTCATTACAGTTTGCGTCATTGAAATAACAATGGCTTTGTCTATATTCATGAACATGCTCGTAACGGTAGTAATGTTCTAAGGCAATGTAGGATCAGATACCAATGTTTTTGGGTTGGTTGTGAAGTTCGTGGGGTTTCGTATAGGCTATCTAAATAAAATAAGAGGCTATTGGGGCATCCTATATAGGTACTATTGTAACGGTCTTGCTTTGCTCCTCGTTGAGCGTACAAATGTAACGGTTTTGCTTTGCTCCACGTTGAGCGTACAATTGTAACGGTTACTAATTTCCTCACTTTTGCGTGACAAATGTAATGGTTTCTACTAAGATATGTTGTTTTAATGGGCGCCAAGACCTCAACGCAATGTTGAAATCTAAATTTGTATTTAACAACACCTAGCTCCGGTAGAACACCTTCAAGAATCTATTCACTCAGATCGTGGTATGATTTGATCATTAACCCAACAAACAATTGTATCAGGAGAAGGAATTGGTCTATATCTAATGCTACCTACTGAAAGCAAAGATTGCATGGTTAAAAGAAATGAATTTATTGTATAAAAAACAAGTATAGCAAAATTAATAATAATAATAATAATAATAAGCTTGAATTTAAATTGGAGCGTTGCGATTTGAATTTTACCGCTAGAAAATTACGTGAAAACGGAGTCGGATAAATTACTGATTTTACTCTTATTCCCAAGCTATGAAGTTACTGAATACTGAATATAAAACAAAGAGAAACGAGAGATTGAGTAGTTCTGCGTCATTCGCGCTTACCACTGGAAATTGCCGAAGCATTTCCCTCGTACTGGATGATGAAGAGAGCTTCCCACTGTTTCCTGGACGTCGTCATCTCCTTCGTTAGTAGATGATATACTTGTAGATTTGGTGACTTTATGGTCCGAACATCGGAGCCATACACTCGTACAACCACACTGGTTAAGTTTTACAAAGATAGTCCCTCACTCCACTGAACATCGGAGCCACACAAACGCGCAACCATCCTGGTCATGTCTTACACAAAAAAGTCCTTTACTCCACGGCGCGCCAAACGATATAAGCACTCCACGGCTCCCCCACTCCGGTCCCGACTTCCACCTTACGTGGTCTCCACTGATTGGCTGTGCCAGCCCGCTACTCCCCTCCTTAGGCTCAATATACACGGCGCGCGGATGATGTCGTTTGCCGTTCCATACTATTTCACCTTTTCTTCACGCTGCAACCCAGGCTTGCGACATACTTCTTGACAAGACTAAGCCTGTATCTGAATTCCCAATGAGTCATCTCTCTCATAATACCCTAACTGACAAAACTCCGTAAAATTCCGTAATCATATAATTTTCTATGACAATGTCGTTCGTAATAATTTGCTTGATAGTGTTTTCTAAGACATAGAAAACCTATCTGTATGCTTATAATTTAATAAAAATGCTCCAAAAAATACCTTAATAATAATAATAATAATAAGTTAATAATAATAATAAATTAACATGAAAGCTTCTCTTGGCTGAACAATTTGCCGCGTGAATAAATATAGAATGGCTTCCTACTGACTTATGCCAGTGGCATAAAAAACCCTCGAAAAACACGTTACACTATAATGTGTTGTGACCGATATCGCATGGTTTTGAGAGCTCTGGCAACGTCGCATAGCAGGAGGAAGAAAGCAAGCGGAAGTATCCTGAGGTTGATGTTTTTACGTCATGGACATGGTCGACAGCATGACTAGGCGAAGGTTCCAGAAGCGTAGAGGGGGCTGATGAGCTCCAGGAAAAGTCAAGGTGGAAAGGTCACGTCGGAGAAGCGGGTCACTTTATTTTGCATCACCGTACAACGAAGTCCACTTTCTTTTGTGTCGCCGTACGCCGAAGTTCATCTTTATTTTTGTGTCGCCGCACGCTTAAGTGCCAAACAAGTGTGTAGTAGCAGTCGTACCGTGGCCGCTTGGAACCAGTGCGGTATTCCGACAGTTTTTGGGACATAGCTGAAAGGCTCAGTATTATTTCTTGCGTGGACAGCTCTGTATTAACGAATACTAAAGCCGAATGTGGCGAGGTGATATTATAACGCAGATCATAATGCATTATGTTGTGGGACACTAGTCATTTGTACGACGAAGTGCGAGCAGACACACGTGGTGTCTCAAGCTTTACTAGGTACGGGACTGTATGGGCCGTGCGCGATATAATTGACGCCCAGAACATATGAACGAAGCGATGTGCTTTTGTTTGACGAGCAGACAAATGAGTATCCAGGGTCAGTGAACTATGAGAGATAAACTGAGTGTAGTCCAAATATAGAGCGACATTCGAGGCCAAGGACGGACGTAATCTCTTATGAGTGCAGGCTGGTGTAGATGCGTACGATATAACCTGTGCCGTTATAGAGTTATTATCACGGCCATAAGTTGATATTACTTGGCATATTCGACATGAAGATTGCAGCGATGTATTGGACGGGCATAAAGGCTATCAGTACAGACCAGTGCGAGTTTTGTGTCAAGAACTTTACGAGCGAAGAGATGACAAGCTAAGTCTAGAAATGTGGAAGCTGTTACGATGACGTGAAAACGAAGGCGAGCCAGAACCATGGACACCCCGAGGGTCGCGAGCTGGATCCAGGACGAGAGGGGAGGATGTTCAATGGGAAGAACGTGGACCCAAACCCCCAGGAAACGTGTCAGCGGAACCAAGACTGAGGTGGTCGAAAGGTACTGAAAACCATGTTAATTCTTAAGTAGTGGTTAATGGGTAGTGGTTACTAAGATTTAGACAGATGGGCTAAAATCGAAATAGAAGTTAATCAAAAAGATAAAATGCGATATCATGACAAGATTATTAGGATAGTAAATTTTAAGTTCTCTTTTGAGAGATTAATGCAGTCATATTTAGGGTTTAAAATAAATATATGGATGCTTTAAAATATAATCTGAGTACAGGGATCTTTCAGCGTGTTAAGTCGCTGTGTTCTTTGAATTGGTGCAACCTGGATGACAATTTATGGTTTGAACAGGCTTAAATTACAGGGGATTCATTTACACTTAATGGGCCACTTTTTGTGCGCACATCATGATATTTACACTAAACACTCACACGTCACTGAGGTTTCCCTTTACATGCTAACATGAGGAGATGCGTTTGGTAGGTAACTGATACAAGGTTGTGTAAATAATGAAACTGCATTGATAAAATAGCAGGATTGCCTAATACGAAGTTATGATGAAACTAAAGGTTCTCGCTATAGCGAGGTGATTAAAATAAATGATTATAATTAATGTTACGTGATAGGTTCAAGTATATGAAATTTTGAGGCAATTGTCAGTTGAAAATAATACAGATAGGCAGAGGCCATCTACTTAAATGTTTATGGTGTATTTATGAATATGTGAAGAGCATTCAGTGATTAACAAATAAATAAATAAATATCTGGAATCATAAAGATGTTACAATGTAAAGTAATAAATGTAAAAGCCAACAACCAGTCATTTTTCTGAGTGAGGCACAGCTGAACGAAAACCAGTGAAAATAATAATGAAAGTATTTAATCCATGAATAAAAGGTCTGAAAATAAATTCTTTAACGCCAGTGACATCCATATATATATTTTTTTTCTATTTTGGTGATTACATTTAGTTAGAAGGAGATCGAATGAGGCAACAAATTTTTTTCTTTGAATATTTTCTCAGATTTATGCACCTGCTCATTTATGGACTATTCAACGGAGAGGTGACATAGCATTTTGAAGTAATGGTTGTAATACTAGGGTGATATAGCTCTGATCTCCGTAAGTTATTTTGTATCCAAAGATTAGGACGCCCGGAGATTTTTGTCCTCATTAATTTGAATTTTGCTTCTGCGTCATTTATTTATTTGCACATCAAGAGTAATTTTGAGAAGTCTCCGAGCGAAGGTAGGCTTCTGTGTTCGATTTTATGTATTTAGTGGTGTGGTTCTGTAATAAATGGTGGATGAGTTTTATTTTAACAGCGGAGTTTTTTGTCATTCTTGTTCGTTGTCATACTTGTGTGTCCACCGGATCAATTTTGAGATTTTACCCCAGTTGTACCCATCATTATAAAGACCCCGAGATTGCTTGAATCTCGTTCCCGACATAGTTTTTTTAAGGCCAAAATTGATTCGGACATTCAAGATTTTTTTTTCTTTTCGAGTTGTACCGAATTCTGGGTGAGGGTTGACGTGTGTGTCGGGCCACCCAATCCAAAGCCAGGTTATCGGGCACAGTGTGTTACTTCAACAGAAGGAATTTATAAATTTAACTGAAGTTCCCTTGACTGCGATGATGTTTGTAATAGCATGCTATTTGGTATTACAATATGAAGAGGACCATGGCATAGGCACGAAAAATCCTGATATGGCGCAAACATTATCTTTAACGTGCCAGTAAATCTGCTGACATCGCTCCCTCGCATTTAAAAGGTGGGAAACGGTCCTCATCACACGCCAGAACACTACACATTACTGTCACGTCATAAAGAAGTCTCGGTGAACGCCTTTATTTTAGAAGCACTACTAATGACACCACAATCGCACAGGTTATCAGTAGAGTCCCGGAATTTTTTGTTTTAACAATATCCGCGAAAAATTTCAGCAAACATAATATATGTAATCACAACAATATATTTGCCCCAAATATGCCATATTGTTTCGATATTGAAGCCGAGAAAAGTCGCGAAATAAAGTTAATTCACGAAATGTTGTTATTTTCACCCTAAAATGCCAAATACCAACGTAATGCTGGTAATTAGTTTCTTTTTAAATATTTACCGTACTTTAAAATAATTTAAATCGTTCCACTATAAGTTGTGTCGTTTGATAGAAAATACGAAATCTTTAATATAAATGTTTCATAAGATACAGGAGAATGATGAAGATCAGATGGGTAGATAGGGTTACAAACAAAGAGGTATTAAGACGAGTGGGAGAGGAGAGATGTTTCTGGCGACTGCTAATGAAGAGAAGAGATAGGTTGGTAGGACACATACTAAGACATCCAGGAATATCAAGCTTAGTTATGGAAGGAAGGGTCGAGGACAAGAACTGTAGGGGTAGACCACGGTTAGAATATGTTAAACAGATTGCCTCGGATGTAGGGTGTGGTAGCTATGTAGAGATGAAACGATTAGCTCAGGACAGGGAGGCATGGAGATCTGCATCAAACCAGTCAAAAGACTGAAGACTCAAACAACAACATAAGATACGGGATAACGAAGTCTCATCTTGAGCTTGATTGGTTGAAGTCCTGAAATCATGGAAACAATGCTCTGCTTATACATTGGGGACAAAGTTTCACGAGTTAGTGGGAAAAGAACTATGGTAGTCGTGGAGAGAATATGTTGAAGTAGTCTAAATGTTAGGTTAGGTATTCATCAAAGAAAGTATAATTCGTTTGAGTTTTAGTTCTTAAAGAAAAGAAAATAGCAACCTAGAATAAGATGTTTGTTATTTCTCCAAATGTTTCTATAGTGTTCATTATTTAACCAAATCCGTGCACCGTACCACATAGTTATTAAGCTCACTCACACCTAATTTCCTTATTTCACCGCATTGAAGCCTCGTGTATTACCATAAATCAGGGTCCCTAGTTATCAGAAAAAATCTACACACACCCAAGTGCACGGGGATAAATGACCACGATGTCGCAAAGCCCCTAAATGAATCAACAACATCTATTTTAGAAGCTAAGTCACCAGGAGTGTAGCTGGTTTGGGTGTATGGAATGTTATAGTATTCTGTTCGTTTTATTTTGCCATTCTGGTGTAACACCCGACATGATTCCTTCGTATTTAAAGTGGAGAGAAATATACAGGTTGTACTTCTAAGGTGGATGATTTGGTTAACACACGCGGCTAGACTGCAGGGTTATTTCAAGTGATTGGGTAGTAAATCCGCTTCAGAACCACCGCAGTTATAAACTTCAGGAATGTACGGGTGACTGGTTAGGTTCTTTATGGTCCCGCGTCTTAAATGCCACAATATTCTTGTCCCATATCTCAAATTCCGCGAAGAGTTCCCCTATTTGGTCTGCTGAAGAGGCGGACCGGCTCTACCGGCCTCTGGCTGGCCTCAAGACAGTGCTGTTACTTGTGTTGTCCAGTTCCAAAACCCAACATCTGCAACTGCCAATAAGATTCGCCTTGAATTCTGTTTCCCCTGTTTCTAAGAGCTGAATAGCCTATATCTCTGCTGTTGGTTGTCATTTGGAAAGTTTTTTTGATGTGTAACATCTTTCCACTCGGTATCTGTACATTTTTTGTGGGGGTGATTTTGGAAAATGAAACGGAAGTTGCGGAAACCACGACGTACTGTCGGCCATGTGGCTATGTGGAATGTATATCACATACGGTTTACTTCAAGGTTTGGAGGCCACATTAAAGATATTCCTACAATAAATCACCTTCAAATTGTCGTTCATTGGTGTGAAAATATTCATATGTCATTATTGCTGAACACAATTATGATTTATTAAATCGTCATACCTTTGCTGTATTCTTATTTAATGTAAGCACTCGAGGTACTGTCGGCCATGTGGCTATGTGGAATCTATATCGCATACAAATTACTTGAAGGTTTGGAGGCCCTATTAAAGATATTCTTTCTACAATGAATCATCTTCAAGTTGTCGTTGTTTGGTATGAAAATATTCATTATATCATATTAGCTGAAAACCGGTCAAGACTTGGCACTGCAGCTTTACATGTAGTTATTTCAATGACCAACAGAATTCACTGTGAACAAGGGATAACATGTCACATGTTACACATCATATGCGACAACTGTAAGGCTCGTTTTCTTTTTCATATTTAAAGTCGGCAAAAATCTGACATCAATTCAGTTCTTTAGAAATATGGAAAATAAAAGTCATGACTGGTTTTGGAACCAGACTACTCAGATGTACTTATACTCGCACATGTTACAGTCGTGACGGCCAACGCGTGCGTACAGGACATCAAAGATGTTGGTATGCGATTGATCCTCAGCCTCTTACAAGTGTTCCTCACCCAGCATGGGAGCGGTTTAATGAGGACAAATGGCCTTTAAACGAGAGTAGGCTCGCACGTTTCTTACTCTTCAAGCCAAATAGTTACAATAATGTTGGCATTACACCTTTCTTGTTAGCGGGGCCGATAACCCAGATGTTAGGCCCCTTAAAACAACAATTATTATCATCATCATTTTCATAACAAAATATCAAAACAAATCAGGTATCGCAGCATAAACTCAGCTGGCTACAGCGTTAGGTCATGGGACCAAGCTCTCTGCTGACTCGGTAGACGCGTGGGTTCGAACCCCACCGTCGGCCGTCCTTGAAATGGTTTTCCGTGGTTTCCCCATTTTCAACACCAGGCAAATGCTGGGACGGTACCTTCTGACAGGCCACGGCCGATTCCTTCCACATCCTTGCCCAGTTTCATTCATCTTCATCCATTCCATCTCTCATCCCGACGCGCAGGTCGCCCACGGGCGTCGAATAGAAAGACCTGCACTCGGCCTCCCAGGAGGCCACACGATAAAAAAAAACATTTCTTGTTAGCGATTGTTGTTGTTTCATTTGAGGGACTTGGCCATCGTGGTAATTTTGCCCCGTGTACTTGGGTGTGTGTAGTAGAATAACCTGTGTTATCGTGGTGTCTGTAGTAGTAGTAGTAGTAGTAGTAGTAGTAGTAGCGCGTGTGTATGTGTAATTCAGGTGAGGATTGGGAAGGAGGCAGCCGTGGCCTTAAGTTAGGAACCATATCGGCATTTGCCTGGACTCAGTTTAGCATCACGTGAATGAGAACTCTCTTGTTAGAACAATCAAGCGTCTGAGGCCACAAGCCACCGCACTTGTAGTCCAATGCTCAAAAGGAAGGTACAACACTAGTATTAGTTTATGCTGCGATACCTGATTTGTTTTGATATTTTGTTATGAAAATGAATACTAAAATGTTTAAATGGTCGACGCAAGAAGTGACAACCATGCTATTGGTCACAGCCAGTGGCGTAATGGTCAGCTGTTCAAATAGGCAGTGAGATGGGTGTGGCACTATCTTATCTCATCCTTCCCAAAAAATACACCACTTGTTAGTTGCTATTCTGTTAGTATCCGAGTGTCCAGCTCTGTGGCTAAATGGTTAGCGCGCTAGGCTTTGGCCCAAAATGGCCCGGGTTTGATTCCCGGCCGAGCCATGAGGGATTTTAAGCTCCTGGGGTTAATTCCCGTGGCTCGGGGAGTGGGTGGTTGTGCCGTCTTCATCATCACTTCATCGTCATTACGACGCACAGGTCGTCAACGGGCGTCAACTAGAAAGACCTGCACTCGGCCTCTCCAGAGGCCACACGATCATTACAGTATCCGAGTGTAACTGCCGTTTCGGAAAGTGAATAATATTGTGTTAAGTTGTATTGCTATTTTAAGTTAAACTTAAGTTGGAAATGGTAGTTTATTAATATGTATACAACGTCGGGGAATAGAAAGAACCAGATGATTTCCTGAAGAAAACTGGACTTTATAATTAAACTAGCAACCCGCCCCGGCTTCGCCTGGTATCTTTCACAGCTTAACTCCAAACACATTTACTCTTCTCTGAAGTCTTAACTCGACACGACTCGACAGTTTGATGCTGGCTGAAGCTGGGGTGATAGGCTCGCTCGCTAGCTCGTAAACTCGTTCCGAAGCTAGTAATTTAAATTTCCACTGAATGGTGACTGTTGGAAGAAATGAAAACGTAAAAACACTCATAGTGGGCGATGTATTAAAGATAAAGATATGCTGTCACTTTCTGTGTATCCCAGACATTGACAGAGAGCGCAGTTCGAACGTCAAGGGCAAACACTTTCTCGAGGGAAGAACAATTGTGGGAAGGTGATGTTCAATTGCAGCTGGCAAATCACGACTTGATTAACATGAGATAAAATCTATACCGTAATCGTTTGACGGTCCAGATTAGCCTTAGAATATTGGTACAGCGGCTACTAGTATTCCAAAGAGCACTGAATAAATAATAAATTAAAGACAAATGCTTCGTGATCCTGAAAATTGTTTGCTGCGGTAAAATCTCCTCAGTACGAAAATGTCCTCAGTGGTCATGTAGCAACGTATACTTGGGTGTGTGTATACGTTTTCTGATAACCTGAGTCACTGCGATGTCTGTACAAGTGTCGATTTCATTAGCATTTGATACATTGTATTTGCACTTAACAATGTGCAAATGCTCGAAAATTAACAATTTTGTAGAAATCTCTACATAGTATAAAACAAAAGTCCACGATTCTTGGATGTAACTGATAATCTCGAGAACCACTGGATGGATTTTGATGCGGTTTTCACCATTCTGTAAAGGATTTCTCGAGGAAGTTTTCTGTAGAAAAACATTCATTTATCCAAAGGAAGCCTGGCAGTAACGATTTCAGTGAATCGAGTCGAAGAAAAACCTGCCGTCCGTGAGCCTTTTAAGCTTACGCTGGGTAAACCGTTAAAAATATACATTTTCTAAGAGTGTAAGAATTGTTCAGCTGAGCCACGCAGCCAGCCGAGATGAGAACTTCAAAAAATAAGGTAACAAGAGTATTCACTGTCGCTCCCCTGGCGAGGAAATCAATCAGAAGCTTATGTACCTACATTATTTCAAAACGTGCAAAGGAAGGAAGCTTGTAATTTTACGTGACCTTTAATATCGAGTTTACAAGCCACAGGACCTCCTTTTTACGTGGAATCCGAAACACTGGACGTGACATATCAGTGTTAAATGTTACGTATCACAATAATGTTTATAGATTAGGAAATACAATATATTGAAAAACGTATTGTTTGTAAATAACCAAAATGATTTGTTTGTAAACTCAAAGTAGACGATGAATCCAGCCACCCAAAAGTCAGCAGAGCATCTGAAAGAAGTCTTACAGTTAACAGCTGAGGAAGTGCTGGTCAAGGACAAGCAAGGTTGGGAGTTGAACCGTAGAGACCGACTACCGGAAGCTTCATGCTAATCAAGTCGCGATTTGCCAGCTACAATTGAACATCACCTTCCCACAATTGTTCGTCCCTTGAGAAAGTGTTTGCCCTTGACGTTTGAACTGCGCCCTCTGTCAATGTCTGGGATACACAGAAAGTTGTTTACTCCGGTAAAATCTCGTCAGTTTCCTACGACGAAAGTACCGCAGAATCCTATAGACATTAACCTCGGTTTCTTCCGGTGTAAGTACTCCAGACTCCGATACACTTAAATCCTAGTTTCCTCCGGTAGAAGTACTCCAGACTCCGGTAGACATAAACCAAAGTTTCCTCCGGTAGAAGTACTCCAAACTCCGGTAGACGTAAACCACAGTTTCCTCCGGTAGAAGTACGCCAGACTTCGGTAGACGTAAACCAGTTTCCTCCGGTGGAACTACTCCAGACTCCGGTAGACGTAAACCACAGTTTCCTCCGGTGGAACTACTCCAGACTCCGGTAGACGTAAACCATAGTTTCCTCCGGTAGAAGTACTCCAGACTCCGGTACGCGTAAACCATAGTTTCCTCCGGTAGAAGTACTCCAGACTTCGGTAAACGTAAACCAAAGTTTCCTCCGGTAGAAGTACTCCAGACTTCGGTAGACATAAACCAAAGTTTCCTCCGGTAGAAGTACTCCAAACTCCGGTAGACGTAAACCACAGTTTCCTCCGGTAGAAGTACGCCAGACTTCGGTAGACGTAAACCACAGTTTCCTCCGGTGGAACTACTCCAGACTCCGGTAGACGTAAACCACAGTTTCCTCCGGTGGAACTACTCCAGACTCCGGTAGACGTAAACCACAGTTTCCTCCGGTGGAACTACTCCAGACTCCGGTAGACGTAAACCATAGTTTCCTCCGGTAGAAGTACTCCAGACTCCGGTAGACGTAAACCATAGTTTCCTCCGGTAGAAGTACTCCAGACTCCGGTAGACGTAAACCATAATTTCCTCCGGAAGAAGTACTCCAGACTTCGGTAAACGTAAACCAAAGTTTCCTCCGGTAGAAGTACTCCAGACTCCGGTAGACTTAAACCACAGTTTCCTCCGGTGGAACTACTCCAGACTCCGGTAGACTTAAACCACAGTTTCCTCCGGTGGAACTACTCCAGACTCCGGTAGACTTAAACCACAGTTTCCTCCGGTGGAACTACTCCAGACTCCGGTTGACTTAAACCACAGTTTCCTCCTGCAGAAGTACTGCAGACTCCGGTAGACATAAACCACAGTTTCCTCCGGTGGAACTACTCCAGACTCTGGTAGACTTAAACCACAGTTTCCTCCGGTGGAACTACTCCAGACTGCGGTAGACTTAAACCACAGTTTCCTCCGGTGGAACTACTCCAGACTGCGGTAGACTTAAACCACAGTTTCCTCCGGTGGAAGTACTCCAGACTTCGCTAGACGTAAACCACAGTTTCCTCCAGTGGAAGTACTCCAGACTCCGGTGGACTTAAACAACAGTTTCCTCCGGTGGAACTACTCCAGACTCCGGTAGACTTAAACATCAGTTTCCTCCGGTAGAAGTACTCCAGACTTCGGTAGACGTAAACCAGTTTCCTCCGGTGGAAGTACTCCAGACTCCGGTAGACTTAAACCATAGTTTCCTCCGGTAGAAGTACTCCAGACTCCGGTAGACTTGAACCACAGTTTCCTCCAGTGGAACTACTCAAGACTCCAGTAGACTTAATCCCCAGTTTCCTCCGGTGGAAGTGCCCCAGACTCCAGTAGACTGAAGACACAGTTTCCTCCGGTGGAAGTGCCCCAGATTCCAGTAGACTGAAGACACAGTTTCCTCCGGTAGAAGTGCCCCAGACTCCAGTAGACTTAAACCACAGTTTCCTCCAGTAGGAGTGCCCTAGACTCCAGTAGACTTAAACCACAGTCTCCTCCGGTAGAAGTGGCCCAGACTCCAGTAGGCTGGAGACACAGTTTCCTCCAGTGGAAGTACCCCAGGCTCCAGTAGACTGAAGACACTGTTTCCTCCAGTGGAAGTACCCCAGGCTCCAGTAGACTGAGGACACAGTTTCCTCCAGTGGAAGTACCCCAGAGTCCAGTAGACTTAAACAACAGTTTCCTCCGGTGGAATTAACCCAGACTCCGGTAGACTTAAACCATGGTTTCCTCCAGTAGAAGTGCCCCAGGCTCTAGTAGACTGAAGACACAGTTTCTTCCGGTGGAAGTACCCCAGACTCCGGTAGACTTAAACCATAGACTCTGGCGACGTTCTAACAACAATTTAATTATAATAGTAATAATAACAAAGTTATTTGAGTAACATAATGACTAATGCTGTCAACAGCCCAATGAACGCTATGTGTAATAATATGGGGTTTCCTTTTCCCCTTGGCTTTCCAAGTTTTCTGCAAAGATTTGTGGATAGTAATTAATAAACTAGAGTAATTTTGGCCGCTCTGCCAAAATCTGCACTGTGACACGGATCTCTCTCTAGAGTGCGGTAACATATCTATGGCTCAATTGTAGTAGTAGTAGTAGTAGTAGTAGTAGTAGTAGTAGTAGTAGTAGTAGTTTTTTTTTTGTTTCGGCAGGGGGAAATCTTTCAAAGACACCACTCTGTGTGGGAGATTGGATTTCCACCAACTAAAACCCCCTGCCCTCTTCACTTAGCCCATTCCGGGACTGCTTGACAGCATTACATCAGAATGGAGTGATTATACTATTAGTTTATTCCTTTTTCTTCTTTCTCCTTTGTCCCCATAATAATCGTAGCCATTGCCTTTACAATGTTCCAGGCTCGTGGGCTCTCCAACATAATCTGAATCAGATTCCTAGTCGTCAGTCGCCGGCCAAATTGTTCACAGGCTTCCTTTCTCTCTTCCTCCCATCGAGCACAGTGGAAGAAAGTATGCTCTACTGTATCCCTTTCCGAGCAATACCGACAACCATCTCCCTGCGTCTTCCCCATTTTCAAGGCATATACTCCAAATCTCCCATGCCCTGTCAGGACCTGGGACAGGAAATAATTCACTTGTCGATGACTGCATTTCAGCCATTCTCCTACGTCAGGTATAAGTTCTTTAGTCCACTGGCCAACATTGTTTGTACCATCCCATCGGACCTGCCAGTCTAGTAAGAGCTGGTTCCTCAACGCTTTCTTTTCTTTAGCAGGTATTGCGGTACCCCTTTCATGAAGAAATTTTCTCTCTATAACGAGTAGATCGATGGGAATTCCGGCAGCTACAACTTGTAAAGCTGCAGTAGACACAGTACGATAAGCACAGATAGTTCTGAGTAGCAGTTTTCTCTGAACTCTTTCCATAGCTCGTAAATGGATCTTCTTCCTGAGCGCATCGCACCAGACAGGTGCAGCATATAATAATATGGAATATACTGCTGAGCACATGATTTCTCTCCTTACTGTTTTCGGACCTCCTATGTTAGGCATAAGTCTAGCTAACGCCGCTGCTTTCTTCTCTGCCTTTTGAGTAACTGCCTTCACGTGTGCTCCAAACGTGCAATTCATGTCTAGCAGAACTCCTAGATAACGTACAGCCTTCGCTGGAACAATCTCAATACCATTTAGGAGAAAACTGATATTCTTCCACTTCCTTGAACCCTTCAAAATTACAGCCTCAGTCTTATGTGGTGCCAGACTCAAGCAATTATTTTCCATCCAAAGGTTGACACGTCTCAATGATTCATTAACTCTAAAAGGTCAGATCCTCTGCATTCTCTGCTGTTACCACTAATGCAAGGTCATCGGCATAACCAATAGATACTGCGCCTTTCGTCAGCTGCAGACGTAGGACGCCATCATATAGAATGTTCCACAGAGTTGGTCCTAGGACCGATCCCTGCGGAACACCAGCACTAATTTCAAGGTCCTCTGATTGACTGTTTTATTTTACGTCCTTTGAAGTAGCTGACGATAATCTGTTGCAGGTATTGAGATATGTTCTTCCTTCGAAGTTCTCTCACAATAATGCTCCATGAAGCCGTATTAAAAGCATTCTTCACATCGAGAGTTATAACAGCTGCACATTTCTCGCTGCTCTCTGCCGGTATTTGTAACACTCTCTCGATGGCTTGGGTTGTGCTCCTGCCCTTTCTAAACCCAAACTGGTTCAAGGAGAGCCCTCCTTGTTGTTCTAATTCTTTTTCAAGTCTTGTTTTTACCAATCCTTCAAAAAGCTTACTTAAGGTATTTAGCAAACAAAGTGGTCTGTACGCTGAGGGATCTGAGGACAGTTTCCCTGCTTTCAAAAGTAACACAAGTTTGGCTACCTTCCACTCAGCGGGGAACTCACGCTGTCTCAGTAAATCGTTGAAGATAGATAAGAACCATCCCGGTGCTACCTCAAAAGCATATTTGATGGCTTCTGGTGGTATGCCATCTACTCCAGGTGCCTTACCAGTCTTCATATTACACGCTACTTCGCGTACCTCTTCCATAGTAAACAGGTCTACGGCATTAAAATCTGGGTCCAATTCCAGACAAGAATTAGTGCACGGAAACAATGCCTTCGCTATGGCTTTCCTTCTTTCATTTGTGAGCTGAACCGGAACCCTATTAATTAAACGCCCTGTCACTATCTTGTATCCCGCTCCCCAGGTATCATTGTCCAGATCCTCACAGAGCTTTTGCCAGATATTCTTTTTTGATTGCTGAATTAGTTTTGTTAATTCCCTCTTAGCTGCCTTGTAATCATCTTCTAGTTGTCTTAAGTTGTCCTGACTTACTCGTTTCCTACCTCTTGTAAGAATTCGTCTCTTACGATTGCAATCTTTTCGTTGCATGGCTATTTCATTAGTCCACCAATAAGGTACACGGGTTTCATGTTTTGTTTGCCCCCTCAATCGACTAGTCCTACAAGCATCTTTAAGAATAGCAGTTACTTCTTTTAAAGTTATCTGCGCTATACCCACAGATTGCAACATCCATTCAATTGTATTCTTAAAAATCTCCCAATTGTACGTCCACACCTTTTTTGTTATATCCGTGAGCTTCTTGAGACCCTTAACTTTAAAGTAAATAAAACGATGATCACTGAGAGATTCATCTTCCAGAACTTCCCAGTCCGCAATGTAGGATGCTATACCCTGCGTTGAACATGTGATGTCTATGAAAGACTCACAATTCCCTCTGGAAAACGTTGGAGTAATTCCTGTATTATGCACAACCAAGTCTAAACTAGCTATCCAATCCAACCAATATTCTCCCCTACGGTCAGCAGTTGGTGCTCCCCACTGAGGGGACTTTACGTTGAGATCTCCCAAAATAATGCATTCCTTACCTGTTGCCACACAGTCCTGAACTATTATGTCTACCTCAGCCTTGAAGCTATCAAAGGAGATATTAGGAGAGATGTAACAACAATAAATGTGGCATTGTTGTAGTTGAATACATAAATATCCTTCTTCTGCCCTTATGCTTAGTACCTCCAGCTTGTCATTCAAAAAGAATGCTGCTACGTCACATCTCTTGTCCGAAAACCAGCTATTGTTAGCTACTCGATTTTTATTTGGCTCACTAACAAGTAATAGGTCTACTTTCCTCTCCAAGGCTGTTGCGTACAAAAGGTCATGACTCTCGGGTTTCCTCATGAGATTCGCCTGTATTACGTCCATTAATGATCGTTTAAAGATTCTTCCCCCTTGCCTCCAATACTATCTTTCTGTATTTAGGGCATTTCATTTGATCTGCGCGGTGGCCTTCTACTTGGCACGATGTGTAAAAAGAATTGTTTTCACACTGCTTCGCCATATGTCCTCCTTGTCCACAATTTAGACAGCTGCGAGATCGGACTTCTGTGTCCTTGCACTGGGGCGCTTTGTGTCCAAACCCAAGACATTTAAAACACCTTGAAACCATAACTTTTTCCCTCACCATACAGGTTGCCCATCCCACATTGATACTCTTTTTCTTCAACAATATTTTAGAAGATTCCACTGGCAAGATTACGGTAGCATTGAGATTTCCGAACCTGCCAGGTCTCACTGATGTAATATTGACCTATGATTCTTCAACAGCTGCTTCCAACGAGATGGCTGTTCGTAGATAATTTTCGTTTAAGTCCGGATCCATGCCATACACTAGGATGGTTGTCTCTTTTATCTTTGTTGACACCTCGACTTCCTTCACATTCTGAATTATCTCCCTTTTTAATGCATCGGCCTTTCCCTTGCCTTCTACTGTGAGTATAAGGTCATCTTTTCCTGTCTTCCTTATACGTTTGATTTTAACACCAATTTTATCAATGTTCACCCCATCCTTAACTGTCTTAAGCAATTCAGCATACGTTTTGCCAGCTGCTTTGCACATAACTGTTTCTTGTGTATTATTACTCAATGATTTCTTTCTTCTCGGCATCTCTACAGAAACTTCCTGTTCTGTCTGTGCTTTGCCCGGCACCAAGCACCCTATTTCGACATTACTTCTGCGAAATACCCATTCCAAAATCTTCCTTGTGTAGCTGAGGTTAAGGCTATCTGGTATAGCTATCAGCACTTTCTTTCTAGCATGAGTCTCTATTATCCCTTGCCAATTTTTTAAACATGCGTGCAGATTCGGTAGATCATTAACGCCTTCCTGATTGACTGAATGTGGTATTACAAACACATATCGCAGCTTCTCCTGTTCTCCTCCCCGACTTGTGTAGGTTTGCGTAGCTGTGCGCAAAAATTCCGTTTCACCCTCCTTTAGCTCAGCATTTAGCAAATCAGATATTTCCGGGTGCCATTTTCTCATGGTTCTTACAATTCTATCCTCTTCCAAGGGGCTATTGGGATTAACCACCATAGAATCGACCCAGTCTGTCAAATTTCCTATATTTCCGGAGAGTGTGCACGTTTTTTGGTAAACACACTCAGGCCATTCCTTGTCCAAAAGCTTAGCAAAATCTTCGAAGCACGTAGCTTCTAAAAGTGTCTCCTCTATATCTAACTCCCTGTCACTTAAATGCGCCTGTGTACCAATATCCCGGGTTATTTTCCTACTTGGAGCATCGTCCTGTTCCAAATTACTCGCTACCTTAGGGTAATCAGTCACAGCATATTGCTCCCACTCCCACCATCGACTGTGAATTATTTCAGCTAACTGCCCCATACCCTTAATTCCTTTCTTTATTTGCGCTTTTGTATTAGGAGTGATTTTAACTAATTCTAAGAGGTCCTCGCTGTATTTGGATAATTTCTCAACGGCTAGACGCACCTCTTCTATTCCAGCTCTTTGGTTTGCTGTTTTTGGACTCTGCACCAACATGGTATCATCCAGCTCAATAGTCGATATAGTACTCATATCTGCCGCACTCTGCGAACCACTAATCTCGCTGGCTACACCTATTTCAACCTCTCTGGAAATGGCATCGCTCTCCCTAATGCTTCTACTCTCTATACTCCTTGAGCACATAATCCTAAATCTTATCTTGCCAAAAGGATAATAAAAACATGTACCTTTACAAAAAAGATGGTCTTAACGGACTTCTCAAGGAGAGATTACGCCTCGTATTGAGGAACAAGCACTTCCACTCCCATATAGCAGCACTTCTACCTATATAATCACTTGAATACACTATCAAATATACAAAATACGCGGAACGCCAAAAACCATCAACCATTCAGTAGTAGTAGTAGTAGTAGTAGTAGTAGTAGTTTAATGGTTTTCAGTCGGTCAACCCATTTGTACGCAATTGTACGAAGGCAGCTGCAGCAAGTTCGGACATTGCAGGTTTGAATCCCGGCATTGACTGCGGCGATCCGGAGTGTGCTTCTTCCCCGGGTTTTTTCACACTCCCTCCAGGCAAATGCACCTGGCTGCGTGGCTCAGCGGTAACGTTCTCACCAGCTGCTCTCAAGGTTGCAGGATCGAATCCTGGCGCAGTCAGTTGGCATTTGAGAGTGCGCAAATGCGAGGGAACCGTGTCAATAGATTTACTGGCACGTCCCAGGCAAATGCCGGTATAACACCTTACTTCAAGTCCTGGGGCACATACCTCATCCCTGTCCCTCAGTTACACACACTACTACAGTCATCACAGAAATACAGGTTATCAGACACGCTCAGCTCACACCCAACAACACGGGGCTGATGACCAAGTAGTCCCAAGCCCCTAAATTTTGAATTAACAACAACATCAGACAGGTAAGAGAAATAAAACATTTTGAAGTTAGATAGCCTATCTACTGTATGTGCATTTATGGCAAAGATTTCCCACGCTTTCTCATGAGCAAATGATTCTATGATCTTTGACAAATCCATTTTATAAGTAGGCCTACTGTAATGTGTCTTCCGCAACATATGGGGATCACACAGGTACTTTTTCATCGACATTAGTGGCTACGCTCGCTAAAGCGCAGCATTAGGTCATGGGGCCAAGCTCTCTGCTGACTCGGTAGACGCGTGGGATGAGCCCCACCGTCCGTGAAATGGTTTTCCGTGGTTTCCCCATTTTCAACACCAGACACATGCTGGGACGGTACCTTCTGACAGGGCACGGCCGCTTCCTTCCATATCCTTGCCCAGTTTCACTCATCTTCATCCATTCCATCTCTCATCTCAGAGCGCTGGTCAGCCACGTGCGTTAACTAGAAAGACCTGCACTCGGTCTCTCAGGAGGCCACACGAAAAGAAAAAGAACCTCACAGATGTGATTAATATTTATGACACGTTTGAGAGCAGAATGCCCCCTTTCTGCTGGTATGGATAAAACACTCCTAATGCAATTTCAAGATTCGGAAACACATTCTGGAGAATGTTCATTTTTATGTAAGAGTAAAACTGTGGTTTTGCAGCCAAAATTAGTCTAGACCGTGTTTATGTTCACCACTCCTAGTAGTCAGTGTGTCTGCTTCGTTGCGTAGTGGCTAGCATTCTTGGTTATCACCACGGATGCCCATGTTCGATTCCCGGCTCTGCCAAGAAATTTAATTCAGGTCTGAGGGCTGGAACGGGGAAATGCAAATGCCGGGATGGTTCTTAAATAAAAGCCACGGTCGCCTACTTCCAAATCCTCACCAGCATTACAATTACACACATTACTACTACTACTACTACTACTACTACTACTGCAACAACTACAGACACAACAACAACACAGGTTATCACACAAATTATACACACAGCCAAGTAAATGGGGCTAAATGACCACGATGTCGCCAAGACCCGAAATGAATTAACAAAAACAAAAGTAGACAATGTTCTTTTAAATCTATTGTTTCCTTGACTACAATGCTGCCATTACTGGTAAATTAACTAATAATTAACTTCAATATTTTGTTAAAAAGAAGAAATGTCTGGAATGAATGATTAAATATAGTGAGAATAGACAGTCACACAGAGCAAGAAAACCAAAATATCATCCATATAAGTGATGTAATGTAGCAATCGATTCCATCAGTGCTAGATTTGGTGACTTGTAGGACGGTGGAGTTAGGAATTCGCACTCTCTTGCACACGTTCACGAAGGGAGATGGAATGTTGCCGCGGGGCACAACCATGATGCTGGTTACTTCAATATGCCGAAGCTTATATTTAGCCAAGTAGCAGGGAATTGTCGATTGATATAGCCTATGGCTTGTTTAGGTAAAGGCGCCGTGGGTCTGCGCCCAGCGGGACCATTTATAAACCCGTCACAGCCTGTCTCAGCCAGTCAATTAATACTTTTCAGTCGATCAACAAGCTTTTTGCCCAATAAGTTATAATTGGGCGTTATTGCACTAGATATAGCAATAGTCCTGAAAAAAAAAACATGAATTAATACTATTCACTGATAAATAAGGGGGGAATTTAGGATTACGAGTTTCGACCGTCACGTGGTCACCGTCAGATCCTGTCCAAGTGTTTAAGTTTAATTTTATATACAAATATTTATAATTGTGATTTTTAATATACTTTTGTATCTTTCGTCTAGCCGGCCCCGTGGTGTTACAGTAGCGTGACTGCCTCTCAACCGGAGGCCATGGGTTCGATTCCCGGCTCCGTCAGGGATTTTAGAAACTAACGCGAGGGCTGGAACGGGGTACACTCAGCCTTGTGGACAATTCAGTAGTTGTCTAACCGTGAGACAGCGCCCCGGTCACGAAAACCAAGATTAACGACCGAGGAGACCCGACGCGCGGACCACGCGTCACTCCACAATCTGAAGGCCAAATGGCTGGACAGCGGATGCTTGGTAGGCCTAGGCTTTTTACTGGCTGTAGTGCCACGGCACTTTTATTAAATTCGTCTTGTTAGTGTGTTATTATTTATGATTCACCGGGTGAGTTAGCCGTGGTCGTTACGGCGGGGCTGCAGGCAGTCGCTCACATCCGGGAGGCGAGGAGGTTCGAATCCCCCCGCCAGCAACCTTTAAGATGGTTTTCTGTGGTTTCCCATCTTCCTTCCAGACAAATGCCGGGGTTGGTCACTAACTATAGGCCACAGCCGCTACCTTCCAATTCCTCGTCCTTACATTAACACTTTCCTCCCCAGACAACACTCCACACGCGACGGTACTTGTAGCTCACCCAATGGGTGTCCGTATAGAAGCAGTTACAAAACTCTGACGATCCGAACATATCCTCGGACACTCCCGGCACTAAAAGCCATACGCTAAAATAAAAATAAAAAATAAAATTTATGATTCTCAGTGAATCTCGTTATTTAGAAAAGGTTATCCTCACGAGGCTAAGTGTACCCCATTCCAGCCAGAATTAAAATTTCTAGTTAGAGCCGAGAATCGAACCCGAACCTCCAAGAATGCTAGTATGAATATTATGCACTGGTAAATAGTTAAGTGTCGCCTCCGTAGCGTAGCGGTCAGCATGGTTAGCTGACGTGGCTCTGCCACGAAATTTAAAAAGTGGTATGAGGACTGGAACGGGGTCTACTCAGCCTCGGGTGGCCCAAATGAGTAGAGTGGGTTCGATTCCCTCTTCCTTGAAGTGGTTTTCACTGGTTTCCCACTTCGTCTTCGGGCAGATGCCGGGTTGGTACCTACTGTAAGGCTACGGCCGCCTCCTTCCCGTTTCCTTGCTTATCCATCCCAATCTTCCCCTCCCTTTCAATCCCTCATGAGGCCCCTGTTCGCTTTGCAGGTGAGGCTGTCTGGGCGAGGTGCTGATCACACCTCCCCAGTTGTATCCACTCTGACCAGATGTTCCCAGCTCTAGGACACTGCATGTAGAGGCGGTAGTGGTGAGTTCCCTCGCTGAGTCCGTGGAAAACACCAGCCTGGAAGGTAAAATCAATTTAAAAAATTAAGTATTATTTTTCAGGATCCGTATTATACCTTATAGCCTAATCATCTAAGACAAAAAGCGTGTTGACAGACTGAAAAGTATAAATTGACACTTTGTATAGGCAACACTGAAAAATGGCTTCAACACTTCACAAGCCAGTCTGAGATCCACTTTGGTCATCTGTGCGGGCGTAGCGGCTTCGGTGGCGTAGTCGGTAGCATGCTGAGCTGCTATGCCCAAGATCGTGGGTTCAAACCCGGCCGAAGTCATCGGATTTTATAAGAGCGTTAAAATCCTTCAGTGAGCCTTCCTTCGGAGGGAAGTAAAGCCTCCGGGTCCATGTCATAGATTTATGGCATGAAGAAGAATCTACCACTACAATTTGTAGTGTGTAGCTAAATTTGTAGGTCATTTGGCTAGCATCGCTCTATCAAGTCCCAACGTTTGCCGCTGCGTGTCAGTGACGTCTGGCAGCCAAATTTGGAACTACTTGAAATTGAACTTGCCCAATTTCATCCATCTTCATTCATTTCATCTCATCCACATGCGACGGTACTTGTAGTTCTCCCCATGGGTGTCTGCATAGAATCGCCTACAAACTCTGGCGAGCCAAATGTGTCCTCGGACACTCCCGGCACTAAGAGCCCTACGCTAAATAATAGTACACTATACAACGAGCCTATAATGGCAATAATTAAGACATGAGTATGTTTAAATATCTGTGGGATTTAGTAACATCAGTTACTGAACAGAGCTCGCTGGGTGATTTGTTGACTGAACACAGCGTATGCGTGGGTCAAAGAATTTCGAAAGCAGAGACCATTTACTTTGCTTGGCAATGTTATTGTTTACAGCCTGCATGATGTCTAGTGCCGATCAGAACTAGCATTCACTAATATTGTCACTGAAGTCGTTTGAAAGCAATGCGCTGTGTAGAAATTGGAGTTGGGGATATTAAGGTACAGTGCTATTTCTTGTCTCATATTCGCCAGTTTATTGACGGGAACATATGGGACGGTGCACTTTCCATGTCGGTAATTTATGTCCAATACAGTAGTTCAATCGTAGCGTCTAAAGCTCGTTTCCCGCCTGCAAGATGGCGTTTTAATCCTCTACTTTAGATCTATGTAACTTGAACTTGATGTACCTGATAGTTCTTTTATATTATTTCATTTGAGGGCTTGGACATCCTGGTCATTTAGCCCCGTGTACTTGGGTGAGTGAGGAATGTTGTTTGATAACCTGAGTTGTTGTGATGGCTGTATTTTTAATTCACGTGAGGATTGCGAAGGAGGCCGTGGCCTTAAGTTAGGAATCATCCCGCCATTCGCCTGGAGGAGAAGTGAGAAACCACGTAAATCCACTTCCAAGATGGCTGAGATGGAAATCATACCCGCCTCTTCTCAGTTCTGCCTCATGAGACTAAGTGTACTCCGTTCCAACCCCCAGACCAGTATTAAAATTTCCTGGTAGAGCCAGGAATCGAACCCAGACCTCCAAGAATGCTAGTCGCTACGCCACGAGGCAATCCTGTTAGTTGACAGCCTTCTTGGACTAACAGGCATATACTGTGTAAGTGCTATTGTTCTGCACAACGTGTGAGTTCGGAACATAAAACCTTTCATATAATGATTCTCTTAACGGCGAACAAATAGCCATGTCATTGTTCTTCACAATGTTGCTTCCCACTCAGCCTGGTACCGTTCATTTAATAGATTATCCCTACATTTCATATCATTTCCCTCTTTCCTTCCATATTTTTTATACGGCATAGGCCTATTTTATAAAATACTTCCCCAGGTGATGATAGTGGCCATCCTGAGTGTGATTTTAAAAAAAATCCACACACCCTCCCAGAAAATACCGTAATGGTACCGTACATTATGTCAAGTACCGGGGCAATCAATAGTAATTGAACGTTTCTATTCCGGAATATACCGTAGCCTATTTATGGGGAATGAGATTCCCAGTAGATGTTGTCTTGCGATACAGATCGTTTAGATTTTGCAGCTTCCCCTTATATACCGGTATACGGTAGGCGCAGTATTTTATCGTAGGCCTAGTATTTAAAAAGTATTTTTAAGTTACTCATAAATTTTTGTGCAGATACAAACATAAAATGGTTAAAATGACAAAATTAGGCATTAGGAACTTAAAATAGACATTAAGAGATAAAATTAACGAAAAAGATATCGGGTCTTCTAAAGTTGCTTGTATCCTGACACATATTTGTCTCT
Organism: Meconema thalassinum; assembly: GCA_946902985.2. Classification (NCBI taxonomy): domain Eukaryota; kingdom Metazoa; phylum Arthropoda; class Insecta; order Orthoptera; family Tettigoniidae; genus Meconema; species Meconema thalassinum. The sequence continues at coordinate 319,435,780 of OX336389.2, forward strand.
AAATATCTTCCTCATAAATTGATCCTGTAAAAGATGAATTTCACCAAGAATCCAGGCTCTAGTCGCAAACCCGGTATAGAAAAAAGGAATGTTATCTAAAATGTAGGCTTTAGTTGCAGTCCACTTGCTCATGGTTTGTACTGTTGAAAATGTTCTCAAATAAAACAGAATAAACGTGCAACTCACGGAGAGTTTGTTAGTGCAGAAACGTTGGTGATTTGGACGCACGAGTAGCCCACTAATCGAATTCTCACCGTGCAAGGACATGTAAGGTAGAATAAAATGGACTGTTTGTGATGCACGACCTACTCAATTCAAGTACAGTGCAGTTGTGATACGGTTTAAGCCCATATCCTTGTCGATTCCCTTTTGAGATGTTAGTAGCCTTAAAATTGCTTTTCTGCAAAACCATGATTGCAATCCTTAAATCTATGTGATAAATTACCCAACATCCTACACACGGAGGTAAATGCATTGAAGAACACCCAATATGCATCCTTCTATTAGAATGGGTTTGTTGTTTGAGTCTTCAGTCTTTTGACTGGTTTGATGCAGCCCTCCATGCCTCCCTGTTCTGTGCTAATCGTTTCATCTCTACATAGCTACCACACCCAACATCAGTGGAAATTTGTTTAACATATTCTAACCTTGGTCTACCCCTACAGTTCTTGTCCTCGACCCTTCCTTCCATAACTAAGCTTGCTATTCCTGGGCGTCTTAGTAGGCCTATGTGTCCTACCAACCTATCTCTTCTCTTCATTAGCAGTCGCCAGAAACATCTCTCCTCTCCCACTCGTCTTAATACCTCTTCGTTTTAACCCTATCTACCCATCTGATCTTCATCATTCTCCTGTAACACCACATTTCAAACGCTTCAATTCTCCTCTTTTCTGCTGCACCAATAGTCCAAGTTTCACTTCCATAGAGTGCCACTCTCCAGACAAAGGCCTTCAAAAATGACTTCCTAACACCTAAATCTATATTCGATGTCAACAGATTCCTTTTCTGTAGAAATGCTTTCCTTGCCTGAGCTAACCTACTTTTTATATCCTCTTTGCTTCGTCCATCACTGATTATTTTTCTTCCTAAGTAAGAGAAATCTCTCCTACTTCCTTTTGTTTTTCACCTGCCATTTTGATGTCCATAGAGGATTCTGATTTATTTCGGCTGCATTACAATATTTTTGGGGTTTCGGAGCATAGAATGCAGGAGTGTAGAAGGGCATGCTGATTAAAAGTCGAAATTTTATGTTTTTCAGTTGGTCAACATGATTGTACCCAATTGTAATGGCTGTTTCCCTAATCCCGAAAAATATTTACATAAGATAAATAAATGCACCTGGATGACCAGTTTAGATCGTCGAGCGATCATCATCAGATCCTTTACACTTGGCAATTTTTCTTGTCACATATGCATCACATATAACTTACAAATCTTGACAAGTTGCGCTAGTTTAATAACTACTGCAACTAAATAATAGTACATTATGCAACGAGCCTATAATGGCTTACACTCGTTTTATAAACATACTCGTGTCTTAATTACCATTATAGGCAAGTTGCATACGACTGTTTAGCCTATGTTCGACGATAATTATAACTTTATTATATGTTTTAACATAAATATTCATAAATATCTGTCCAGTCACTAGAATTTTGTGATCGGGTGTTGCGCTGGGTAGAATATCCCTGTTCTCCAAGCTCTCTGGCCGACCGACGCATGCGCTCTGTGTGCTTCAATGCCATATGTGCAGATTTTGCACCAGTATTCAGTAAAACTGTCACCTAAGTCGTTTGAAAACTACGCGCTGTGTAGAAATTGGATTTGGGGATATTAAGGTACAGTGCTATTTCTTGCCTCATATTCACCAGTTTATTTACGCGAACATATGGACGGTGCACTTTCGGTAATTTATATAGACATGTTTGATTTTGAGCGCATGCGCGAAGGTATCCTTATCTAATTGGTCAAACAACTGTTTCTTAACTGTGATTGGTGGGAGAAACTGTTTCATAATGAAAAATAGTGTTATAATGACCATCATTATGATACAGTTTTCAGACATATAATAGTCAAGGTCGAACATAAATGTACATATTGTAATTACCTTCACCCATACTTGTAGACATAAATCTAATAGCCTGTTTTAAGTGTAAGGATCTGATGAGGATCGCTTGACGATCAAAACTGGTCATCCAGGTGCATTTATTAATCTCATGTATTTTTTTCTGGGTTAGGGAAACGCCCATTACAATGGGGTACAATCGTGTTGACCGACTAAAGGGGCATGGTGGTGCAGCGTCAAGTTGAAAGCCTCACACCAAGGTGGACCGGGCTCGATTCCCGGTCAATGCATGTGAGATTTTCGAAGTGAAATGCCATGTCCTGTGGTTCGGATTCCACATAAGGAGGAGGTCCCGTGGCTCATGATCGCATGACTAACGCTCACGTAAAACTAAAGGATTTTTTTTTGTTGACCGACTGAAAAACATTAACTAAGACAACACTGAACAAATAGTTCCGTGGAGAACTAAACAGCCTATTTTCATATATCATACTTAAGTTAACTGCTTCTATCAACATACGAAATTTCAGTTTGATTTCTGTAATAGATTCGTAGATATTGGGAACGTGGGTTCGAATCCTACCTAGGTCGTCCTGAAAATGGTTTTGTTTTCGTGGATTCCCATGTTCACCATCAGGCAAATGCCAGGACGGTTTTATTCAACAGGTCCATGGGTGGCTTCTTTCCAAAATCCCTTCTCTGCCCCTTCCTTAATAAGACACAAGTTAAGTCATCTGAGCGATCGACCAGTCACCATCCCCAGTTGTATCTGCTTAAAAAGTTTGCTCAGCTCCCAGACAACGTCCTTGCAACGGCAGAGGAATGATCACTCGGAGAGTTCGTGGGTGAAGCTAAGTTAGGAGGATAAGCGATTATAGGCTATATACATACTGTACATATATAATTTATCTTTGCCCGCCCCGTGATGTTGGGGTAGCACGCTTGCCTCTCACCCGGAGGCCCCGGGTTCGATTCCCAGCTCCTTCAGGGATTTTAGAAACTGGCGTGAGGGCTGGAACGGGGTGCACGCAGCCTCGCGAGGACAATTGAGTAGCTGTCTGACAGTGTGGCAGCGCCCCGGTCATGAAAACCAAGATTAACGGCCGAGGGGAATCTAAGTGCTGACCACGCACCACCCTAGTATCTACAGGCCAAATGGCTGGGCAGCGGTCGCTTGGTAGGCATAGGTCCTTTATGGGCTGTAGTGTCAGGGGAATTGTATTATATTATATAATTTATATACTTATATACTAGAAGAAGAAGCCTCCGTGGCTTAGGCGGCAGCACGCCGGCCTCTCACCGCTGGGTCCGTGGTTCAAATCCCGGTCACTCCATGTGAGATCTGTGCTGGACAAAACGGAGGCAGACAGGTTTTTCTCCGGGTACACCGGTTTTCCCTGTCGAAATTTCATTCCAGCAACACTCTCCACTATCATTTCATTTCATTTGTCATTCATTTAATCATTGCCTCAGAGGAGTGTGACAGGCTTCGGCAGCTGGCACAGTTCATATCCTCGCCGCTAGATGGGGGCTTCATTCATTCAATCCCTGACCCGGTCGGTCGACTGGAAGCAGGCTGTGGATTTTCATTTTCAAATACTAGAAGAGAGTTTATTCCAAAAAAGAACTACACCAGGTTAAAAAAAAAAAAAAAAAGACTTCTAATATTAAGTCGACGTGCATTTAGTAAAATCCATATAGATAAGAGGTATAGATTTCAACTGTCATGTGGCGTGTGGGATTCAATTCCATAACTAAACGTTAAGAATATCGACATAATGCCATTTTAACATCTGCATTATAACGATATTTGATTAAGAGTGTAGCCTATCATGGGTGTGATACAAATGTTATGGTTTTGTTGATTGTCTATACCTGTCTATATTTCGTTATACAATGCAAACAAAGAGATAGTCAATGGCTTCAATAACGTCATTCCTGACCACACATTTTGCCTCACGGAGAGATCAATGAAACTTAATTGTAATTTTAATATTGAACCAATTTTCTATTGACGTGCCATACATATTTTCAAGGCAACATAGCTGCCTGTGCTATCCTAAAGGTGTTCCTCAATCCATCTTCATTTGTTTGCCAAACAAATTATCTTATAATTTAATTTAATCATCGATGTGTGGCTTCCCTGTGGCTATTGGACGGTGTCCAAACTATATGGTATCCTTCCTTTCGATCGAACTTGCAATGCCTGATATCTAACATCGCATTACTGCACCCTAGTGCTGCCGTTTATTGATTTATAGCCTTGGATATAGTGGTCATCAGCCCAATGTACTTTTGTGTGTGTGTGGAATTTATCTAATAGCCTGTGTTATTGAGGTTTCTGTAGAAGTGTGTATATGTTAACAGAGGTTCGGAACCATCCCGGTATTTTCCCGGACAAGAAGTGAAAACCACTTGAAGGTTTACTGAGGTGGGAAATGAACCCACCTCTTATCAGTTTTGCCTCACGAGGCTGAATTCTTTCTTGGCAGTGCCGGAAATGGAACCCGTTCCGCGGCATAGCCGTGCTAGTTACATCGTGCACGACGGCCGCGAGTGCAGCTGCAGCAAGTCCGGAGATTGTAGGTTCGAATCCCGGTGCCGACAACGGCTATCCTGTGTGTGGTATTCCCCAGTTTTTTCCACACTCCCTCCAGGCATATGCCGGGATAGTACCTTTGTTCAAGTCCCGGGGCGCCTACCCATGCCTGTGCCTGATACAGTTACAGACACTACTACAGGTGTCACAGCAATACAGGTTAAAACACCCGACTACATGGGGCTGATGACCAAGATGTCCCAATTTTGTTAAGTGAATTAACAAACAATGAAATGTTACCCATGCTGTAACGAGGGGAAACTTCTTCATTTCAGACTTTCTGTATATTGCTCTAGTGTGCCGCCGTCTGTGGTCTCGGAGAACGTATTGAGACTCCGGTTCTAAAGAACCTGGGTTTGATTCCTGGCTCTACCAAAAAATGTTATTCTGGTTTGAAGGTTGTAAAGGGGTGCATTCAGCTTCGTGAGGGAAAACTCAGTTGTCCTATAAGTGGTTGTCTGTGGTGCCCGACTTCTACTCCAAGTTAATGCCAAAATCGTTCGTAACTTAAGGCCATGATCATCTCATTCAAAATCCTACCCTGAATTACAAATAGGCTACACGCACTACTACAGCTATCATAAAGACACATATTACCCATTCAACATTTGATTGCCGCTGAGCGTGGCTGCGCTAGCGTTTGTTGTTTATTGTAGCATGAGCCCCGCGGGGCGAAGCGTAGGACACAGAGATGACAGAGTGCAGGCAGCACATAAGTCAAGCAGCATTCCATCAGATAAGTGTCACAGGAGCTCATGTTACCACGGACAGTTAAACGATGACTGAGGCTTCTGGAGCTGAGTGATATCCTACTCGCGCAACTGTACCTGTCAACGAAGCAGCTGACGTGTGACACAAGTAAACAAAGAATGGTTCCCATCTTGACCGCCGGCAATCAATTCGTGAAAGGGTAATATCAGACATTTTCCATATACACCCAAGTACACAGGTCTACATGAACACAATGTCGCAAGCCCCTAAATGAATTGACAACATGATTGTATTTTAGGTTACATTTTGTTTATAACCGGCCACGGTGGTTTAGAGTGCTAACGCACTTGTGCCTCGCTGGCTTCGGGAGAGCGTGGGTTCGAATCCTACTTTAGCCGCTCTGAAAATGGTTTTCGTGGTTTCCCACTTTCACCACCAGGCAAATGCCGGGATGGTTCATTTCAACAAGTCCACGGCCAATTTCCTTTCAAAATTCCCTTCCCCGACCCTTCCTTAATTAGTTAGCGGTCGCCTGGGCGATCGGCCTGTCACCATCCCCAGTTGTATCTGCTGATAAAGTGTGTTGAGCTCCCAGACACCGTCCTTGCGACGGTAGAGGAATGATACCTCGCAGAGTCCGTGGGCGAAGAGGAGCTGGGAGGATAAGCGATTTTAAAATCATGCTTATAAGACGCATTCTGGAGACTGCATCTCTCATCACATTAGCAACACGAAGAATTAACAACAACGTTTGTGTCAATAGGATGGACGTTTCATTGATTTCCGCTAGCCAAACATAGACCACCAAGCATGAGAGCGTCGACACTTTCCATTTGCGAAGCACAGGGTAGAGTACAGCAGAAGAAATGGTTTAACTTAATTCTGCCCCCAGGCTGGGCTGTGCTCTGCCTCAGTGTATTACGTGCGCCTTACGCAACAGGACTACTAGGACAAAGGGATGGTCCAGAATATTCGTGACCCAGCCAGTGATATCCGTGGCTTAGGCGGCAGCACGCCGGCCTCTCACCGCTGGGTCCGTGGTTCAAATCCCGGTCACTCCATGTGAGATCTGTGCTGGACAAAACGGAGGCAGACAGGTTTTTCTCCGGGTACACCGGTTTTCCCTGTCAAAATTTCATTCCAGCAACACTCTCCACTATCATTTCATTCCATCTGTCATTCATTTAATCATTGCCTCAGAGGAGTGCGACAGGCATCGGCAGCCGGCACAGTTCATATCCTCGCCGCTAGATTGGGGGCTTCATTCCTTCGATCCCTGACCCGGTCGGACGACTGGAAGCAGGCTGTGGATTTTCATTTTTTTCTTCTCCACACACCTAAGTTATGTTACATCGATATGCAGTGAAATGTTCAAGTCATTTCTAAATAATATACACTGCTGGACACGCACTAAGTACAAAATGACGGTTTGCGTTTTGAAATATCTTCTTTCTTCCGGCATGTTAAACCAATTCGGCCACTGGCTATCAAAACATGAATGACTCGTCTCACAATCAGAGAACAATGACCCCAGTGGAGTACTATGTGTGGTGTTTGTTTTAACGGACAGAACTTGTTTCTCTGGTGAGACCAGGCTGCTTGCTAACTGTAAACTTCTTGCTCTTCCCTGCGTGCACAAGCAACTCACTGTCTTCACTTTTATGATACGTTTTTGATGGGTTGAATCGATTGATTGCGTTTCTCTTTTAAGAATAAGCCTACGAAACACAGGGACAATGCTTATATAAATGTGATTACACCCGCCAAGTCCTGATGGGGTGGGCCTTTTACACCCCGATGATATTCATCCCTTAAAATTACGAAGGGATAAACGAAAACCATTAATTCATAAAACAATTAATTCATGTACATCAAAAATATAAAGTAATGAATTCTTGCTACCATTAAAATTAAAACCCATGTTCAGTAAAGAACATATAGCGTACATTCTCCTAAATGTATGGGCATAGGCCTACTTATACCCTCTGACCTTATCAAGTAGGTATATGTTGGTTGTAGTAGTTTGTTGAAATGCAACGTGATGCATTAAAGTTATACTACAGTATGCTAAAGATTCTTATTCTCAATCATTACGGTACTTCCTGAACCTATAATAGACATCGTAACTCAATGTGGTACTTTGGTCGAGTGGTCTAGCCAGGGTTCGAATCTTGAAAATGTTCTTATTTGTGGTTTATTATATTCGATGTTTTATACATTTTTTATGATTGCTTATCCTCCAAGCTCGGCTTCACCCACGAATTCTGCGAGGGATCATATTAATTTTCCCAGCGTGATGTTGCCATATGACACAGAAATTTGATCACCCTAATTGAATTGTACTGAATTTTACTGCGCAATGAGAACAGCAGAAAGAAATAAAATCATGACAGTCAAAGAATGGAGGCTATGTATTCTTAACGGAGCATCTTGCCTTCTGCTCTCTTTTAACACTATCTGTCTGGTAGGTAGTCAGCGCGAAGGCTGCTTGGATCCTCAAAAAGTACCACCATAGTTTTTTTTTTTAGCGTATGTCTTTTAGTGCCGGGAGTGTCCGAGGACATGTTCGGCTCGCCAGTCTTGTAGCTGCTTCGAGACGGACACCCAATGGGTGAGCTACAAGTACCGTTGGGGAGGAAAGTGGGAATCTTAAGGACGAGGAGTTGGAAGGTAGCGGCTGTGGCCTATAGTTAGGGACCAACCCCGGCATTTGCCTGGAAGGAAGATGGGAAACCACAGAAGACCATCTTCAAGGTTGCCGGCGGGGGGATTCGAACCTCCTCGCCTCCCGGATGTGAGCGACTGCCAGCAGTCATGCCGTAACGACCACGGCTAACTCACCCGGTGGTTGTGTGGTAGAAACCCACAAAACCGAGGCAGCACTATAATGAGGCGTACTAGGCAAGGTGAGGAGTGAGGTAGTTTGCCATTGCTTTCCTCACTGAGTCAGTACAGCTGTACTAACCCTATGAGCAGAACCTTTCACAACACCCACAGGCACTAGCTGTGCCCTGAGTCCATTACTCAGCACCACTCATACCTCAGTAGCTTCCATATAATCACAGCCATGAATGAGATTGAGGCATTGGTGAAAAGTCACATTTTACTCTAGCCTGTGCCAACAGACAAATGAAAATGTACTGCATTCATCAAGAGATGGTAAACAGGCAGTTTAACACTATAAGGTGTGAATATTCTACATTTACCAAGCAGAACTTTTTCTTTTCTTTGTAGGTTTTGCATTATCACTCTTAGGTTGAATTGCAGCGCTTAGTTCCCCCCTCCTCACCGGCGGTCCTGCTTTCACCAATATAATGAGCTCAAGGAGTAAGGTGGAGGCGAATACGGGTGACTTGCGAGTTTCTCCATTCCTCGTTTGATTCTCAGTTTAGAGTTACAAGTAGCCTGAGCATGGACATCCACAAATTTAGGATTGCCTATGTAAATTGCTGAAGTTGAAACCTCGTATGCCCAAATGGAAAGGCTTCCTTCACTATCGACTTTCCAAGTGAGATTGTTGTTGTTGTTGTTTTATTCGAGGGACTTGGACATCGTGGTCATTCTGCCCCATGTGTGTAGAATTTGTCTGAGAATCTGTGTTATTGAGATGTCCGTAGAAGTGTCTGTATTTGTAATTCAGGTAAGGATTGGGATGGAGGTGGCCGTGACCATAAGTTAGGAACCAATCAGGCATTTGCATGGAGTAGAAGTGGGAAACCACGGAAATCCACTTCCATGATGGCTGAGGAGGAAATCGAACCCTTCGCTACTTAGTTTTGCCCCACGAGGCTGAATGGAGCCCGTTCCAGCTCTCAGATCAGAATTAAATTTCTTGTTAGAACCTGAAATCGAACACGGACCTCTGCGGTGACAGCCACGAGTGCTACTAGTCGGGGAAATAAGTATAGATACTCGAGTTTAGAGGCCAATAAAACCTTTACCCTTAGTCTTACATAAGAACAACCTACACCAAAATTGTCCTTGTTTTATTTGTCGTTTAACGATATAGAGTGAATATTTGCATTGTATCTCGTTAAAATTTTATAGCGTTAAAATTTTATAGCAGATTGAACAAAAAAAGTACCGGTACCGGTTTTTCTTACTAAGTTCACGGAGCGCTCACTTAGAAAGATCGTTACGTTAAAAGTATTGATCTGATCGTAACGAAACATTAATACGTCTTATAGGAACTTATTGTTAACGCGTATATGACGTTTTAATCTGATCTGACGTTTCTAAAAATATTTGTTGTTAATTTTGTAAAACAACTTTTTCTCGGGCCTGGGTGGTCGCAGCAGTATGAAATATTGCTTGTTATGAGGCTCATAGCAATGCAAGGCTAAACGAAAAACTACATTTTATCTACTTGTGATTATCGATTTTATATGGATTGATATTTAATCAGACCACTGTGTGCGGCGATAGTACCGTAGACATTACGCAACGAAGCGGACTCCCCGAGGCGGTAAGGCGGTCCAGTTGTATTTCCCAAAGTTGCATCAACCCTGGCACACAGAACGCGGTCTGCCGTCACCCGCTAGTCTTTGTCGCGATGACGAGCGATCCGGTTGTACAAATTTACAGATTGCCCACCTGACCGCCGTGCCAGATTCGATTGTAATGAGTAGGGCTTGGATTTTTAGGTGCTAAAAATCGGTAAAATATTTATTTTTTATGTATTAAAAATACCTGAAATATGTGACAAAAAAGTAAAAATATTTAATTATAATTTAGTTTATTAATGTGAATATAAACAATATGCAGTACTTACTAATGCAATGTTTGCTATGTCTCACTGACTGCTGAAGCATTACAATACACAACGAGATACATCTTCAGGTTGTCCACCACAAATGACTGACGATTATCGCGATACCCTTCTTCTGAAGGCGCGAAACTGCGGCAATATGTTTCTTACCCTTGAGGTGTGGTGTAACTTGAGATCGCTATTCAGTCTTGTTTGCTTTCTCACATTGTTGGCAGAAGAGAACGCCCCCATAAGAAGTAAAAATATCTTTAACTTCTGCAACAGATGATAACTTGGTAGTTGTTTTTACTTTAGGCATCGTAGAACTGCCTTTACACTTCACAGTGCAAGAAATGAACTGCATGTGAGTGACACTGGTTCCAGGTAGCTGGGGGAGGGGGAGGTCTAGTACGTGGTGCAGTGTGGCTAAGGACAAGGAAATCCCCGGCTTCCACAGTGAGTGGCACGGGGCGACAAGTTAAGAATAACACAGTTGCAAGCTGACATACGCTCTGCATGAAGATAAGATAGCTCACAGGTTCTTCACCGTTGAAGTAACACAGAACAAAAATGCAATAAACTGAAAGATCTAGTAGCATTCTGATTTCAAGAAAAATGCAAATACTATTTCTTTTTATGTGCTAATAAGTGAAAAGCAGGAATTTATGTATTGATAGAAAAAATGCTGAAAATATGTATTTACATATAAAATATATATATATATATTTACCTAAAAATCCGAGCCCTAGTGATGAGTGACCAAACTGAAGTATTTATTGAAACTTTGCGTAAATACACATATTTGTTCGACAGTTCGCACAAACATTATAAAAATGTTTTACAGAAGGCTGAAGCATGGAATCGTGCAATTCCTCGAAACATTCTCGCGTGGTATTCTCCTAATTGCTCTCTCTTCTTATTGATGTCATGCACCCAACATTGTCTTTTCTTCTTTGTGTTTTGCAAAGCAAATACTGTAGGAGAAGGAGTTGTTCTTCGTCCGAGCTCATACTCAATAATAATATCAAACAATACTAAATATGAAAAGAAGGAAGCGACCAGACTGGTCCGCTCACACAAAGCTATCGCGTCCTATGTGACGTTCCCATATCGCAGATCGCCGCGACGACCACTGGATCGCTTCCCGCCGCGACAGACCGCTTCCTGTGTGGCCGGACCGTAATACAAAGAATAAGACCGAATGTTGATGTTAACTCACCTTCGTCGTCAGCCCCGTGTATTTGGGTGTGGTGACTGTAGAAGTGTGTATATCTGTAAGTGTGAGGGTCAGTGGAGTAGAAGTCCATTCTGAACGAAACAAGGCATTGAACGTAAGTCTATTTGAAAAAATAATGGAGTTACTTCTCTTACAAGAGTCCACCTCGTTGCGTAGTGGCTAGCATCCTGGCTGTCACCGCGGAGACCCTGGTTCGATTTCAGGTTCTAACAAGAAATTTAATTCTGGTCTGAGGACTGGAATGGGGTACACTCAGCCCCGTGAGATAAAACTGAGATGAGGTCGGTTCGATTCTCACCTCCGCCATCCTGGAAGTGGATTTCCGTTGTTTCCCACTTCTACTCCAGGCAAATGCCGGGATGGTTTCTAACAGAAGGCCACGAGCGCCTCCTTCCCAATCCTCATCTGAATTACAAATGCACACACAAATACAGCCGTCACAATACCACAGGTTATCAGACAAATTCTACACACACTCAAGTACACGGGGCTACATGACCACGAGGACGCCAAGCCCCTCAATTAATCAACAAACAATCCCTTACAAGAGTTTCTCCTATTATTCCACCCAATGAATAGGACTACTAGCTATGTTTTGAATTCCTTATGTAGGCCTACATATTTCGAGCCCCCATTGACTCTTTCTCAGCACATACCCGTAAATATCTCAGCTCTTTTCATGTTCATCTAAAACACTTCATTCAATATGTTGTGTTTAATTCATTTAAGGGGCTTGGGGCATCTTGGCCCTCAGCCCCATGTAGTTGGGTGTGTATTGAACTTGTCAGATAATCTGTATTTGGGGCAGTTGATCTCGCTGTTCCTCCCCTTAAAACCCCAATAACTAACCAATAACTAACTAACCTGTATTTATGTGATGACTGTGGGAGTGTGTGTAACGGTATTAGAGACATGGATGAGATAGGTTCCCCGGGACTTGAAGTAAGGTATTATCCCGGCATTTTCCTGGAGGGAGTGTGGTAAAACCACACTGAGGATAGCCGCTGTCAAAGCCGTTATTAAACCCTCCGTAGGGACCCCGAAACGCACTTTTTAAGGTCCTAACTGAACCTGTTTTCCCTCTGAGAAAGAGATCAACGTTACCATGACAACCGCTGCAATTTCGCTGACCGGGAATAGGTTTTTGGCAATATCTTGAAAACCGTTAGTTATAGGGCCTTAAAACGCGGGACACATTGCTCCTCGCATTGCTACGCGTAAAACGAGCTATATCCCATCTTTCTATGAGCAAATCGACTTCGATAGTCCTGGGTGTTGGTTAATGCACTTAAGCGTCACTCATTGTTTAATTTCAGTCCTTCCATTTGGTTACTTCAATGGGCTTTATTTAACTGATGTTTCAGTTTTGTTTGTTGTGTTATCGATGTCGTTAAGCTGGCGTGCCTACTTGACTTAAAGTATTGAAATTATTATTTAATTTCGAAGACTAACTTGGTTCATTTTCTACTTCATCAATGTCACGGAACGCAATCAAATCACTACCATTGAGCTGTTTTAATACTATTCATTTCGGTTCCGCTGGTTGTGGTATGGATTTAGTTGGTAACATGGAAATAACATAACTACATTACAAATGTGTGATTATATGAATAATTTAGGCCAGTAAGTAGGCTACTAAAAGCCGTTCGAAGAGCGGGTACTTCAGCTAGTTTTATATACTTTTAAGGACTTTCCAATAACAAACTATGTTGAATTTATAACTTTTAAGGATAATTAGTATAAGATTTTTTAGTTTTACAGTATTTGATTCACGCTGAAATACAGCGACAGCACTTACTAGACTAAAATACTCGAAATTTCATTACCAATTGTTTCTCAATATACGTTGTCGTTATTAGTGATAAAGACCACAATGTGTTCGTAACTAGTCCAATAAACATCTTCTAGTAATATATTTTATTGATATTTGTGGATTGTTTTAATGCCATTAGTATTTAATTGCATAAAAACTAATGATAACATTCTAAGTACTTTTTAATCATAAAATATAAAACATAAGTAAATACAGCCAGCAAAAAGAATCATAAAAATCTAAACAGTGCGAGGTTGTTTGAAAGTCAATCAGTCTAAAAAACGAATTAATGCAATTTCGTAGTAAATTTATGTCCAAAAATTGGTTATCTTGAGATTAAATTAATGCTAAATACTGTAATTTTGTAAAATAAACGAAGATACAAGGAGATAAACAAATATATGTTATAACGCTGATCACTTTATAGCAGATGAAAAGCTGTGTAGGGTTATTTACTAACCTCGCCTTCTGGTTTGATGGTCAACCAAAATGTCATTCCTTGTAAACAGTAATTTGGGGGTTCAAAACAATTCTGCGGATTGAAATACTTCATCGGTGGTAAAGGATATTATCCTTATTGCTATAGTAAGATCAGAAATTAGGAATATAATGACATTTTTCCAATAGAAAAGGTATGTGGCAATATTAGATTGAATGCTCTTGGTCGCACGTCTGAATCAGACGAGAGAGGTTACACATTACTTATTGTGTGGCGTCATGATCATAAGGAAGTGAGGACGTTGCTTTGCTCATCTTGCGGTTAATAGAGGGGAAAATATTATTATGTAGTCGTAAAGTTTACCTCAGGTACCTCAGGTGCCCTCTTATGGGGGCGTGAACAATTGCGTGCTATCCAGTAACCGCATCGTACCATCTCAGGTCAAGCAGGTGAAAACCGTGAAGGTGGCAAGGGTTGAACGTTGAATACCATGTGTGCAAGTCTCAATACAGACCTGTCTGAAACTATCATCAAGCTAGGCACATGCTCGTTGACCGGTGACATATTGACACACGCTGGAATCTTCACAAGCTGAAGGGACGCCGAAGTTACGCCTAACATTCAGTCATTTATAGTGATTTTACCTCTGGAAGTGCCATGTCATCTCGGAAAATGAGGCAGGACTATTTGAAAAGTATATAGAGTAATTTAGAATTCAGTTATTGAAACAGGTTTCACTGCGATAGACCTAATAGTAATGAGTTTACAGCAATTTAAGTGTTTATTTCAGGAACCAGTCGAGCGCCATAAAATGGGAGTTATTGGCGAAATATTTTTATTTAGGGGTAATCGCATATCTTAGTGCAGAAATCAGTCAAGCAACGTCACTTGGCTGGATTTTGTTCCAAACAGTGGGCAATTGAACTTTTTCAGCTCCACAGCCACTTTCACTCATTGTTCACACATTTTGGTATTCAAGAATACGAACCTTAAAATTAATAAACAGAACACCTAAAAAAGGACGCATATTTGCGCAAAAATACGGTATAGCCTATACTTTTCGGTACCGTACGGTATTTTGTTTGTGGGGGTAGAAACTTGGCGATTAGCCTCAAATTGATTAATTACGTAGGCCTACCGTAAATATTGACCGACATCTGTTTGATAATTTGGGATTTGCAGAGGAATGGCTTTTTTTGGTATGTAGGGTACACATGCTGAGATTGGAATTGAAGAGTTTTTTTCTTTCTTTTTTTTTTCTTTTTTCTTAGAGAGATATTACTGGGATGTTCTTAGTTATCCGATTTGTACAACCATGTGCACAACACGACATTATTCCTAACAAACTCAGAAAACAACATGCACAATTCCTCATGCAAGTCACGGGACACTGAATACGAGTTAAGGTTACGCCCACTTTGGACGCAGCGCTTGGCTTCACTCAAACGAACTCAGGGCATCTCCTCTTATTCTTTCCTCCATGTGTGAAATCAAAATAGCCTTTCTAATGAAATAACTACAACAAACAACTAGAGTTATATGAGCTCATAGCTCTGGTTTACTATTGCAAGATTCACTGTAATCGATTCGTTATATCAATCAGCTTGATATTATCTAAGTTATGATGATGATGATGATGATGATGATGATGCTTGTTGTTTTAAGGGACCTAACATCTTGGTTATAATAATAATTATTATTATAATTATAATAAATAATAATAATTATAATAATTATTATTATAAGAATGTATTTCGGCCAAATGGCCATATTATAAATTATCACAGTCATAGTAAAACTTACTACTACTGCTTATTTATTCTCTACTGTATTCATGCGAAGTTTTCACTCTTTTGGAGCACCTCATGAAGTGATATCGATCACATGATGATTGAGGGACTCGTAAAGAAGTAGAGCCATAAAAGGCAGATAGGAAAAGGGAAAGAGGAGAGGGTCCGCCCCAAAAGCAATGGAAAGAGGGGACAATGGACCCAGCTCAGAAATCCCTCGGAGTTGAGCTCTCGAGAGTGTAGCACTAACCAGCGTGCCCCATAAGTGGTGGGGCTACATACCACCCTGCTTTCTTGAAGGCCTTGAGCAGGAGGCACGAGATACCATGACGAGAAAAGAAAAATGAGGGTATCAGGAAAGATGAGACAATGGCCAATTAAGGTGGGAAATTGAAGGACACCCTAGACCTTGGTTACCCTAGTACCATCAGGGTTGGAAGAGAAGAAGAGTTGACCAAGGAAGATCGACAAGAATGATGACACAAAGGAGTCCGGCACAAGTAAGAAGAAGCAAGTCGGGACTCAGCTGGGGTCTAATGGTTGCCAATCCACGTTGTGAGCCCCTGGGGGATTATCTAAGCTAGAGAGAAGTCTCGCGGTCATTCACGACAGTCAACCCAGCTGTTTACTAAAAGATTGTTTCTCTTTTACTTGACTGATGAAACAAAAACTAAAGACCACAAATTCTGTAATTAATCATTGAACATATTAATGTTGTTGTTTTTATTTAAGGGTCTTGTACATCGTGGTCATTTAGTCCCGTGTACATTTAGTCCCGTGTACTTTGGTGTGTGAGTATATATAATTAAAATTGTCGGATAACATGTGTTACTGTGGTGTCTATAGTCAGTGGTGGCTATGCTCGCTAAAGCGCAGCGTTAGGTCTGCTGACTCGGTAGACGCGTGGGTTCGAGCCCCACCGTCGGCCGTCCTTGAAATGGTTTTCCGTGGTTTCCCACTTTCACCTCCAGGCAAACGCTGGGACGGTACCTTCTGATAGGCCACGGCCGCTTCCTTCCACATCCTTGCCCAGTTTCATTCAACATCATTCATTTCATCTCTCATTAACTCCTCTCATGAAGTTGGCATCAGGAAGGGCACCCGGCCGTAAAAACCAACCGCCACAAAGACTTCCATCGCATCTCACCCCCGACCCCGTTGGAAAAACGGGAAAAATAAGAGGTAGACATACACTGTGATGTCAATAGTAGTCTGTATTTTTAATTCAGGTGAGGATTGGGACGGAGGCGACCGTGGTATTAAGTTAGGAACCATCCCGACATATTCTTGGAGTAGAAGTGGGAAACCGCGGAAAAACATTTTCAGGATGACTGAGGTGGGAATCGAACCCACCTCTTCTCAGTTTTGCCTCACGAGGCTGAATGTACCCCATTCCAGCCCTCAGACCAGACTTAAATTTCTTGGCCGAGCTGGGAATCGAACCGGGACCATAGGGGTGACAGCCAAGAATGCTAGCCACTGCGCCACGAGTAGCACACTATATATGAAAAGGAGGTCGTAACAACTTTCATTGTAAGCTTATTAAGTTCTGCAGCTCATTGAAAAATGGCATTCGGAGCTGCTAACACCATGGTGATTTGTTGAATGCTTCTGTAGCCATATTAAATTATCTTTGTTTAGGTGGAGGCTTGACTGCTCCAATAAATATCTGGGTAACTTATTTATGGGGAACTGTTCCTTGAATCCACAGCGCTGCTAATTAAAAATCCGAT
Organism: Meconema thalassinum; assembly: GCA_946902985.2. Classification (NCBI taxonomy): domain Eukaryota; kingdom Metazoa; phylum Arthropoda; class Insecta; order Orthoptera; family Tettigoniidae; genus Meconema; species Meconema thalassinum. The sequence continues at coordinate 319,452,914 of OX336389.2, forward strand.
GAGAAGAAGAACATTCCAAAGTTACGAATTTCTTGGCTAAATTAGATAAGTCATTATGGCAACCGTGCGTAATTTTCAAGTATTATAATCCATAACTCCTGTTTCAACAAATGCATGCTCCCAAAATTGACATTGAGAAACACAATTAGTTTAAGTTACTACGTAATCATACTGAATATTACGCACATCCACCATCTTGAATATATCATCATCATCATCATCATCAACAACATTAACTTTCACGTATTAGGCCTAGTGACCTATTACGGTCTCTTGCCAGCGTTTCTTTGGTCTTCCCAGGTTTCTTCGACCACTTGGAGCATGCGGAAGAATCTGTTTAGGGACTCGGCTAGGACTCATCCTGTCCACATGTTCTTTCCTTTTTCCCTCTGCAGTTGTATATGCTGTACAACTGGGGTGATTTTTAGCCTATTTGCATTCATGAAACAAGTAGTACCGTAAAGGACTAAATAGCCTATTTTCATATATCGTACTTATATTAATTGCATCTATCAACATACAAATTTTCAGTTTGGTTGCTGTAATAGATTCGTAGACATTGAGCCTTAGAGTTATGTATTATTACATGAAGATTATTGTGTAGGTGTTTTATTTAAACTCCAATTGCATGATTAGGACACAAGAAATAAAAACGAGTTTTTAAAATTTCGTTCAGGCGCCATCTTGTGGTTATGAAATTAATTTAAATGAATTAGATACAAGTGGATTCAAATTTATATAAGCATATAGCGTACCAAGTTTCACTGCGCTCGGATGGTTAAATCGCCAGAAACGTCCATGGGAATATTTAAATTTTGCGTCGCCGCCATGTTGGATTTGTGCTCACCAGGTTATTGAACGTCCCATAGGTGAACTTGTGTTTATAGTATCTATACACATACAAAATTTCAGTTTGATTGCTGACATAGATTAATAGATGTTGAGAACCGTCTAAATGGTTGCCATATTTGATTTTAATATATGTAGGCCATAGAGTTATGTACTATTAGATGTGGATTATTGTGTACGTTCATTTTTCAAACGTTGATTTCGAATCGATCGCATGATTAGAACACAAGAAATAGAAACTTAATTTTAAAATTGTGCACAGCCACTATCTTGAGGCAATGTAAATAATTTAACTAAATTAGATGTCAGTGCATTGCAATTTGTATAGTAATTTGCTGTACCAAGTTTCGCTCCGTTCGGATGGTGAAATCGCAAGAAAAGTAAATTTAAATGTTTCAATTTCGCTTGGCCACCATGTTCATTTTGTAATTAACAGGTTTTTGAAAGTCACATAAGTGAACGTCTAGTAGTGCCCTTTATCACCGCACAAAATTTCAGGGTGATATGAGTAATAGTTTCGGAGATATAGAATGCCGGTGAAATATTTCGCCCAGCCGCCATGTTGGATTGGTGAGACGTAATAAAATTTGAAGAGCTCGGGCGGGGTCAGCAAAAATAGCACTATGACCTTACCGAGTTTCATTGAAATCGCTCCAGCCATTTAGAAGTTATTGGGGGGGGGGCACAAACACACACACGCGCGCGGACAAAAGGTGATATCATAAGCCTATTTTTTCATAAATGAAAACAGGCTAAAAATACAAAGCAAAAAGCAAAACTCAGTAATTTTTCTAGGTTTGTGCCGTGTCAAGCTGGCTCATCAGCGGGCTCTTGGTGTCCCCACGCGGACACCTATATAAAAAAGTTGAAAACAACACACACAAAACCAAAAACGCAATTAGTTCTGATTTGACTCCGCTCATCCCCCTCCAGAAGCAAATCCTAGTTACGCCTTTGCATGAATGGCACACTTCATCACAGGTTTTATAATACTTATTTTTGATGCCAGGTGTCGTGAGAAAGCATCTTATAAAGTGTTGAATTGGCCCCTTTGAATATTATTGCTTGTACATGCATCCTTTTTTCTTTGTCATTCCGGGTCCTTGAGCTGAGTTTTCTGCTATGACAGTACCGTTATCTTCATGAGTTGTGCCTGTGCCGGGTGCTAGAGCGGAGGAACCAAAATGATTTCCTTTATGAAATTCTATGAAATGATGGAGGTGTCACAAATTGTGTGTGTTTCTTTTTCAAAGATTAGCGTTTGCTTTAACCACGTTGCCATAAGGAGATTGCAATGCAAGTTTTCGTAGCCCACCGCTGTCACTATGTGCCTCAATGGACTGACTCTCCAGGTTGTAGGGTTGAATCTCACTTATAGGTTAGGTTTTTTAAATATCGTATGGCCTCGGGTGCCGGATGCAAGCTTTATTTGACATCCAGAGGGCAGCTTGCAAGTCAAATTTCGTCGTTCCTTGGAGCGCTATGAAAGTCAAGGAGGTTAGATATATAAGCTCCTTGACACTAGAGCGCTTTCTAGTAGAGAATGGAGGAACTTTGTGTTGGCGGAAAATCCCGAGATTAATTTTGCCATTATGAACACGGCCTACTGAATTCAAATGGATTCTTTAACATGCCAACAACGTACGACATGCTTGTCGTAATTTTTGTCGCCTTTCAAAAATCACTTACCACGGCCAGGAGTGAACCTGCAAGCTTGGGGTTGGTCGTCCGACACGTTAACCACTCACCGTCCGTGGCAAGCATAGGTTAGTGAGTTCATTTAAATGCAAGGCCAAGATCTGAATTTTATTTCGGAAGGAGATGGGTAAGTACCGACATATTGTGATACTGGATCAAGAGGTGCAGTCATGCTTAGAGATATGGGTTCCAATCCAACTCTCTGATAACAAGTGTTTCCCACCTAGACTCCCGTCATCAAAATTTTCCACGATTAGCTGGAATACCATGATGATATTCAGATTATCCTGATGTTTATACTTCTTGAAATGTAATTTCCACCCTAGGTTCAACCTCCTAACCCTAGCCTCACACGCTAGTTCCCACTCAAGTACACTGACTGGTTGTCATGAAGTCCAAGACCCAATAAAAAGTCATTTAAAAACAGCAATTTTGAATTCCTGTGGGATTTGGTCCAGGTGTGATGTGGATGGCATTTTGGGGAGGCTCTGAGCTGGGTTTGGCATTGACGCAAGTTACACACGTTACAGGTGTAGTTGTTTAAGGGCTGGGGTGTATAAAACAACGATTGTGAGTTCGACGTTGGCCTAGTCCAATGACATTTACGGGTTGCTAAATGCTACAGCCTCTTGTCAGTGTAGACCCCCCAGGGGCTCACATCTAGTGGGACGTGGGTTGGCGACCACAGGACCCCAGCTGAGTCCGGCATTGCTTCCACTTACTTGTGCCGGGCTCCTCTCCGTCTTCTTTCCTGTTGACCTCTCTTGGTCAACTCTTGTTCTTTTCCGACCCCGACGGTATTAGGGTATCCGAGGCCTAGGGATTCTTTCACTTACCCGCCTTAATTGGCCCTTGTCTCATCTTCCTGATACCCTCCTTCTGTGAGGGGTCAGCCTTCTTTTTCTTTTCGTGTTATCTCCTGCCTTCTGCTCAAGGCCCTCAAGGAGGCAGGGTGTATGTAGCCCCATCACTTCTGGTGCAACCTGGATATTGCTACACCCTCAGGGGCTCACGGCTTTATTTGTTTACCATTTATTCTTGTAGTATGTAAGTTTGTAGTTAGTATTACTGTAGTTATAGTTTTCATTCTCATCTTTCTCTTTCACCCAAACCATTAGGGGCCAATAACCTAGATGTTAGGCCCCTTAAAACAACAATTATCATAATATTATCATCGTCTTGTCAGTATATTTACTGGCACGTAAAATATCCCTTGAAGATGAAATTCCGAAAGTCACAGAAGTTAAAAGGGACGTTAAACCCATTCCCATACCGTCATAAATCCTTACGAGGCTGAGTGGACTGACAGGGCGGGAAGCTGGTCAAGATTGTGGTCGTGAAGTTCGCCAGCAAGTCGCTTGTCGAAACTGGTTTCGTCACAAGAAAGTGCTCATTGTTCTGCAGTGTACAGATCAGTGAGCAGCCAGAAGCACGGGAGCTGGAGAGCCACGCGACAACATTCACTCGAGGACAGTGGCACGGTACCTTCTAACCCCCCACCCCCCTTCCGTGGTCTTATTAAGACAGTGTTTCCGAAGGTCCTGGGTTCAATTCCTGGCTCTGCCAAGAAATTCAAATTTGGTCTGAGGACAGGAACGGGGTACACTGAGCCTCGCGAGGCAAAACTGAGAAGAGGCGGGTTCGATTCCCACCTCGACCATCCTACAAGTGGATTTCCATAGTTTCCCATTTCTACTCCAGGCAAATGGCCGGGGTGGTTCCTAACTTAGGCCACGGCTGCCTCATCCCAATCCTAGCTTCATATATATTATACTAAAAGTACACACACTACTACAGGCACCACAATAGCATAGATTATCCGGCAGTTTCTACTCTCACCCAAGTACACGAGAATGAAATGACCACGATGTCCAAGCCCATAATATAATAATAATATCGTATGGCCTCGGTACCGGGTGCAAGCTTTGTAATTTGACATCCAAAGGGTAGCTTACATGTCGAATTTCGTTGCTCCTTGAACACTATAGCGCTTTCTAGCAGAGAAATGAGGAACTTTTTGTTGGTGGAAACTCCCGAGATTAATTTTTTCCATTATGAACAGGGCCTACTGAATTCAAATGGGTTCTTTGACATGCCAACATCGAATGACATACTGTACGTGCCGTAATTTTTGCCGCCCTTCAAAAATCACTTACCACGGCCAGGAGCGAACCAGCAAGCTTGGGGTTAGTCGACCGACACGTTAAAACCACTCACCCACCGTGTCAAGCTGCCCATAAATTAAACAACAATAAGAACAGCAGCAAGACGTTTGTAGGTTTACTTGCTCGTTAATCTCGCGAATATGAGTCACGGGATCTCCATTTTTACTTCGAAAATCTCACATGCATTGACCGGGAATCGAGCCGGTTGTCACCTTGGTGAGAGGCAAGCAGCTTGACCACTGCACCACCATGCCCCCAACAACAACAACAACAACAACAACAACAACAACAGAAAAATGTAATACACTGAAAAGTTCCTATTTAATGTTTAATGTGCTACTTCTTCCGTACAAGTTGGTGTTAAAACACTCGCGGGAATGTCCATGGTTATACAGTATACAGAGAGTGACTTGGTGTAAATCTTTATATTTGTGAGCATTTTACGTCACAAGTCTTCAGCCAACCCCAGAACCTAGTCACAATCACCGCTCGCAACTTCTTTATGGCGGTTGATCGTCTCCCTCACATATCCTCACACGAAGAAGTCGCAGAGATTAATATCGGGCCGTGTTGTGGGCAGATTGAACCACCCTGAAAACGTTAGGAATATCGATGTTAATGCAGGAATTCTAGAACATCATTTGCTGTATGCTGTTGACCTCCGTCTTCCATGAGCTATTGTGTCTCCACAGTTGCTCTCACAGCCTCAATGTATTCTAGTGACCGGACCGGTTTGGCACGGAGTCGTTTCTTCGCCAAAATACTGCCATTGGTTTCAAATTTGGTGGCTAGTTTGCCAGCAGGGACCCTCCACGCCGCGTACCAAATAGAACACGAAAACTCTTTGTTTCCACATAAAACACTGTTCTCTCTCTACATTGAAACGCCAACCGAAGCTAATCTGCATGCGTGACATGCACCGCCATCTATCAGGCCATATGTGAACTAACGTTCCTCGTAACAATATAGGATAGTTCTGAAACCAGCGGGTGCGTTAGCCGTGGTCGTTACGGCGTGGCTGCAGGCAGTCGCTCACATCCGGGAGGCGAGGAGGTTCGAATACCCCGTCGGCAACCTTGAATATGGTGTTCTGTGGTTTCCCATCTTCCTTCCAGGCGAATGCCGGGGTTGGTCCCTAACTATAAGCCACAGTCGCTACCTTCCAATTCCTCGTCCTTACGTTCACACTTTCCTCTCCAGACAACACTCCACACGCGACTGTACTTGTAGCTCACCCCATGGGTGTCCGCATAGAAGCAGCTACAAACTCTGGCGAGCCGAACCTGTCCTCGGACACTCCCGGCACTAAAAGCCATACAAAAATGAAGATACGAGCCTTACAGTAGTCGCATATGATGTGTAACATCTGACATGTTATCCTACTCGTATACTACACAGCTTGGACATTCTTAAAATGTTAATTTACACTCCATTTTCATACTGGTACTATGTTGAATGTATAGATTGAATTGGAGATATGCTACTGTCACATTTGTGGCGCAGCGGTCAAGCTGTTAGTGTCTCACCAAGGTAGACCGGGGTTGATTCCCGGTCAATACATGTGAGATTTTCGAATTGAAATGCCATGTCCTGTGGTTCGCATTCCACGTAAAAGGGAGGTACCGTGGATCATGATCGTGAGATTAACGGACACGCACAACTACAAGCTTCCTTCCTTCCTTTTACAGTAATAATTCATAATAACAAAATGACACACAACGTCGACAGTAGTCTACTCTCAAATACTGTGAGCACATTCCTCAGGAACTATAACATTCATTATTCTCAAGGCTCTCATACAGTTCGTCGTAAACAATCAAAACATGGCTTCCTACAATCATGAAATGACCTAGTCTCACATATGATGAAAATACAGCTTTTATTCCACTCATATAACAACATTCTGTTATGCATTTAATATTTGACTGCTCACCCACAGCTTGACAATAATGCCGCCTACTTAAATGTCATTTGTCGTATTTGTCCTACCCCATGTGATATTCAACCTTGAACGTGAAGCTTCATAAACTGCTCAATGACAAATGAAAGTCGGTGAAACATTTGCCACTGTGCTTGTCAACCCAGTGCCTGTAAATGCACTGCCTACTGTATTGCCATAACATTCTCGCGCTACAGAGCACACACTGCCTTGTTTCCAATACACACGTTTTCAATTGTACATCCAGCTGGCAGTGCGTCTTCACTTCCGTCCGATCCACTTCCGTTCGATCCACTTCCGCCCGATTCACTTCCGTCCCCAATTTTCAAAATCACTCCCACAAAACTATCCAGCAACCGAACGGAAAGATGTTACACATCAAAAAACAACACTCAATTCATATACAACTAGCTTAAGTTACTCTTCATTGATTGGTACATAGAGCAAATGTAGGCAGTTTATGGCAACAACGTCTATTGTTTGTGCACCAGGAGATATCGGTTCGATACGCTACGACTGGGAGCGGGGGTTTGGCTGTACGCAAGCGCGGTCTGTCTATTCCTAACCTAAATATATCGACAGTCAGTTACTGCTTTGGCTGCACACATACGGGAAATATCGCCATTTCCTAACGCACTGCTCTTCTTCCCTCTCACCCGAGTTGTGCACATGTACTGTGCCCACGCTATAGGCCTATCTCTGCCAGTGAGCTACGTCATTACTTCCAGGAAAGGTATGACTGTACTAGCCTAACCAAAGACATTTCTCAAATTGGCACACAGTCAATTGTGTGGCAAGCAGTAATGAGTGTGCCGAGTGCATTATGCTAAGTCGGCCGCCAGAACTCCCCGAGCCCCACAATGTGGGGTAATGTCTTATGAATAGGATCGGAGGAGTGGACGGCTGGAATTCTCAAAAATGCAACGGTCCTACCCAAAGCAGTTCCAGTCGTCGGACTAAACTAAATTATCATGAACTTTATTTCATAATTTGATAAATAATTGTGACAAATGAACATAAATACCCACTCTGTTGTCGTTCATGCTGTATGTGTATTGAATGTCACCGTACTTCTATTTTAAAGGGATTTATTAGAAATATGTACATATAATTTTAGTGTTTTTTTTAATCCACTACATATAAATATAGAAAACTGCAACAATACTGAGAAAACTAAGGTCAGACAGCCACAAATCTCACCATATTGCACCTATATTTTTTTTTAAAGTTCCATAGTCCCCAAACCCCCCGGAGTGTTATTGGTCCGCAAGGTCCCCCAACTATTTAGAATGTGGCCCTTACTTAAAAAAGGTTGGGCACCCCTGGTCTAATCGACAATGTAATAAGTGGTTATGTTAATAACTAATATAGCCAATTTTCATATATTCTACTGGTCAAACAAAACTCATATGACCCAGCTTAACAGACGAATAAAATGTCAATATTCATTTGATTGTTGAACATGCTACAGGCATTGTTGAAACCTGCTAAACTATCTTAACAAAAGTTTGGTGCTTTTCAGTCGGTGAACACGAATGTACCCAAACGAGTTGGGTTATACCGTAATCCTGAAGAAAAAAAAACATGAGATTAATACATATGCCAAACGTCATATAGATTATAACTAACATATACCGACAAGTTGCATTACCAGTACTGCAACTAAATAAGTGTACATATTGTAAATATTTCCACCCGTATTTTCAAACATAGATTTTATAGCCTAAGTGTAATGGATCTGACAATGATCGATTGACGATCGAAACTGGTCATCCTATTGTATTTATTAATCTCATGTATTTTTTTCAGGATTAGGGTATAACCCAACTCGTTTGGGTACATTCGTGTTGACCGACTGAAAAGCACCAAACTTTTGTTTACTAAGGCAACACTGAAAAATCGCCTCAACCCCCATAATAAACTATCTCAGTAATGGCATGCTTCTTAGCAACTTCTATAATGTCTAAATACTAATTATTACCCCTAACTAACTAACCCCGTGGCACTACAGCCCATGAAGGGCCTAGGCCTACCAAGCGACCGTTGCCCAGCCATCTGGCCTGCAGATATTGGGGTGATACGTGGTCAGCTCATTGGGTCCCCTCGGCCGTTAATCTTGGTTTTCGTGACCGGGGCGCTGCCTCACTGTCTGACAGCTACTCAATTGTCCTCACGAGGCTGAGTGCACCCCGTTCCAGCCGTCACGTCAGTTTCTAAAATCCCTGACATAGCCGGGAATCGAACCCGGGGCCTCCGGATGAGAGGCAGGTGCGCTACCCCTAGACCACAGGGCCGGCTAATTATTACCCCTATTGACGTCAAATTGGCAGGTGAAAGGCTCAAGGAGACTTCTGCTACTTAGGAAGCAAAATAACCAGTGATGGGACGAAGCAAAGAGGGTATAAAAGGTAGGTTAGCTCAGGCAAGGAAAGCAATTCTACAGAAAAAAAATCTGTTGACATCAGATATAGATTTATGTATTAGACATTAATTTTTGAAAGCCTTTGTCTGGAGCGTGGCACTTTATGGAAGTGAGAATAGAAGCATTTGAAATGTGGTGTTACAGGAGAATGATGAAGACCAGATGGGTAGATAGAGTAACAAATAAAGAGGTATTTAGATGAGTGGGAGAGGAGAGATGTTTCTGGCGACTGCTAATGACGAGAAGAGATAGGTTGGTAGGACACCCATTAAGACACCCAGGAATAGCAAACTTAGTTATGGAAGGAAGGTTCAAGGATAAGAACAATATGGGTAGACCAAGGTTAGAATATGTTAAACAGATTGCCTCCGATGTAGGGTGTGGTAGCTATGTAGAGATGAAACGAGTAGCTCAGGAGAGGGAGGCATGGAGAGCTGCATCAAACCAGTCAAAAGACTGAAGATTCCAACAACAACAACAACAACAATAGCAACAACACTTTTTTTTTAATAAAATGTTCAAACGTTCCCGCTTTTTAACCATGCATCACCGAGGTGCTTCATCAGTTGAGGCTTTGTGATGGCTCTTTTCATTTCTGATAACTAAATATACAGTATAAGCACTCTAAAGTCCTTTTGACCTGAATGAGGTATTATAGGAGGAAACCCTGCAAAAATCATTGTTATCCATGGAATAGTAAGAGACTTTTGGTGGGAACCGTTTAGAAAATTACTACTTTCAAGAAAACATAAATGATCATAATTGCATGAAAGGAATACAATTTTAGAGCCCCTCACTTACCAAAACCATAATAATAATGTTATTTGTTTTACGTCCCTTTTAACATCTGCGGCTTCTAGAGAAGCCGGGGTGCCAGAGTTTTGTCCTGAAGGGGATCTTTAACGTGCCAGTAAATATACTGACACGGCTCCCTCGCGTTCGCGCACCCTCAAATGCCAACTGACTGCGCCAGGATTCGATCCTGCAACCTTGGGCACAGCAAGCGAGAACGTTACTGCTGAGTCACTCAGCCAACTCCTATCAAAAGAGTTCCGGGCCATACGCCACTCCTATATGTTGTTTCTTTCCTTCTTTCCATCTTTCTGCAACTCCTGGCTTCATTTTCTTCTGACCGAGTGAATATACGTTTCATTCCCTCCACCTTCATGCTACCAACTGTAACTGTGCGATTTGTTTTACATACTTCTGAGTGTATTTCCATGAATTCAGCACACGCTACAGTGTTTTCCTTCCCATTCCAACTTTTACATCACTTACATAATAATAAAAGTACTTCTAAATCCATGACCTTACCAGTTTTAGCAACAGCTACACCATGCTGTGACGTGTGGCCAAGTTCCATCAGAAGACACTGATACCTCAGACGAATTGCTAAGTTCAGATTCTGATTTAGCAGCCTGCATCAAACATTTTTCTGAAACATAAGCAGTGGCATCAAGAATTGATCAACAATAAACTCGTAGGTACTTTTGCGTACAGGTGGTGGCATGTTCATAATAGCAAAAAAACACTCCTAGACCTTGTAGTACTTTCCCAGTACACCTCATGGCATAAACTGCTCTCCTAATTACAGATAACACATTATTTGCTTTCCCCAACATTGCACAGTTGTAAAATGCAACTGCTTCTAAACATAGGCCTAATTACTTACTCATCGGCGCTACAGTCCATGTAGGACCTTGGCCTCTCCAACAATCGTTGCCCAATCCTAACGATCTTCTGTACGTTTCCTCCATCTTCTTACTCCCATCTTGCGTAAGTTACATTTTCCTTTTCCTTGCATACGTTGTTTATCATTATCATCAGTCCGGCTATTATTGATGTGTAACATCTTTCCGCTCGGTTGCTGGATAGTTTTGTGGGAGTGATTTTGAAGATTGGGGACGGAAGTGGATCGGAATGATCGAGCTGGCAGTGGTGGATCAAACGGAAGTATGCACTGCCCGCTCGATCGATCAAACGGAAGTGTACTAGCTGGCAGTGGTGGACAACGGAAGTATGCACTGCCCGCTCGATCGATCGAATGGAAGTGTAGCCTAGCTGGCAGTGGTGGATCGAACGGAAGTATAAGACGCACTGCCAACTCGATCGATCGATCGATCGATCCAGCTGGCACTGGTAAGAGAAACAATCAGCGCACGGTGTCGAAAATTGATACCATGACGCACTTTCGGCCATGTGGAATGTATATGACATACTGAACGGAAAACGCTCATGCGAAATCTGGTGTCAAGTGATTTAAACAAATGACTGGTACATGTTCGTAGTCTTCATATCAGTATTTAAATGGTAAAATGCTTTAATATCAAACATTGTAAGTAGTCGGCATTGCATTGGCATAAGGCATTTTAAACTCAATGTCACTCAGGAACATTATCGAAACAAGCAAAATATAAATGAAACTTAATTCCGTAATGCAGTATTATTGGAACGTGGAAATAAGTCACCATCTTGTGCACAATATTTGCGTATTCGAAATAGCCGTGGGGTTATTGCGTATGACTGTGAATCTAGAGATCTTGGGTTCGAATCCTGGGCGGGGTAGATATATTTGCTACCTGATTATCATTTTAAACGATATTTATCATATCAATATGACTCATTTTAACAGAATTCATATGAAATTACGTGTTACCGACAGTAGTGGCTACGCGGGCTAAAGCGCTGCGTTAGGTCAAGGGGCCGAGCTCTCTGCTGACTCGGTAGACGCGTGGGTTCGAGCCCCACCGTCGGCTGTCCTTGAAATGGTTTTCCGTGGTTTCCCATTTTCAACACCAGGCAAATGCTGGGACGGTACCTTCTGACAGGCCACGGCCGCTTCCTTCCACATCCTTGCCCAGTTTCATTCACCATCATTCATTTCATCTCTCATTAACTCCTCTCATGAGGTTAGCGTCAGGAAGGGCATCCGGCCGTAAAAACCATCGCCACTAAGACTTCCATCGCATCTCATCCCCGACCCCGTTGGAAAAACGGGAATAATAAGGGGTAGACATACATACATATGAAATTACGTGTTGGTCTGTGAATCAAGAGAACCTGTTTATAAGGAATTTAAGGTTATGAGCGGTGTCGCGTCTATTAATCTAGTTGATCCATATCGTATTCTTTATTTAGGCTAGTGCTGGTGGAAGCTACAAATCATCTAATAAAATGAGTTCCGTATTATAAACTACAATATCTGTAAAACACTCCCTTTTACAATAGATTAATATTTGTGCCAATAATACTATAAAATACCGGTGTATCAACAATTTCACGTGAGGTTTCTTCTATGTCAGATGTTACACATCATATGCGACTACTGTAAGGCTCGTAATTTTTTGTATTGGAGTTTCATAACAGGCTGTTTTTTTTTCTTTCAATATGGGGTTGTTTTCCCCATGATCAACCCCCAACCTGGAGTACCAGGGGTATCTACAGTAGTTGATGAATACCTTTCTAACAAGGTTATATTACAGGCGAGCATGTGTTTACACCACTCGCAATTGGCATGAGGATAGGTCTGTAAACCAGTTTCATTATAACGTTGTTGACACACAAAGTTAACTATTTTTGCATTGAAGTTGCAGGGACAAGCACAAATCCAGAACAAGAAAAGGACAGCTAGGGCACGATACTGAATAAAAGACGATGGTGAGAGAACTGTGAAATGTACTCTCGAGTCGTGAAATGATTAAGAAATTGGTTAAACATTGAGTCGACGCATGTACTATTTCTTGTCAACTAGGTGGCTGGATTTAATTCAAGATTAAACGTATCACTCACGAACGAGGGGAGCTTTATGCCTGGAGAATGATAGGAACTGTGCCACATGCATTCTTTTGCTCGCCTGGCAGAGGCAGGAATGAGATGCGGGTAGTATCTGCGCGCGCCCGCTTAGGGACAAGGTGCGCGGTAGACCGTCACACTTTCAATGTGTATCCCACAATTTTTGGCTTGATCCCTAGCCCAAACCCATGTCCATGTTAAAAACAATCGTCACCACAACCACACTAGAAAATTACGCTCATGAATATTTAACTCTTATTATTACCACTCTTATAGAGATTGCAGCTTTCTGTGACAAGTCACAGATTATTCAAAAATGAAGTGTTAAGCGCGGCATCCATAAATTGTGAAGAGTAAGCTAGAAGCTTTTATGCCAGTTGATTATTATTATTATTATTATTATTGTTATTATTATTATTATTATTATGGAAATGTTTCTACCTTCTTGACACAATGGCTCATATTCCATCAATCGGTCCAATAATGCACGAAATATAAAAATATATTTTTAGAAACGTGTACAGGCCATCACAAAAGCATGAATACAGCATTTAAGAAGATGTACCAGCATATTTTCTTCATTGATCTAGTTTATTTTATCAACTTTTGCTACGATAGGATCAATAAAAACGAAGTAACAGGTGGTAAACACGAGCGCTATCAATATTTGACAAGCACGCCACCTATAATTTCCAAAAAGGAAACAATAGATTTACACACCGGTAGGTTTAGATTATTGTATTGGTTTACTACGCCGGCCCCGTGGTGTTGGGGTAGCGTGCCTGCCGCACACCCGTAGGCCCCGGGTTCGATTCCCGGCTCCGTCAGGGATTTTAAAAACTGACGTGAGGGCTGGAACGGGGTGCACTCAGCCTCGTGAGGACAATTGAGTAGCTGTCTGACAGTGAAAGCTGCGCCCCGATCACGAAAACCAAGATTAACGGCCGAGGGGACCCGATGCGCTCATCACGCATCACTCCAATATCTGCAGGCCAAATGGCTGGGCAGCGGTCGCTTGGTAGGCCTAGGCCCTTCACGGGCTGTAGTGTCAGGGGTTATTTATTGGTTTACTACACCAAATTTCACTTTGATCCGTTTATGGTGAGTTCATTTATAAAGAATTGACATACGCACCATCTATAATTTATGCAAGTATTGGTTTATGTAACTGTAGACTTAGATTATAGCAGTGATCTACTATCCCAAGTTTCACAAAGAACAGAGATCATTTAATATGATGAGAATAGGCTAAAAATATTACCGCATGGGTTTAGCTGGATTACCGGTAGCTGATTTTCACGTGAAGAATATGAAGTAGCCCTTCGCCAACTGCCTAACTCTCTACCTTTCCGAAGTGAAATGGAATGTCCTGTGGTTCGGATCCCACGTAAAATGGAGGTCCCGTGGCTCATAATCTCGTGATTAACGGTCACGTTAAACTACAAGCTTTATTTTCTCTACCTTTCCTCTCTGCCCGGTCCATTCTTGTAAAGCAAACCGTGGTGTATCATCGGGTAACTAAGTGAGTGTGAAAGGTAGTGCGAATATGTTTTATCTTATACTGTCTACCATCTCACCTATAACTTCCTCCAACTGTCGTTACTGGAATTTACACCAAGAGAAGTGTACCGTGGATTCATTCAAGTTCGCACGTCTTGTGGACTTCGAGTGCTATAGGTTGCGTACAAGCTTGGCAGCATATCCTTGATACGCCAAATATACAGATCATATACATTTGCTGTAGCACGTTCCGTTAAAGAGCCGTGATACCGTTCAAGCGTTCTGCTCAACTGGGCTGAAACGTTGGAGGTTTTAGTTAGCACTGTCCAGCGTGTATTTACACCCGAGATGAGAAATTTAGGTCAATGAACGGCTATACCCTAAAAAAATAAAGCAGGAACTCAATTATGTTCTCACTGGCTAACACAATTCTGAGTAACGAAGAAAACTGGAAGAACCAGCTGTTACGAAAGAAGGAAAATATGTTCCCGCCGCTTAAATGCGGTTACCATGGTCAACAAATGAAGACATGAGCTGAAATCGGAGATCGGGACAGCGCAATTGCCTAGCGTACAGCATTACTGTACATAGGCCTACTGTAATTACCCAAGCAGGGCAACTGGGCATCTTCTATCCTCGAGATCTCTAGGCATATCAGCAGAGACAATGGTACCGCTAATGAATAGTTTTCAAACTGAATTGCGGATATTTAATCGCTGCACCAGGCTGATATTTCTTAATGACGACAATGAAACTAACTAAAACGTACGAGTATTTTCAGTCCAGTAAATATTCTCTCCACATACAAAATTACAGTATTTTATTAATATGTCAAGGAACTTGTTGCTATAATAATAATATATAAGGGGTGTTCAAATGAAAAGGTACGAAACGATACTGTGGGTACAATTTATTCGATATTCAAATGTAATCACCAAAGGCCTGTGCACAGGTGTCCCATTGCTTCACTAGCCGCAGGATTCCCAGAAATCTTGTGGTTGTGACAGGAGCCCATCCTGCACGGTGTCCTTTAGTTCGTCGTCCGATTGGAAACGTTTTCCCTTGAGACGAACCATTAACAGTGACGTGTATTGTGAGACACTACATAGCCTACGCAAGTCCATCAAGAGCAAACGGCCTGGACTACTCACGAAGGGAGTGATTTTGCTCCATGATAACGTTCGCCCACACGTCTCTAAACACACAACGTGTATTGGCTACGTTCAAGTGGGAGCAACTTGAGCATCCGCCCTACACTCCGGACTTGTCACCCTGCGACTTCCATCTGTTTGTCCGTTAAAAAAAACATCCCAAGGGAAAACGTTTCCAATCGTACGTCAAACTAAAGGACACCGTACAGGATTGGCTCCTGTGACAACCACAAGACTTCTGGGAACAGGGAATCTTGCGGCTAGTGAAGCAATGGGACACCTGTGCACAGGACTGTGGTGATTACTTTTGAATAACGGATAAATTGTACCCACAGTATCGTTTCGTACTTTCTCATTTGAACACCCCTTGTATATATTGGATATATACAGGGTCATCGAAAAATAATGCCAACATTTCAAAAAATTATAGCACCGAAACCCTTTATGTTAAACGTGTAATTCTTTCACTGTACGCCAGCTGGTTAAAGTAAGTTTTGTTTTGGAGGGGACGTGACCTTGCTATGCGCACACTAGATGCGCAGTAGCCAAGGTCGGCCGGGGGCGCGTGCACCAATGACTGCACCGCCCAACAAACTGCACCTGATTACAAAGCTGTAATTCGATGGTTTAATCAGTTTAAGGAAACAGGGACTGCAGAGAAAAAATCTAGGCCAGGCCGACCACCAACATCAGCATTGAACGCACGCTTTCCCAATGGCTGGATTGGTACGTGCAATCATTTCAGGAGTAACTGTCAAGATGGCGGCAGAAATTCGCTTCCGCAGGTGCTCCAAATCCCGAATTTTTTCTTCATACACAATGTTTTTAATGTACCCCCAGAAAAAAAAACCAAAGGGGTGAGGTCGGGAGTTCATTGGCGCGCGCGCCCCCGGCCGACCTTGGCTACTGCGCATCTAGTGTGCGTATAGCAAGGTCACGTCCCCTCCAAAACAAAACTTACTTTAACCAGCTGGCGTTCAGTGAAAGAATTACACGTTTAACATAAAGGGTTTCGGGTCTATAATTTTTTGAAATATTGGCATTATTTTTCGATGACCTTGTATTCAACTGTACAACTTCATTTAGGCTTTGGTAATCAGTCTCATGTCCGATAACGTGTGTTATTGTATTGATAACTGTAGTGGTGTGTGTAGCTGTGATTATAGGGGAATAAAATTGGCCAGGCACCCCAGGAGTTAGAAATAACTTACCATCCGGCATTTGCCTGGAGCGAGTGTGGAAAACACCAGTGAAACCCACATTTCTGATGGCCACTATCAGCACCTGTGACGGTTCGATATGTAGCGCACCATGGAAGAGATCACCTAACGTAAGTGTGACCTTGAAGCTAATTTATTCAGAACCTAATGTTATTCCAATAACGTGTTATTATATCCAATATGTTGTCATGTTTCCAGAGGTAATCTCTTGGCCAAAATGAATTATGGCTGTGAATTGATTAATGCATACCCGCAGGCGTGTTTCACGTGAGAGCCTCTTGCTTTTGCTGTAGCCACAGATAGAAAGACCATTATTATTATTATTATTATTATTATTATTATTATCGGACCAACCGGGATAGCTAGGCGTGTTAATACACAAGTCAACGAAGCCAGCCAATCTCCGGAGTCGGTAGATGAGTGGGTCTCCCCCCCCCCCCCTCCCCCCCCCCCCCCCCACCGTCGGCCATTTTTTCATGGTTTCCCATTTTCAACTCCATGCATTTGGCAGCATATCTGCTTCGGCGTAGACCTCTACGTGAGTGGCCACAGTGGGCTTGGAAGATATGTAGGCCAACCATTCTTTACATGAGGGGTGACTTTAGAAGGGAGTGGCAAGTTACAGCCGGATGTTCTTCATGGCATCAACCTCATCAGAGGAGTTAATAAGTCACAGCCACTTCCCTACAAGTGTTACAATACTCACTAACTCCACTTTAGCCACCCCTCATCTACCAGTCTCCCAAACCCCCACAATTGCCACTCCCGTAGAGAGCTGCGCTGATGCAGATATGCGCGGATAATTCATTCAGGTAGTTTAAAGCCTCTCAATGGTCACGAGGTACGTAAAGAGGCTCCGTATCCAAAGGGCCTGAGTTCGATTGCTGGCTCTGCCAAGCGATATAATTCTGGTCTGAGCGTTGGAGCATGGTACGCTTAGCCTCGTGAGACTAAACTGGGGAAAGATGGCTTTGATTTCCTCCTTAGCTGTCCTAGAAGTTGTTTTCCGTGGTTTCCCACTTCCACTCCTGTGTGCAATATGTCTGATAAGTGATATCAGTGTTGGCCGGTAATAAGGATACAGCGTTGCACAATGACCAGATTTTTTCAATTAAAAAATAATGTTTTAGCAATAAAAAGCTACACGTTTACTCTTGCCTGCATAGAAATTCATCGTTCCTATTCTTTAATAAATCAGTAACCGGCCACGGTGGCCTGGAGCGCTAACACGCTAACTCGTGCCTCACTGGCATCAAGAGAGCGTGGGTTCGAATCCTACCTCGGCCGTCCTGAAAATGTCTTTCCTGGTTACCCATTTTCACCCCCAGGCAAATGCCGAGATGGTTCCTTTCAACAGGTCCACGACTGACTTCCTTCCAAAATCCCTTCCCTGACCCTTTCTTTATAAGACCCAAATTAGCGGTCACCTGTAACCATCCCCAGTGGTATCTGCTGACAAAGTGTGTTCAGCTCCCAGACACCGTCCCTGCGATGGTAGAGAAATGATCCCTCGCTGAGTCCGTGGGCGAAGCCGAGGTGGAAGGATAAGCAATTTCAAACTAATAATTCACGAAGTCTTGTAGTACCGTACTGTGATCTGTATGCGAGCGATCTTCGTCTGGTCGTTGCCAGGCTCGAGCACCAATAGTGGAGGGTATTGACGTCCGAAACGGGGGAGGAGCTTACGGTCAGCTGTTTGCAATATGGCGGCGATATAGTGACGTGAAGTAATTGGGTGTGCGTTTGTTATGGCTTCTAATTTATGATGGCAAAATACTACATATTTCCTTTCATTGATAGAAATATTTTTATAATCAATTTAAATGCAGTGCCTAATTACTGCCAGTTAAAAATATTACCCACATGTAGATAGTTAATTTACTGTCTGCTGTTACATATATGAAGCCTGTACTTGGGAGCCTAGCGGTATCGATGTTTTTATTAATTTCACAATATATATATATATATATCACATAACACAAAGGATGACTCCCTGATAATAAATTGAATCAAGCAACCCTGAATTTGCATGAATGTTTTGGTTCAAAGAAGCGTACTTGGGATGCTCAAATCATACTTCAATATTGCAAATTTGACCTACATACTTGCTGTTCAAAGGCAAGAATGGTAATTTATTAATCTCTTGCCACAGGAAAGTTAAAAGGGAGACATCCTCTTTATCAATATATTTAATTAAATATTTAAAATACAGATATTTAACAAAGCTGGAGTCTCCATTTGAACTTGTCATAAGCAAACGGAACAGATCAAAAACTACACTAAAAGCCAAACCAAATTCACTCCTCAGCTCGATATAAACCATAATACAAATTAAAACCTATACAAAACATACTCTCCTTACTGTTGTACAACTTTCAAACCAACTATTCGCACTCAAAACTGTAAAACCCTGAAATGAGAACTAATTAAAGTTAGAATAGCCTAGGCCGATCCGGTCTCCTGCTACATTACCGCATATGTATACTTAACATCACTATAACTTCAAAATTACTGCTAAGTGACCTATCTGCCTGAGTAGTATAGGTGTTGCCGGCCTGCCTGGGATGATGGGTCACCAAACCGATACTTAAAACTAAGATTTTACATTTTAATTAACAAATTCAACAGTAGGGAGATCATAGCGAAAAACACAATTTAAGCCAAATCATACTTCAATGACCTACATACTTGCTGTTCAAAGGCAAGAATATAAATTCTCTGGCAAATTAAGGCTAGGAACAGCATTTTTCTTAAGTTTTCTAACCATTCGGCTATTGTCAATCGGAAGAACCCCTACAATAAGTTTACGAAGAGCGGATTACATTCTTTGTACGGCACAGAAGTAATAAGCTATAAGTTTATCAGTATTTTTGATGTAGCTAAATCCATGTGAATACAAATTAGAGACAATAACTATCAATCAACAGTACCGGTGGAAAGAAGTCGTCTTCACAAAAATGCAGGCTGCACACTGTCATGTAACATGTAACACGTTTTCCAATTGACAGCGACGAAGCCCATCTTTCTCTCTGAACTTTTTGTACAGGAAAGTAGTGAAGATATTTCGTAGCCGTTTTATACGATTTGCAACCGTATACAGAGCAGTACCTCCTCGAATTTGACAAATTTCTTTCTGTTTCCATCACGACGTCAATGCTTCACCATCTAAATAAATCTCACCAGTCACAATGTTACAGCTTCAACATTCTGCCGCGTGGCTGCGCCATCCAACTTTTCTGACGTCAATAGCAGAGATGCTAGACTGAATAAGTCCCATCCCAACAGTTAATTCGGCTGGTCGTTGCTTGCTGATCGCAATAAGGGGGCAGAGGGGTGGACGAAGACATCCGAGATGCCCTATCTACTGCCGATTGTTTCACAATGTAATTTGCCTGTGAGTGCGGCACTAGCGTTTCTTTCTCGCCCTCGTGTATAGCTGACGTTGTTTTGTTCTCGTGAAGTTATTGAAATACAATAAATATTTAATCCCGAGGTGAATGTGATGTTCTCGGGACTGCGACATTCGTAATGAATAAGCTACATCAGTTTTACCAAGTACCTGTATACCGTCTTCTGTGAAGTCAAGCAGTCTTGTACCCAATCCCCGCCCCTCCTTAGTGAAAACAGTGCAACAGCCGGAACAATAACCCGCCAGCGCTGATAACATGTGCCATTGTGATGGCTGTACTAATGTGTGTATTAGTAATTGGGGCTAGGATGTGGATAAGAAGCGGCCGTGGCCTTAATTTAGGTACCATGAATGTGCTGTCAAGGTTCTTAGGGTAACGACTACAGTCCTGTTATCAAAGGAAATCGTTCCCCAGACCATAACTCCTGGTGTCGGGCCAGTGTGTCGATGCCGCAGATATCTTGGTTCCAAGCGTTAATTTGGCCTCCATCTTACCAACCAACAGCCATCACTGGCACCAAGGCAGAAACGGTTCTCATCGGATAACACAACAGATCTCTACTCCGCCCTCCAATGAGCTGAAGCTTGACACCACTAAAGTCGCAGGTGGCAGTGATTCAGGCTTAGTGGCATGAACGCAACAGGACGTCGGACTTAGCCTCAAGTAATTGATTTGTTACAATTCACTGTAAACACTCTGGTGCCAACTGAAGCTCTAAAGGCTGCTGCAGATGCAGTACGATCCACCACAGCAAAGCGGAGAAGACGGGGGTCTCCCCTCTCTGCAGGGGCGGATCTAGGGAAGGGCGAGGAGGGCGACCGCGCCATGGATATTTTAAAATTTAATTAATTAATTATACTTGTCCGAAGCCTCCGTGGCATAGGCGGCAGCACGCCGGCCTCTCACCGCTGGGTCCATGGTTCAAATCCCGGTCACTCCATGTGAGGTCTGTGTTGGACAAAACGGAAGCAGACAGTTTTTTCTCCGGGTACTCCGATTTTCCCTGTCAAAATGTCATTCCAGAAACGCTCTCCTCGATCATTTCATTTCATCTGTCATTCATTTAATCATTGCCCCAGAGGAGTGCGACAGGCCTCGGCTGCCGGCACAGTCCATATCCTCGCCGCTAGATGGGGGCTTCATTCATTCCATTCCTGTCCTGGTCGGAAACTGGAAGCAGGCTGTGGATTTTCATTTTTTCAATTATACTTTTCAAACTAATTTATAATTCATATTCCTTTTTAAGTGCAGCTATGACCTCCCGTGACCGTTTAGCAAGTTTAGATTTCATTGAAATAATAGACGACTTCAGACGGGAAAAAAGTCGCAAAGTAATATTTTAATATTTCATAGTTTATATAATCTTCTACAAGGGGACTTATTTCATATTATTAAAAATGTACTGTAGTGTATTCAAAATATTGTAACTATTCTTTATTTTATTATTACCAAACTATTTTCCATTTGATTTGATATTTTTATTTCCTATTGTTGTGGGCCCCACCTTATATCGCCCAGGGCCCCGCAAGGCCTGGATCCGCCACTGCCTCTCTGTGTTGGCCCACGTGCGGTCGAACCCCAGCCGTCTTGAGATAGTGCCTTCCCCCGACTGTTGTTGCCAACAATGATGCACTGTGGATACATCCCTGCCAAGTCATTCTGCAATATCGAGGAAAGAACATCCACCCTCTCGGAGCCCTATTGCATGGCCCCGCTCAAACTCAGTAAGCTACTGATACTGCTTTCGTCGTCTCTTTAAGGGCATGCTTGACTCACACCTGCAGTACCTCCCAACGTTAACACCAGACGATGACTAATGCTCGCGAAATGCACAGCGCGTATGTAAATCAAACATGCTTTGCATGGTCAAAGTGGAGATACTGGCACCACTCTTCGTCCACTAACAGGCAGATTTCAATAAGCGTAATTCTTAGCCTATTTTCATTTCTGAAAAAAAAAAAAAAAAAAAAAAGTGTCCCCGTCCCCCTAATAAAATCTAAAAGGCCAAAGCAATTTCAATGAAACACGGTAAGTACATACTGCCATCTTGTCCGACCTCAACCGTGCCTTTCAAATTTTAATATGTTTCACCAATCCAACATGGCGGACGTGCGGAATATTTCTCTGGCATTCTATATCTCCAAAACAGTAGTAAATAATATCACCCTGACATTTTGTACGGTGATAAGAGCACTACTATAAGTTCACATTATGTGACTTTCAAAAACCTGTTAAGTACAAAACCAACATGGCGACCAAGCGAAGTTGAAACATTTAAATTGACTTTTCTCACGATTTAACCATCTAAGCGCAGTGGAAGTTGGTATGGTAAATGTTTATACAAATTCAAATTCACTGGCATCTAATTTAGTTCAGTGGTTTTCATAACGTCAATATGGCAGCCGTGCGAAATTTAAAAATTTCATTTCCATTTCTTGCATCCTATTTATGCGATCGAAGTGAACGTTTGAATAATGAGCCTACGCAATAGTCTTCATTTGATGGTGCATAACTCTATGGCGCACATATATAAACATCCAACATGGTGGCCACGCGAAATATTTCTCTGGCATTCTATATCTCTGAAACTATTACCGATATCACCCTGAAATTTCGTATGGTGATAGAGAATATTACTATGAGTTCACTTATGAGACATTGAAAATCCTGTTATCTAAAAAACCAACATGGCGGCCAAGCGAATTTAAAATATTTAAAAGGCTGTTTCTCGTGGTTTAATCATCCGAACACAGTGAAACTCGATACGGCACATGTTTATACATGATTAATGCTTCTGGAATCTAATTTTATTAAAATGCTTTAATAACCTTTATGGTGGCTGTGGGAAATTTTTAAATAATCATTTTATTTCTTGTGTAATAATCAAACTATCGAAGTGAACGTTAGAATAATGAGCCTAAGCAACAATCCTTATTTCATGATACATGACTCTATGGCTTACATATAAAACAATCCAACATGGTGACCATCCAAAATATTTAGACGGTTCTCAATATCTGCGAATCTATTTCAGCAATCTAGTTGAAATTCTGTATGTTGATAGAGGCTCTTAACATAAGTTCATCTATGGGCCTTTCAATAACCTGCTGAACACAAAACCGACATGGCGGTGACGCGAGATTTAAATAGCTATATGGAATCTTCTCGCTACTTATTATCCGACCACAGTGAAACTTAGCAGTGCTCAATATATAGGCGTATAATTTAGTTCAATTTATTTGAGAACTTCAAAATGGTGGATGTGCTAAATTTTTAATACCACGTTTATATTTCTCGTGTCCTAAACATGCGATAGAAAAACAGGTTGGTATAATGGGTCATGATTATAATATTCATCTGCGTTACTATAGCATATAGCATATATTTAAAAAAATACGAGCCTTACAGTAGTCGCATATGATGTGTAACATCTGACATAGAAGAAACCTCACGTGAAATTGTTGATACATGGATATTTTATAGTGTTATTGGCACAAATATTAATCTATTGTAAAAGGGAGTGTTTTACAGATATTGTAGTTTATAATACGGAACTCATTTTATTAGATGATTTGTAACTTCCACCAGCACTAGCCTAAATAAAGAATACGATATGGATCAACTAGATTAATAGACGCGACACCGCTCATAACCTTAAATTCCTTATAAACAGGTCCTCTTGATTCACAGACCAACACGTAATTTCATATGGATTCTGTTAAAATGAGTCATATTGATATGATAAATATCGTTTAAAATGATAATCTTGTAGCAAAAATATCTACCCTGCCCAGGATTCGAACCCAAGATCTCCAGATTCACAGTCATACGCAATAACCCCACGGCTATTTCGACTACGCAAATATTGTGCACAAGATGGTGACTTATTTCCACGTTCCAATAATACTGCATTACGGAATTAAGTTTCATTTATATTTTGCTTGTTTCGATAATGTTCCTGAGTGACATTGAGTTTAAAATGCCTTATGCCAATGCAATGCCGACTACTTACAATGTTTGATATTAAGGCATTTTACCATTTAAATACTGATATGAAGACTACTAACATGTACCGTGTCATTTGTTTAAATCACTTGACACCAGATTTCGCATGAGCGTTTTCCGTTCAGTATGTCATATACATTCCACATGGCCGCGAGTGCGTCATGGTATCAATTTTCGACACCGCGCGCTGATTGTTTCTCTTACCAGTGCCAGCTGGATCGATCGAGTTGGCAGTGCGTTTTATACTTCCGTTCGATCCACCACTGCCAGCTAGGGCACACTTCCATTCGATCGATCGAGCGGGCAGTGCATACTTCCGTTGTCCACTACTGCCAGCTAGTACACTTCCGTTTGATCGATCGAGTGGGCAGTGCATACTTCCGTTGTCCACCACTGCCAGCTAGTACACTTCCGTTTGATCGATCGAGCGGGCAGTGCATACTTCCGTTTGATCCACCACTGCCAGCTCGATCGTTCCGATCCACTTCCGTCCCCAATTTTCAAAATCACTCCCAAAAAAAATTTCCAGCAACCGAGCGGAAAGATGTTACACATCAAAAGCAATCCAACATGTCGTCCATACGATACATTTCACCGCTTCTCAATATCTCCGAAACAATTTAAGCAATCAGAAATCGTGTATGCTGTTAGAGAACGAGGACAAATGTGTGACTTTCCAAATCCCGAGAAACACAAAAACATCATGGCAGCCAAGTGATTTTCAAATATTCAAAATAACATTTCCACCTACAGTATTTAATCACCCGAGTTCAATGAAACTTGGCACAGGGAATCGTTATTCAGAACTTAGGGTAGAGACATCTAATGGTGTTCAATTGTTTTCAAAAATTCAAGATGGCGTCTGATCGAAATTTTAAAACTTTTTTTTCTAATTTCTCGTATTTTATTCAAGCGATTGAAAAGATGATTCGTATGATTAGCTATGCTATTAATCATTATATAAGGACACTACATTCTGTAGCTTACTTTTTGTTTCTCATAGAATCCGTGCATTTGTTTCTTCTCAAAATTAATACCATTGGTTCGTCACAGAAAGATACCGCCTTGCGGGAGGAGACTTAATCACCGATATTGAAACTATATATTCTATCACATAACTTCTCATTGTCGCCTCCGTAGCGTAGCGGTCAGCATAGTTAGCTGCCGTCCCGGAGGTCCTGGGTTCGATTCCCGGCTCTGCCACGAAATTTGAAAAGTGGTATGAGGACTGGAACGGGGTCTACTCAGCCTCGGGTGGCCCAAATGAGTAGAGGGGGTTCGATTCCCTCCTCAGCCATCCTCGAAGTGGTTATCCGTGGTTTCCCACTTCGTCTTCGGGCAAATGCCGGGATGGTTCCTACTCTAAGGCCACGGCCGCCTCCTTCCCGCTTCCTTGCCTGACCGTCCCACTCTTCCCATCCCTTCATCAGGCCCCCTGTTCGCTTTGCAGGTGAGGCCGCCTGGAGTAGTGCTTGTCACACACCCCAGTTGTATCCCTGACTCAGTCTCAAGCTCCAGGACACTGCCCTCAATGGCGGTAGAGGTGGGATCCCTGGCTTAGTCCGTGGGAATAGCCAACCCTGGAGGGTAAAACGATAGCGAAAATAGCAAAACTTCTCATTGTACTGGTGATGGTGAAGACTTAGGTTGTGAACCAAAAGCTATTTAGCATATTTAGCGTTTTAATAGGAAGAAGAGTTTTAATGAAAAAAAAAAACAGCGGATGTATGAAAATAGGCTATTTTGTTCTTCACGGAACTACTTGTTTAGATGTGCAAATATGCCTCCTGAATTTCATTTATCTAGCACAACTCCTTCTTGGTGTTGGGATTTAATTTTCCGCCAGTGTATAATAATAATTCATAATTATTAGGTATACTGCGTCAAATGCAAGGCCAACATAACCTCTCAAGCCACGGCAATTCCCTGCATTAACCATCACCCCTGCGCCTATCTTGTTTGTCATACAGAAAGACTCTGCATTTTGTTCCATCTCTGTAATGTTTAATTCCACTGATGATGAGATAAATGGTTGTATAAATAACAGTAAATAACTGTGTATTCAGGTACCCCCGCATCTTCAATACTGCAGTAGTCTAAAGAGATTATTTTAAATCGTTTGTCCTCCGAACTCGCCTTCAGCCACGGACTCGGCGAGGGATCATTCCTCTACCGTCACAAGGACGGAGTCGGGGAGCTGGACACACTTTTTCAGCAGATACAACTGGGAATGGTGACAGGCCGAACGCCCAGGTGACCACTAACTTTAGTCTAATTAAGGAAGGGTCAGGGAAGGGATTTTGGAAGGAAGTCAGCATTGGAGTCATTGAAAGGAACCTTCCCAGCATTTTCTGGTGGTGAAAATGGGAAACCACGAAAACCATACTCAGGATGGTGAAAGTGGGATTCGAACCCACGCTCTCCCGATGTCAGCGAGACACGAGTTTGTGCACTAGCCCTCTCCGCCTCCATGGCCGGTAAAATTAGATAGTATTGTTATTATTGTTATTATTATTATTATATAACTGTGTTGAATTTTCTCACTAGTAAAATAATATTCGTAGGCTAATTGCTATTCGCGGATGTGGGTAAAGAACGTGCCGATGCGAATCGGAAGCGGACAGCGGTTTGTTCATCGGCGTAGGGCTGTAAACAAGTGGCTTCCCCATCGGGATGAGTAGGAAGTGAGACATGGATTAGCTATGGCTCGTTCTCAAGGTCAATGGCCACATAACGACGTCTGAAGTGCCGCAGTAATGTTCGCTATATCGTCGGACTCAGCTCAAGGTCAACTCATAATTTGGCTTCCATGAAATTAATATGATGACTTCCTAGTTGTGCTTGTTAAGTTTCTAACCATCATAATAAACAAAACAAAACCCGCAGTTTTCTTTTCCGTCATAAAAAACAAGGCTTAGTTCGAAATGTGTTCCTTAATCATGCATTTGGCTAGTGATTACCTTTGCTTAACTGCTGAACCGATAATCTTCCGTCTGATGACATCGTTCAGAAGTTATCAAATTTTTCAGTAAGCAGTGAAGTATAATTTGGCACAATCGCTAGGAAGCTTTGATCCATACTAATAGTGAAAGTGAGAAGACTCACCATTTAAAAAAAATCAAAGCTGTGTTCTGATCACGCTTTTTTTTCATATACTCTAGAGCTTTGGCTCAATATCAAACACCTACTTTCCCCGAACATGAAACAATCAAAAGTATTAATGAACCATATGGTAATATAGCAATCCTTGCTGTCACCAAGTAAGTCGGATTCGATTATTATCGGTTTGGTGAAGACATTTGGTTCGGATTTGAGGGCTGGAACGATCACTGTTTCGTGAAGAAGAACTGATGAGAGGTGGGTTTGATTCCCACCTCAGCCCCTTATAAGTTGTTATTCTTGGTTTCTCACTTTAGCTCCAGCCAAAGGCCGGGATGGTGCAAACATTAGGGCCACGGTCACCTCCTACCCTATTTACAAATACACATACACATACTCCTATACCGCCATCACAATGCCACTGGTTATCAGGCAAATTCCATACAAACCCAAGTACACGGACCTACATGCCCACGATATCACAAAGCCCCAAAATGAAAGGAAGGAAGCTTGTCGTTTCATGTGACCGTTAATCTCGCGATCATGAGACACGGGACCTCCAATTTGCATTGAATCCGATCCACATGACGTGATATTTCACTTGTAAGGTCTCACATGCATCGACCGGGAATCAAACCCGGTCCGAGAAGCAAGCAGCTTGACCACTGCACCAGGCCGAGTGCAGGACTTTCTAGTTGACGCCCTTGGGTGACCGGCACGCCCTAATGAGGATGATGTGATGAAGATATCCTGACATCACATACACCCAGTCCCCGTGCCAGGGGAATAAACTCCAGGAGTTAAAATTCACAGATGGCCCGACCGAGAACCGAACTCGGGACCCTTCACGTCAAAGCCTAGTGCGCTAACCCTTTCGTCGCGGGGCCGGACTTTCATCTCATGCTCATCTGCATGTGCACGAGATAAAAAAAAATGCGTACATTATTAGTCACATGAGACCTATCCCTTTTGTACGAGCCCGATATACGGATTAATATTTTCATTTTAATTCTTATTATTATTATTGTTATTATTATTAATTGTACTTAAATTATTAATATAATTATGCGCCGCCTTCTGTTGTCTTAGCATACGCATGAGACTCCAGTCACAAAGGTCCTAGGTTTGATTTCAACTCTGTCCAGATATTGAAATCTAGACTATTGCTTGGAGTGGGTTACACTCAGTCTCTTGAGAAGAAGTGGGTTCTGTTCCCACCTCAGCCATCCTGGAGGCGACTTCCTGTTGTTTCCCGTTTCTAATACATACTAAAGCCGGGATAACTCCCAACTTACGGAATCAGCGACTCTTTCCCAATACAAACCTCAATTTATTACAAATGCACACACTACTACAGACACCACTACAACACAGGTTACGCGGAGCTGAAGATCACGATGCTCAAACTCCTAAATGAAACAATTTTATTATTATTACCATCATGATGGTCGTTGTTGTTGTTGTTATTGTTGTAGGCCTCAGGCAGGGTTAAATAATTCAGCGCAGTTTTGAGCTACAACCAGACCTAATTGAAATCGTGCAAGAAAGGCCATTGACTTGGAGTAAGTGTCTTGAAACTGCTTCTGTGAATAAAGGCATTACACGAAGCTTTCCAGTAAGTTATCAAAGACTACGAACAACGGTTACACGTCCTTTCATGGTTGGGGAAAGGTTTCATTTCATAATTTCGTCTATTACCAAGAGCACTGAACGTATTCCTAAGTCAAGCAGGAATTGTAGGTGTTGCCATGCCACAGACAGACCCGAGACTTCGTTCCCCAGAGTGAGGCTCTATTACAATATTGGGTACACTCGTCCATCATTTTGGTGCTTTCGTGACCGTGGAACTGTTTTTCAAAAGTGGAATTTCTAACTTTCAAAAAGATGGTATATTGGCTTTCATGGCCACTGAATTAAAACTCAGCAATTTTTCTAGGTTTGTGCCGTGTCTTGTGTGGGGTTTCGCCTAGGACAACAAGCTGGCTCATCAGCGGGTTCTGGGTGTCCTCCCTCCCCGGAGCTTTTAGTTCTCGCAGTAAAGTGGTGCACTTGCACTTCATATAAAGGGAGGTAGCGTGCAGTTCGCTACTCATGTGGGGGTCCGGGCGGAGACACCAAGAGCCCGCTGATGAGCCAGCTTGGTGTCCTATGCGAAATCCCACACAAGAAACGGCACAAACCTAAAAGAACTGCTGAGTTCTAACTTTCAATTAATTAATTAATTAATTAATTAATTAATTCTTCTTCTTTTTACTTCTTCTTCTTCTTCTTCTTCTTTCTCTTCATTATGACCATTAAATTGTTAGTTGGCTTGATGGTTTTCCCCTTCTTATCCTCCCAAAATCTCTTCATGAATGCACTGTCCTGCATCCTGCGTTGTGTGGACCACAGTTTTCTTTTTAGGTTTCTCCACGAATTTGTGCTTGTGTACTATTGTACTTAAGGCTCCCAGATTTTCATTGATGTCGTTTGTGATATTTATTTCTTGGAGGTGTGCCTTATTTTCTTCTAGCCAGTTTATTTTGACCTTCTTTGAGTTGATTACTTTAAATAATCTTTTGGTTAGTCAGTCGCTGTCCATTCTATAAATATGGCCATATAATTTCAGACGTCGCTTGCTTCCGACATCAGTGAACCTGTCAAGGAACAGAGGTTCTCTGTTCTTTTCTCAATCCACATTCCATTTTCTCTCGTGGGACCATAAATTTTCCGGAGAATTTTCCGTTCCTGCTTTCCATTTCTATAGTTTTATTAATTGTATTAATTTCTTAATGAATTTTATGATTTGCGTTAAGATTATTGCTTTTAATAAGTATAATTTCCAACTTATTTAAAGCAGTAATCTTTGTAATTAATGAATCATCAAAACTACTATGTACTGTAAAATGAAGTAGCCTATAGTTACAAAACTTACAAAACAATTCCTGCTTGCCGATTACTGTCATATGAGGTCAGGAAAAATAATTTATACTAGAATTGTCCGTTATTACCGGTGCGTTTTTTTTTCATAGTACTATTGTCGTGTTGTGTAATAATAATAACCCCCTGGCACTTCAGCCCATGAGGGCCTAGGCCTACCAAGCGACCGCTGCCCAGCCATTGGCCTGCAGATATTGGGGTGACGCGTGGTCAGCGCGTTGGGTCCCCTCGGCCGTAAATCTAGATTTTCGTGACCGGGACGCTGCCTCACTGTCAGACAGCTACTTAATTGTCCTCACGAGGCTGAGAGCACCGCGTTACAGCCCCCACGTCAGTTTCTAAAATCCCTGACGGAGCCGGGAATCGAACCCGGGGCTTCCGGGGGAGAGGCAGGCGCTCTACCCAACACCACGGGGCCGGCTGCCGTGTTGTGTACCGAAGTTTAAAGCGCTTACTTGACCTTCGCAAATATGGGGAAAATCACGATTCTTGTTTTTATATAACTAACTAGCAACCAGCCCCGGCTTCGCCCGGTATCTTTAACGGTTTATCCAACGTAAGTTTAAAAGGCGCACGGACAGCAGGTCCCAGACGCAATTCAGAAAAGTCGAGGTGAACAGCGAAACTCCACACATATATACTCTTCTCTGGATTCTTAACTCGACATGACTCGACAGTTTGATCCTGGCCAAAGCTGGTGTGATAGGCTCGCTCACTAGCTCGTAAACTCACTCCGAAGCTAGTTATTTAAATTTCTACCAAATGGATATTGTTGGGGAAAAAGAAAACGTAAAAACACTTTTAGTGGGCGATGTATTTAAGATAGCGATATGCTGCCGTGGACTTTTTTGTAGAACTTTTCGTGATGAATATTTCTTACACTCATAATAATCTGGATATATTAAACTGTTTAGCCAGCGTAAGCTTAAAAGGCGCACGGACGGAAGGTTTTTCTTCGACTCGATTCATTAAAATCGCTTTTCTACATATAAATGTTTTTTCTACATAAACCTTCGTCGAGAAATCCTTTACAGAATGGTGAAACCCGCATCAAAATCCATCCAGTGGTTCTCGAGATTACCCGTTACATCCAAGAATCGGGGAATTTGTTTTATACCATGTTGAGATAA
This sequence comes from Meconema thalassinum, assembly GCA_946902985.2. Lineage (NCBI taxonomy): Eukaryota > Metazoa > Arthropoda > Insecta > Orthoptera > Tettigoniidae > Meconema > Meconema thalassinum. The sequence goes on from OX336389.2 coordinate 319,484,213, forward strand.
TGCACCAGTCATCTTAGCTTAAGACGATGAACCCGGTAGTAAGATGGGTTCTAATCCTATAATCGGCCAGCTCGTATTTACCTATTCCATATGTGCCTAGCCTTTTCTTCTGAAATGCTGAAAATGGTCACGTGGGTGATACACCGAACCTCATCCTCCAGTGAAACGTTGATCTTTACACTGCCTTTAGAGAAATGAGCCCAGGAGTGAGGTCTGACTTGTACAGTAATAACAGTTTTGGGAGAAATAAAGGTAGAGATTAGGCTAATTGCGCTGTGTGAATTCGAGAATCACTGTTTCATTTCATAATTTCCTCTAACAGTACTGAACAAATTCGTATTTCAAGCAGGAATATTCTCGTAACCTAAGAATATTTGGTTAATTCTATGTACTGATTTCAGGAGGTGGCATAAGTTGAATAAGACAAGGAACACTGAAACGAAGGAGACGTCCCCTGGTTTAAATCCATGGATGGTTAATTCCACTTAAAATTAATGATTCAAATTCATTCAACGCACAGAGACGCTTTTATTTAGAATTTTACGAATGCCTTTGGGGAATAGCAGTCATATCAGTTCTGTTGAGCAGGACGTGCAAATTAGACAGACATCGGGATTCTGGCCTTCCTTATCATAATTATGTGGAATTAAATCTCTGATTTTTTTAAAAGCTAGGATCCGACTATGGCACCTATGTCACCTAAAGAGATTGCATAACTTACATTTCATCGATGTATACTAAGTCGCTCTGTAGTCCCCTGTTCATCTAACAAGGAAACTCTGGTAACGTCTACGCCCCGATCGGATTGTAATTGGCAGAGATAACTCATGGAAGGCCCCTCTATGCGATGGTGGTGAAAATCGGTTAAGCTTTACATTAAGCCTATATATTGAAAAAACGCAAAACAGGGAGTCTGGGCGTGGAATTGGATGGCAGCTGTCCACAAACTTCCTTGTCGAAGTGGCCAAGCAATCACCAGTCCTCTACTTACACGCACTGACTTCCCATTCCCCGTCTTTTCAATCGATTTAAATAGAGACTTTATGTTAATTTTAGCCGATTTTTTTTACCCCCTCGTATAGCGTGACCTTCCAAGAGTAGCCTCTGCCGATTACGATCCGATCGGGGGGTAGGCCTACTCGTTACCAGAGTCGTGAAGATGAGTCGTGGACGGTTGGATATCGCTATACTCGTTTTACAAACGGCTTACGGGGCTGCCCAGAATGCAGAGGATTCGGGTGTGAAACCCGATGTCAGTGGTCTCATTCTCAAGACTTACTCAACAGATACGCTTATGTTTGTTCGTACTTGATTGTTGCTCAAGAAACGGTGTGAAAGGCAGATACAAATGAAAGTGTCCCTGTAAATTGCTGCAGCATAGAAAACGAAATAGCGGTCGAGTACATCTACCGGACATTGGCTGCCAAACGTAACTGGCAATTATTGCCTTCTTCGTTAGGGATTAAACGGGATCTTAATGCGCAACAACATTTCAGGGTTATAATCCATACATGTAAAGGGTCAAAAAAGCGATATAAATATGGGTCCGGAAATGAATATTTATTGAGATACTTCCGGCATGGAAGTAGTTCACTTAATCCAATACTAGCTCCAGTTTACTTCTACAATGATGCACCATGTTCAGTATCGCACATGAGGTGTTTGAAATGCCCACTCTCTGTCATACTGCAGGTTTATGCTTGTCGTCACTATGAGATACGAACTCACTCAAAAATGCCTGGAGTTGCCCGTATTCCTTGACAACCCTTGCACAAATTCGTTCATAAAATGTTGCTTCATCCTAGACAACTGCGTTCGCATCCCTGTCTTTCCTCTACATTTCTTGCCCTCTATAAGAATGTTTCTCGTCACAGACGCGTTATTACATTTGCCCCTCATCCGTCACATCACATAGGCTATGTCAGTACACTGGCCGAGCTACCTTGAAATACACACAACAAATAAAAGTTTTGCATTACCTGTGTATGTCATAATCACATTCTCCCTCGACCTACGTTGACATGATTTGAAACACGTCGTCCTTTGAACTGTCTAAACATGTCAACAAACTCCGGATAGCCCCGGCTATCGCAAGCATACTCCTTTTCTTTGAATGTTGGTGCGGCGTTTACATGTGAACCTTTGGCAGGTGTTGTGATGTGTGCAGAACGTAACATTTCTCCGACCCAAGGAAACGCAATCAGAAACTGTTTGGAGTCACATACTGATTTTTACGACACATTTTAAATTTGATTCTTTCCAATCACAAATATATAAACCGTTAAGGTGTATGTTTCACAAAACTAACGCTATTAAACCAGAGGGAGTTAGAAGGTGTGGTTTATGCCAAAATCTTCCAAATTGTCTCAATAGTACAGGGACAAATTTGAAATTCTTGGTAATTCCAAGGATATATATTTATTTGTTTAAAAAGTGCGTTTAAACAAATAAACAAGACAATACTCCCTGGCAGAACTGTGTCGCATCCAGCCCGCATAACATTAGATTGGAGCGGGTGGTCTATACACATGGGGCGCTCACAAGTAACGTATTGTGAATTCAAAAGAAACAGAATTGCCCAAAACAGTGAAGAATTGCACTCTGAGTTCATACATATCGACAATCTGTTTTTAAATGTGCGTTTAAAGAAATAAACTCGAAGCCCACATAACAGTAAAGCACATGCACATGCGAGATTTCTCGCACAGATTGCCTAGTTTAAAAGAAAACGCTTAGTCGTAGTGACTATGAAATATACACTAGAACTAGTCAATTAAATGAAGTAATTGTGAAGACTGTCCAACGCATTCTGCATGACTGGAGGACTGGATGACGATATCTGTACCAATGATGGTGAAAACTGTGGACGGATGTCGGGCTTCCTGTTGTACATTACATTGCATCTTCTACAAGATTTTCTCCTCTCTGCCGACCCAGAATCACAAACTACAGCTTTACACTTGTTTTAAGGCTATTTCATATTTACTAAACCAGCACATCATTATGACATATGTGATGAAAATGAAAGCGCATTCCATTGTAGATCTGCTCAGCATGCCCATCTCCGGCGCCGCAATATCATGTCACGTGTGGAGATGTGTTCACAGCTGGTAATGGGATCATAAATGAGAAGTGGTTTTACTTTGTAGCGTTTGCGATAGATGTGAAATATCTCGAAGACTCCTCTTCAAGTTCCATGACCTCTAAGAGTGGATTTTAGCTGTATATAATTTGCAAGAAATAACAAAATGGGCCCAAAATGTGAATGTATTCGTTTTCTCCGAAATAAATGCAACATGCTAGACTTTCTACAAAATAAACAATGTTTAAATAAAATAGTAGTACATAATTAATAGCCATCATTAATGCTTTCTATAATTGTTTATAACATTTAAAGCAGCTAAATTATTTGTAGGTTTCTTTGACTTATTGTTTTAAATTTATGTTCTAGTTTATTATTATTATTATTATTATTATTATTATTATTATTATTATTATTATTTACATACCTGCCAACTCTCCAGATTTAGGCGGGAGAGTCCCGATTTTACACTATTTCTCCGCCCTCCCGCTTAACGTATTACATCTCCCGATTTTTCAAAAAATTTCGCTCGCCCTGCGAGATGACAAACTCCAGTCATCCATCGAACAGGTCAATTTTACGTGTGTGAAGAGTGTTTCGATACCGCAGTTTCACTTCGTATCGATAATTTATACATAATTCTCCATAACTAGGCGTCGCGCTTAGTTGGATTTGAATATCTCTGTGTTTGAAATAGTCGATGGTCAATTCAGCGCGTGTTCCTAGAAGTTTTCGTAATAGCGTGAGGGTGAGAGGAATATTGTATCTGTTTAACATGTGAAATTTTTTGTGTATAACTTAGATGTTGTTGGCATTAATATGCCGGTAGGCTATTGTGATTTTTTGATCTGAGTGAATTTGTGGTTCCTTGGTAATAGACTATGGCGAAGAAATATGATTTGATATCGTTCGTCTTCAAAATCTCCCAATTTTTCAGTTTGAAAGGTTGGCAGGTATGTTATTATTATTGCTATTTTCTACCTTTTGGGAACTTACTCTGCAGAATTTTTGTACTAGGCTATTAGGGAATTGCTGTATGTATCAAGTGATGGTTGCAATAAATATTACTCTCTCCACAATCTTTAGCAACTCAAGATTCAGAGGAGAGGGTATTCCATTTCTCTTATCATCCCAACTCGGCTTCACCCACGGAGTCTGCGAGGGATCATTCCTCTACCTTTCTACCACCACAAGGACAGTGTCTTGGAGCTGAACACACTTTGTCATCAGATACAACTGGGGATGGTGACAGGCCAATTGCCCAGGCGACCGCTAACATGGGAGTAATCAGTGTGTTAATTACAAAAGATTCAAGAAAATTTGGAAACGGTGAATTGTTTTGACATTTGCTAGTTAGATAGATAGATACATACATACATACATACATACATACATACATACATACATACATACATACATATTTGTTTATGGACATAAATATCACTGCACAAAGCGAAATAACGATAGATAGATAGATAAATAAATAAATAAATAAATAAATAAATAAATAAATAAATAAATAAATAAATAAATAAATAAATAAATAAATACGTAGATGGATAGAAAAACATTCAGCACGAGAGTGATTGTTGTGCCTTGACGTAGCAGTGAAAGGCAATGCGTAAAGTAGTAATCCCTGCACAAGGGTAAGCATTACGCCTGGATGTATTTTAGTGAGCAACCATTTTAACTCGTCTGCTGGGCGGGTAATAACACCTGCTCAACCGTGGGTTTAACGCCGTGAAGTACCACCTTTACAAAGTAAGCATTTCTAATAATAATGTTATTGGTTTTACGTCCCTTTTAACTACACTGGCTTTTAGAGACGCCGGGGTGCCGGAATTTTGCCCCGAAGGGGATCTTTAACGTGCCAGTAAATGTACTGACACGGCTCCCTCGCATTTGCGCACCCTCAAATGCCAGCTGACTGCGCCAGGTTTCGAACCTGCAACCTTGGGCTCAGTAAATAAGCATTTCTGTCAAGTCTCGACAGTGTATCCTTTGCTTGAGAATATCAGAGGATGAGGGCACAAGAGGTATGCACAATAATTACGACCAAGGATCATGTAAACTATAAGAGATTCGTCACTTTTGGTTATAGAATTTCCGAGAGAGAGCACCGCCTGAGGCTATGTACCGCTATACCAAGTCTGGCAACATAAGAAGTAAAAAGCCATATGAATGTAGCCATTATTACACGTAATTGAACAGTATGTTCTGCGATGAGTTATTGATCATTGATGAAAATAACACAAACATAACTGCGCCTATCGCTAGGCGTAGAAATGTACGTCCAGATAGGAAAATAGTACTCTTTGTTATATACCAATGTTGGCAATAGATTTGTCACGAAGGACACAGTTATGCCGTTTTAGAGCTTAATTCACCTTTAGGTTAATTAAAAATGATCTCCTACTCTACAGATTTGTTGGGATATTCGATGAATATAAAGAAAACTGTTCAAATGCACACACTATATTGCCATAACCTCACTGTTTGCCTAGCATGCCCGCTGCAACCCACCCCTCCCCGTAGCCGTAAACCACAAATTTTATTGCAATGCAAAGGAGAATGGGTGAGAAAACAAACAAGAGATGAAATGCACACATTTATTCTCTATATAATTTTATTCGAGAGTAGTCCATATTGCCCACTAGTTTTACACATGGTCAACACCAGGAAGATGAAAATTGCCGTATTGTTCTTACTATAATTATAATTCTTACATCCCGGTGCTTGGCAATTTTTCCTCCCTTACAGTGGCATGGTTGAGTCTCAATTCAATTCAATTCAATTCAAATGAATAATCAAAATACCGAACAAATCAAAAGAACCAACCAACAACACCACGAGGAAAATCAATCAAAACAGACTATTCCCGCTCCGCCAGTTGGTTTGGTGTGAGCGTTGGGTGAGTGCCAACTACGGAAACATAGTACTGAAATTAATTCTTCGTTGGTTGGCAGAACATCTATAGCGGAGCTTTATCGATACCCACGCGCTCCCTATGATCTGTCATCCCCCTGATTACGACTGTATCTATCTACTACGTAGAAATATTCTGAGAGACTTGGTTCAAACACCATTCTAGCATTTTCCTGGATGACAATTGCGCGGTGTAGCGGCTAGCATTCTTGGCTGTCGCCACGGAGGTCCGGGATCTTGTCTAAGGGCCTCGTGAGGCAAAACTGGAAAGAGGCGGGTTCGATTCCCACTTCAGCCATTCTGGAAGTGGTTTCCCACTTCTACTCCAGGCATTCACCGGGATGGTTCCTAGATTAAGGCCACAGCCGCTTTCTTCTCAATCCTCACCTGAATTACAAACACACACTACTGCAGACCCCACAATTACACAGGTTACCAGATAAAAGCTTCACACACCCAAGTTCACGAGGCTAAATGACCACGCTGTTCAAGCCCCTCAAGTGATGCACCAACATTTTCCTGAAGTGACTGGCAGATCCTTCATCGATATAAGTAGTTTTTTGAGTGGCTACAGGTAGTGAGTTGTGTAGCACCGTGCGATTAACTCTTTATAGGGAAAAAGACTGGGGGTATAAAATATTTGTTTCTCTTTGCACATTTGTAATTGGGGGTGATAGATGAGTAGGAATATGCAACAATTTTATGGGTGTGGATTCTATTTTATGAAATATGGGGTGGGAAAATATCCCACTGCCCACAGTCGACAGTATTTTTTCTTAAATGAGCAATGGGGTATTAATCTCCCACCTCAAAATTATGATGATACTGTGTTTATCACTCAATAATGAGGTTTATTTAACAGGATATAATATATAAAAAACTATCATGCTCTATAATTTTAAAAAACTTAACTCCCACGCAACACAAGGTCAGTGACCTAGATCATCTTTGCCGAAAACTGCACAAAAAATATAAAAGTGATTTTAGAATGTTAAAAGTTAGTATATTCGAATATAATTCAATAATATTCAAAATAGTATTTACTAAAACCCCAGAAAATTAGTTTTAAAAATATTCTATTCTATGGCAAACACCCTGAGCAGGATAATTATTTTCATTCTAGCTGAAATATATTTACTCAAGTGACCGAAACCATTATTAACATTGTTTTCAGTCATATACCAACGTTTGCAAATTTCTTATCATCAATAAAAGCACCTTCTTCTGTAAAACAATGCATTTCTTTCACTCTACACAACCGAACTAGCGAGCACTTGCACCGTGGAGACCACTGGGATATATGCTTCCCACCTTTGGTTTCTGATGACAGTATACATCAAATTAATGGGTTTTCAATATTTCTGTGCAGCTAGCTTGAGGATGCATGTGGAACTGCTTGAAATGAAAGGGGTGGGAAGATTCTCCCCCTAACACAGTTCTATAAATACATGGTGGGAAGATAGTATCTCAAGGACCTATACAGGGTTAAAATATATCTTGCACCCTTTATTAAAATAGCTGCTAAAACTAGGACTGTACGATCTTCGTTCCTTTATATTGCAAACATTTTACAAACGGAGAAAAGATCATCGTCACAAGACTCCCACACGCTCCTCATAAGAGAGCTGTACAGTACTACCAACTGGAAAAACTTCCCCTGGTATACACTAGGCTATAACTAGTTATGTCTGTTCTTGCATGACACACCAGGCCTAACGTGGCGGCGTTTGTTTCCGGCATATAACTTGCCTGGTCATCATGGGCACAATCAGAGCCCTCTTTTGCGTTTATAAATTATTATTATTATTATTATTATTATTATGCAGCCGGCCCTGTGGTGTAGGGCTAGCGAGCCTGCTGATCACTCAGGGCTGGTTCGATTCCCGGCTCCATCAGGGATTATAGAAACTGTCGTGAGCGTTGGAACGATGTGCATTCAGCCTAGTGAGGACAATTGAGCAGCTGTCTGGATCAGAGAGACAGCGCCCAGATCAAAAAAGTCTAAGATTAACGACCGAGGTGACCTGTCGCGCTGATCACGCATCACCCCTCAATCTGTAGGCTGAATGGCTGAACAGTGGTCGCTTGGTAGGCCAAGAGCCTCAATGGGCTGTAATGCCACGGGGTTAGTTACTTTTATTATTATTATTATTATTATTATTATTATTATTATTATTATTATTATGAACATCAAATAGCAGATGAAAAACTAATGGAAGTAGGAGACTTCTGTTACTTAGGAAGCAAAATAACCGGTGATGGACGAAGCAAAGTGGATATAAAAAGTAGGTTAGCTCAGACAAGAAAGCATTTCTACAGAAAAGGAATCTGTTGACATCGAATATAGATTTAGGTATTAGGAAGTATTTTTGTAGGCCATTGTCTGCAGCGTGGCACTATATGGAAGTGAAACTTGGACTATTGGTACCACAGAAAAGAGGAGAATTGAAGCGTTTGAAATGTGGTGTTACAGGAGAATGATGATCAGATGGGTAGATAGGGTTACAGACGAAGAGGTATTAAGACTAGTGGGAGAGTTGAGATTTTTCTAGCGACTGCTAATGAAGAGAAGAGATAGGTTGGTAGGACACATACTAAGACACCCAGGAATAGCAAGCTTAATTATGGAAGGAAGGATCGAGGACAAAAACTGTAGCGGAAGACCAAGGTTAGAATATGTTAAACAGATGGCCTCGGATGTAGGGTGTGGTAGCTATGTAGAGATGAAACGATTAGCTCCGGACAGGGAGGCCTGGAGAGCTGCATCAAACCAGTCAAAAGACTGAAGACCCAAACAACAACATTATTATTATTATTATTATTATTATTATTATTATTATTATTATTATTATCATGGACAATGGTATCAGTGACTGTGGATTTCATGTATATTCATATAACCTATATGTATATCTGCAGTAAGTGCACGTTGTTCAACTATTGGATGTACATGGCCGTCTAGACAGACTCCTTTCCAAAGCAGCAGCAGCAGTTAAAAGGGACATTTAACCCTCCATCTGTAGACCTACACACGCTGCTGGTATCACGAGCTTTTCCATTTGCTTTCCTCTGATTTGTCGAGACGTTTGCACAGGAAATGCTCTAGACTCTACGACTTTATTATACGAAATAATAAAACAAACAATGAATTAGACAATGGGAGTTATGCTAATGTAAACTTTACTTGAAGAGTAAGGTATGTGGGTGTCAGAGGCGTTGTCTGAACCCAGGAATTGAGGGGGTTACTTATGTTGGTATTGTTGCTACATTTACATCTTCCTCATAAACCTCATAGTCCGGCTCCGTGGCTAAATGGTTAGCGCGTTATGCTTTGGCCCGAAGTGCCCTGGGTTCGATTCCCGGCCGAGCCATCGGGGATTTTAATCTCCTGGGGTTAATTCCCGTGGCTCGGGGACTGGGTGTATGTGACTTCTTCATCCTCACGTCATCCTCATTACGACGCACAGGTCGCCCAAGGGCGTCAACTAGAAAGACCTGCACTCGGCCTCTCCGGAGTTTACACGATCATTATCATTATTACCTCATAAACACTTTGTACAACTATTGTAGTGTCTATAGTAATGTGTGTGTCGATCGAGGTGACGATTGCTACTTTAAGAAATACAGTATCGAGGTCATCGGCTCCAGTAATGTGTGTACTGTAACTGGAAATTAATACCCTGGAAATGAAGATAAGGTATGATCCTGTAATGAATGTGTACAATGCTTGTTAAAGCACACTCAAGATGGCTATTGTCAACGCATGAATTCAAGTTGTGGATTTCCACTTACTTGGCTTCGGAGTTCGGCCGTGCGATTTACATTAAAGTATTAAGCTAATAATAGTTCCCTATCCGGAACTTGAACAATCCTCTCATGCTTCATACCATAAGAGAAAAAGTAGGAAGATAACTTATATTTATCCATTCCATTTCACATAAACAAAGCCTCCGTGGGTTAGGCGGCAGCACGCCGTCCTCTCACGCTGGGTCCGTGGTTCAAATCCCGGTCACTCCATGTGAGATTTGTGCTGGACAAAGCGAAGGCAGGTAGGTTTTTCTCCGGGTACTCCGGTTTTCCCTGTCACAATTTCATTCCAGTAACACTCTCCACTATCATTTCATTTCATCTGTCATTCATTAATCATTGCCTCAGAGGAGTGCGACAGTCTTCGGCAGCTGGCACAGTTCATATCCTCGCCGCTAGATGGGGGCTTCATTCATTCCATTCCCTGACCCAGTCGGTCGACTGGAAACAGGCTGTGGATTTTCATTTTAATTTCACATAAAAGCTATTTAACAATATAGAACAGGGCAACGACCTTTATCTTTCTTTCTTTCTTTCTTTCTTTCTTTCTTTCGCCTAAGCGTAGCAGTGAGCGTTAAATCACGCACCACGACTTCGATGGGGAGTTGCAACAAGTCCGGAGATCAGAGGTTCGAATCCCATTGTTGACACCGCCTATTCTAAGAAAGGTTTATCCTCTAGGTCTAGACAAATGCCGGGGTAGTACCGTATTTCAAGTCCTAGGGCAACGGCCCCATCCCTGTCCCTAATACACCTACACACACTTCTACAACCATTACAGAAACACAGGTTATCAGACAAGTTATCACACACCCAAATACACGGGGCTGATAATCAAGATGTCACACGGTCCTAAAATGATTCAACAACAGCAACAACAAACATCTTTCTTCCTTTCTTAACCATAATGCCCTTAAATATTGTAATTGTTTTCCTCATTTTATTTGGGAATGGAGAGACAACGCATCCATTAGCCCCCCTCTACAAACACACCACTTATATAATTTATTAATTGGAACTTAAGCTTTATTTATTGGACTTATGTTTTCAGATAAGTAACTCATTAAAATGTGTGGATATTACTACCTGGAATTTCTTCTTACCACATGACTAGTATTTTCTTCCACTTGTCCAGTTCGTTGACTTGCTCGAAACAACTCCCTATCATACCTATTGCTAGACTTTTAACTGTCCACTCCATGGCGCGGCGTAGTGACTAGCACTCTTAGCTTTCCCCACGGAGGTCCCGGTTTGATTCCCGGCTCTGACAAGGGATTTAATTCTGACGTGTGGGCTAAAACGGGGTACACTCAGCCTCGTGAGGCAAAACTAGGAAAAGGAGGGCTCGATTTCCACCTTAGTCCTCTCAGAAGTGGTTTTCCGTAGTTTACCCATTTATACTTCAGGCGAATGCCGAAATGGTACCTAAACTAAGCCATGGACGCCTCCTACCCAAATCCTAGCCCCAATTACAAATACACACACACTCTAATAATACAGCCATCACATTTACACAGGTTATCAGTAAAGCTCTGCGCGTATGCGGATATCCGAAAAACTTTTCGCCATGCGGATATAGTTTGCATGGCTGTGCGGATAGCGTATAAGCTGCGGATAATGTTTGGGGTAAATAAGTTCATAGTTTTTAGAATGCAATCCGAACTTTGTGAATATCAAAACTAGGACCTGATTGTTTATGATCTACAGTATCATATTTTTTCCGTTATGTTTTTTTTTTTCATGACAAATGTAAGATGATGATTTAAGCTAATCTCATTCAAACTATGTCATTAAGCACAATTAACACTCTGAACTGAAAAGGGCTGCAACTCTGGCTGTAAAACAATCATTTTAAACATAGCACATGACATGCATAGCCTAGGGGAATGACTCTCTCCTCAAATGTCTAAATGTGCTGCTTTAATACTCTATGCTTTATCTAATAAATATTATTGTAATTTCAGTAGACTAGGATTACAAACGTGCGGATGCGAATAAAATTCGTGCGAATTTGGATAGCCGTCGTGCGGATTATGGGCGGATGCCGATAACAGTCGTGCGGATGCGGATAACTTTTGGTTTATCCGCGCAGGGCTCTAGTCCCCCCCCCCCCCCACACACACACACAAGTACATGGGGCTATATAACCAAGATGTCGGAAAGACCCTAAATGAGTCTACAAAAACAACAGTTTCCTTAAGTTACTATCGTGTTTTAAATTTACCTTGTAAGATGTGTAGTTTTTACCTCAGAATTGTATACATTTGAATAATTTCCCACATATGAGTCATTAGATTGTTGGTTTTGTGGGATGAATTTATATACAAGTTTTAATTTCAGTATTCCTTGCCTATTTTCATCATAAGAAGTAAAGACTCACGACATCCCCTTTCGTCCATGTATGTGTGTGCGTGTGTGTGTCTGTGAGAGAGTCCCCTAATAATTTCTGCAGTATCGCCAATCCAACATGGCGACCACGCGAATTATTTCACCAGTTCTCAATATCTCAGCAACCACTGCAGCAATTAACCTGAAATTTTGCATGAAGATAGAAGACTAATATGTGAACTCCATGACCATGTTAATCACAAAACCTGTGAATTTTGAAAATATATTTTTAGTCTATTTTCATTTATGAACAAGAAGTTCCGTGACGAACTAAAGAGCCTACTTTTCTACAGTATATGAACCTATCTAGAATAATGACGAAATTAAGTTGGTAATATCGAAATGTCTAATTAGTTCGAAATATACCTGGTATAATGTAGCCTAATAGAGCATTACAGTTGGCAGCCCCGGTGACTGAATATATTCTTAGTTCCATCTCTTAACGTACAGAATAAAAAAATTGGTTTAAGTCCAATGGACGTTACATGCAGTTAAGACATTGGATCTATCAGCACGCGTAAAAGCATGTTGGCAACAATGTCATGCGTGTGCTGGTCATAAATAGCCTAATCAGAAATATTATGATATCTTGTTGTGTCAATTTTGGACGAAATCCATTTGTTAGTACAGAAGTTACATGTATTTTAAAATTGGACCTATCAGCAGGCATAGAATCATGTTGGCAGCACTGAGTTATATTAATTATTCCAAATTAATCTTCGGGTCACCGGAGCCAACCAGGCTCATTTTGGTTTTGGCCGGGGATTTAAGGACGGATGCCCTTCCTGACACCACGTGACTTTTCAGGTGAAAATTCCACCCCGCTGTCACCGGGATTCGAATCCCGGCCGTCCGGGTGAAAGACGAGCAGCTGAGCCACTGCGCCATCACGCTCCCCACTTCCTGATATATTGATATTAGGTTAAAAATATATAGACAGCATTTATTAACAGTTGGCAGCCCTGATTGCTCTTAAGAATACTTATAGTCATATCTGTTATGGTACACATAGCACATACGAAATTTGGTTGAAATACAAATTATAGTAGAGAAGTTACATGTATTTAAAATTGGACATATCAGCAGGCTTAGAATTATGTTGGTAGCACTGACGTATATTAGTTACTCCAAATTAATCTATAACGTCAGATACTATACGTGTGCATAGTTTAAAGCTATCGGCTTGCATACTTTCTGATATATTGGTATTTGGATAAAAGAATAGAGAGAACAATTATTAACAGTTGGCAGCTCTGGTGGCTCTTAAAAATACGCTCAGTCATAGCTGTTTATGTACACATATTACATACAAAATTTGGTTGAAATCCAATTGATAGTGTAGAAGTTATAGCCATTTAAAAATTGGACCTATCAGAAGGCTTAAAATTATTTTGGCAACACTGTCATGTATTGCCTCCTGGAAATTAAACTGAAATAGTGTTATCTACATGTGTGCCAATTTTGGAATAGCTCCCAAGCATACCTTCCAAGATATCCAACATGGAGCTCAAATTTCTAGTGCGTTTTTTCAGCAGTTGGTAGCACTGACATCATTTTCAAATATGGACGTGAGATATTCCGGTATACATCTTTCCTCATACTAAATTTGGTTTGGATTGCTGCAGCCGTTTAGGAGTTGATAGGGGGGGGGGGGGGACACACAGCTAGACAGACAGAAGCACAGACAGACAGACAGACAGACAGACATTTTCCCGGATCGATCTCATAAGTCTACTTTTTCCTCATTTTTGCAAAATGTGAAAAGTAGGCTAAAAAATAGGCTTATGGGATCACCTTTTGTCCGTGTGTGTGTGTCCGTATGTGTGCCCCCACCGAATAACTTCTAAACGGCTGAAGTGATTTCAATGAAACTCGGTAAGGTCATAGTACTACAGTATTCTGGTCGACCCCGACCGTGGCCTTCAAATTTTATTACGTCTCACCAATCCTACATGGCGGCTGTGCGAAATATTTCACCAACATTCTATATCTCCGAAACTATTACTCATATCACCCTGGAATTTTGGACGGTAATAAAGGGCACTTATAGACGTTCACCTATGTAACTTTCAAAACCCTGTTAACTACAAAACGAACATGGTGGCCAAGCGAATTTGAAACATTTAAATAGACTTTTCTCGAGATTTAACCATCCGAACGCAGTGAAACTTGTTGCAGCAAATGACTATACAAATGCCAATGAACTGACGTCCAATTTGGTTCAATTGTTTGCATAACCTCAAGATGGCGGCTGTGCGAAATTTTAAAATTAAGTTTTTATTTCTTGTGTTCTAATCATGCGATCGAAATCAACGTTTGAATAATGAACGTACACAATGATCCTCATCTAATAGTAGACTACATAACTCTATGGCCTAGATGTATTAAAATCCAACATGGCGACCTTCCAAAATATTTAGACGGTTCTCAATATCTATTAATCTATGACAGCAATCAAAATGAAATTTTGTTTGTGTATAGAGGCTATGAACATAAGTTCACCTTTGGGACGTTCAATAACCTGGTTAGCACAAATCCAACATGGCGGCGACGTGAAATTTAAATATTCAAATGGACGTTTCTCGCGATTTAAACATCCGAACGCAGTGAAACTTGGGTCACTATATGCTTTAATTTTAATCCACTGGCATCTGAATGAAAATCCACAGCCTGCTTCCAGTCTCCGACCGGGTCAGGAATGGAATGAATGAAGCCCCCATCTAGCGGCGAGGATATGAACTGTGCCGGCTGCCGAGGCCTGACGCACTCCTCTGGGGCAATGATTAAACCACTGGCATCTAATTCCTTTAAATTATTTTCATAACCCTAAGATGGCGGCTGAGCGAAATTTTCAAATCTCGTTTTTATTTGTTGTGTCCTAATCATGCGATTGGAGTTTGAATAAAACACCTACACAATAATCTTCATGTAATAGCACATAACTCTAAGGCCTATATATAAAAATCCAACATGGTGACCATCCGAAATATTTAGACGGTTCTCAATATCTACGGATCTATTACAGCAATCGGACTGAAAATTTGTATGTTGATAGGCTTATATATCCTACGTATATTAATTGCCTCTATCACTGTTGGCACGACTGATGAAATGATTGAGGTGAACATTTTTATTGACTCAGTCTGCGTATGTCTTATGTTTCGCCTGGGAGCTATAATGGTCGTTATGTAGCGCACGTCGCGGTCAGAAACAACATTACTAAAACCGTGGCTAACATGAGAGAGAGAGAGAGAGAGAGAGAGAGAATCATGGCCACGAACATAAAATGGCTAGACCCCAACTCGGGAATGGGTGTGGCGAGCTTTGAACCGAGGTCTCCAGCCTGTAGCTCCAGCTCTCTCAGATAGACGGTTGGACAAGTTATTATTCCCTTACTTCTTAACAGATCGGGTTTTTAGAGACGGCGGGGTGATTGAATTTTTCCCCGAAGGTGATATTTAACGTGCCAGTAAATCTGCTGACACGGTTCCCGCGCATTTGCGTAATGACAACTGACTTCGCCAGGATTCGATCTTGCAACCTTGGGAACAATAGACGAGAATGATTCCGCTGAGGCACTCAGCCAGTCATTCGTATAAAAATGTTGTTGCCTATTATTTTATTTTTCAATGTGGCAACAACTTGTGTTTGCTAAAGAACTCAGAACAGCTCGCAAGTTACAGTGGATAGAATATACTGTACAGTCTGGTTGGTTGGTTGGTTGGTTGGTTCCTCAGTTTAGGGGCTGCGACAACACGGTCATGTAGCCCCGTGTACTTTGGGTGTGTGTAGAATCTGTCTGATAACCGGTGTTAATTGTGATGGCTGTATTAGTGTGTGTATCTGTTTTAATTCAAGTAAGGACTGCAGACATTGATTTTTTTCAAGTAGTTCCTACTTTTGCCGCCAAACGCCACCGTCAGCGACCCTAGTTCAGAACTTAGTCTCCAGCTGCCACCGCAGTCGGCTCCTGACGACGAACGTAGGAACCTAAGAACGTTAGTCAAATGTTTACCCTATATATATAATTTAGCTTCACACAGGTGTAATTAGTGGAAGGTTCTTTAACATGCCATAAATCTATGACAGGCCAACGGCCTAGCCATGTTGAAACACCGGATCCCATGAGAACTCCGCAGTTAAGCAACATTGGGCGCAGTCGGAACTTGGATGGTATGCCAGTTCTAGGCACTGCGCGCTGTTGGCCAACATAAGGAGGAGCGGAAAGGCCCTGGCCACCCTACCGCAAGTAAACTCCGGCTGGGGGTAGCCTCTTCGGAGGTTCGGACCTGCCTTCGGGCAGAATACCAATTAATTAATTAATTAATTAAATCTATGACATGGGACCGCCGCGCCGGCTTTACTTCCCCTCCGAAGGAAGGCATACAGAGGTATTTTTAACGTTCTTAAAAAATCCGACGACTTCGGCCGGGTTTGAACTCGCGATCTTGGGCATAGAAGCTCAGCATGCTACCAACTACGCCATACTGAACAGTCTACTTTCAGTGTTGCTTTACAGGTTAGGTTATGTTATTGCGTTGTTAACCGGGTATCAATAAATGTAAAGATTGGAGACCCTGCTCATGCTGCCAACTTTCGAGTTCTGGTGTCTGCAAACATGATGACTTCGTAACACGAGCAGTGGCGTACACAGGATTTCCTTCTCGGGGGGGGGATACAGTAGACCACAGTAGTTGTGTGCATTATCCAAATGATATTTCGATTATTATTCATCAAAGCAATAATTAAATAAACATTATCTTTGAATGAAAACTATTTTATTTATATTTCTAAGCACAATAAAAAATGAAAAAATTCCAAATTCAATAAAATATGGATAACAGGAACTAAATATTAAAATTGAAATGATGCAATAGTACCAACTTGTTCATACGTGACTACTTATAATATTGATTAATGTATGAGAAAAATAATGTTTTGCTCTCCCTGTTCTTATTGCCATTACTATTGGCCCCATATCGTGATGGCTTTATCTGCATCATTGATAGGAATAAATTGCAGCAGAAACTACTCATGTACCGAATTCTCTTTAACACACAGTGACACAGATATGCACATTTAAAGCTGCCCGTAGCAACGTGAAGAAAGTTACCGATCGCACACATTAACAGCAAAACTGGCCCATGGATAGCTCCAATGCTGAAGGAGTTTTAATCAGTTTTAATCATTTAGGGTATTTTCCAAGTGAACAACGTGATCACATTTAAATATATACAGGAGTAAAGAAGCCTCACTAGCTATAGTGTAAAACAGCTGATAGATGGGACAATGTAAAGATTGAAGTAAACAAATGTCTTTGGGGAGGGGGGTTAAACCATAATCCATTGAACACGAGTGGCAACAGGTTTATAGTCAGGGTGTCTACCGGTAACGAAAAGTAACGAAAATAACGAAAAACTAAGCTAATTTTACAAGCGGGTAACGAAAGTAACGAAAAGTAGCTAATTTTTATGTCTGGATAGTTTGAGGTAACGAAAATTCGCCGAGGTCGGTTTAATCATTTAAACCCACGCCGCTAGGCTCACAGATTGCGATGAAGCGAGTTTTACGCAAGCGGCGCCGATTGCATAAGCTATATTTCCCCGTGCACGACCTCAAGGAAATGCATACTGAGGATTCCTTCAGTGGTACTGTATACATCGGTTCAACGTATATTTTCCGCATCAAGAAGAGAGTTTAGTTTTGCGTGAAATATTTTTCTGTATTACTCGGAAACCTGACTTTTTTGCGAGACGTTTATTCGTGATAACTTTCGAAACTCAACAGAAACCTCTCATTTCTGATATTGATCTCTAAATTTGGATATCTCAAATTGAAGTCTAGAAATAACTCTAATTAATTTATTGTCGCAATCTTGTGAAATGATGTCGTTTCGAAAAAGAATCGCAAAAATGCTTCGAAATACATAGACTATATTTTAAAAATCTATCCGTTTCGTAAATTTGCGACATCCAGTGTGGCTAATTCGAAACTCCGTTATATGTCAATTTTTCCTTCGTACTTTGGTTTCATTGAATAATATAATCTAACCGGTTATCTCGAAAACTTGTATAATTTGAATTCGAATGAAAATGTGCCTTCTTGTATTATTCGTGCAATCCTTTCTGAATAATTCGTAATATCCGATACCTACTTCGAACGTTCATCCTCGAAAAGCACATCCTCACCGCACGACTTGCCTGCGGGAATCTCGTCAAACGGACCGAGATCGACGCCAGTTGCGTAAAAACATAAAACCCGTGCCCGGTCGCGAACTTGTATCCACGAGGACTGTGGGAATACTGTCAAAGGTGGTTGGGCACCCATCACGAAACATACTGATCCCAACTCGCCACTTTTCCCATGACCGTATACTTAAAAGTGTACGGGGAGCGAGAAGTGCATCAACCCACTTAGAAATAACAGACTACGTAGCATCGCAATGCTCATTCCCTCTCGTGATCCACCGTGAACTTCCAACCGCAGCATAGGGACAGCGAGAATCACGGCGCCGATAAACGACCGAGAGCGGCATCGATTGCGGTACATCGCGATATTTTTTCGCATTTGATGACGAATACAACTGGATTCTTGTCAAAACGGACGGCAAGCGGTGCCGATTGCGTAATAATACTATATTTTTCCGTGCCAGACCTCAAGGCCAATAGAAATCTCGTCGAACGACTAAAAGTGACACCGATTATGTAAACCGCGATTTTTCTCCGTGTTCTATCGTGAAAACTACGAATCGCGTCAAACGGCTCAGACCAGCGCCGATCGTGTAACGTCTCGATATTTATCCGTACTTGACTGCGAAGACCACAATTCGGTGACGATCACGTAACGTCGCATATATTTATTCGTGATCTACCGCGGGGACAAAGGAAATCTCCCCAAACGGTCAAGATCAGAGCAACTTCTTGGTAATCATAACTTCTTGTACACAAGGCGTCACATTAGCTGAAACGACTCATTTGATAATAAATATCGATTATTTATTTTTATCTTTTAAAATTTTATAACACCATAAGTGAATTTTATTCACTGGATTAAACACAGTTCATTGTTGTTTTTCTTCACCGCGCGATGAGCTTCTTTGTTTGCCGACCGCAGACGTAACTTGAATTAAAAAGTAACTAAAATTAACTAAAAGATAACTAAAAGGTAGCTAAAAAGTAACTAACTTTTACTTCATCGTTACAGTAGACACCCTGATAGTGGAAAGGTTACATTGGTAGTAACTTATTTAAAAGATGTCGCGTGAGTTTGGTTTTGTTAGGTACAGATTGTTACGGGTCGCCCTGTGCTCTTATTGCCGGGAAAAGTAGTGCTTTGCGAGTTGCTAACTAAATAACTGGGTGACACTGGCGCTACCTGTGGAGTGGAGACTGCAACTACGCCAAAGGTAGCGACAGGTGGCCGTAGTAGGTAATCTGTGGAGTGGCCGGATACAGCCAAGGGACAGCACTGTTTGATTGGCTGGAGGCTGCCGGTTTCTTATTGGTCGTTGGTGGAATTTATCTATATTCCTTGTATTTTAAACTTTTTGCTTGCTTTAAATTCCTTGAATGTTCCAAATGTACACGTTCTAGATGGAGCGATGGACCAGAAACGAAAGCAATTTTTTTAAATCTTTCTGCGCGTGGCTAAAATTAAACATAGCGTGGTAGTCGTAACTTTTAGGCTGTTATCATTTATTTATGACAAATAGGCTTATGAGATCACCTTTTATCCGCGTGTATGTATGTATGAGTGTATGTGTGTGCGTCGGCGTGTGTGTGTCCGCCCCCCCCCCCCCCCCCTCCCATAATAACGTCTAAACGGCTGAAACGATTTCAATGAAGCTCGGTAAGGCCATAGTACTATTTTGGCCGACCCCGACCGTGCCCTTCTAATTTTATTACATCTCACCAATCCAACATGGCGGCTGTTCGAAATATTTCACCGGTATTCTATATCTCCGAAACTATTACTGATAT